>JAVRXN010000010.1:3408445-3563134 GCA_033556935.1 Timema podura
CACTGACATCGTAAACGAGAATATATATACCTCCCATGTATGATTCTACTCATACTTATCCTCCACCTTCCCCCCTCCTTTCCTTGCAATCAGTCTATTCTACAGAGCCGAGTATCTTGAGGGCAGAAAAAAACCTTCTACCCCTGATATCATTCTATTGGACAGAGCCGAGTATCTTCAGGGTGGAGCAAAGCCTCCCACCCCTCCAATATATACAGTCGTCCTTAAGATAAAATCATTAGCTTTTTTCTTAAACGATAAAGTTAGAATAGAATGTCTGGGGAGTATGAGGCAATTATTTTGAGTTCCATCGGGGGTATCGCGATTATTAGGGAAATTTCACCGATTTAGAGATTGGTTGCAGCTATAATATTACGAGCCTGAAAGTGATCAACACGCATTACGGTAGACGTCTCTTAATTGTATTGGACGGTCGATACATCGTGTTTATTCCTTCGAGATTTTCAAAGATAAACGAGGCACAACTGGAGGACATCATCAAGGCTGACCTGGCGCTGGTATACAAGGGAATCTCACAGAATATCCGTACGGCAATTGTGGCGTTTGAGGGTGAGTTTAAATAGCTTTTAGTGCTTTAAAGTAATCCACGATTATTCTTATACGACGATTAATTACGGTGATCCTGTTTACAGCCGTGGTCCCAGAGTATATCGATGAGATAATCGAGTTTGTGGATCAGACTACTCGGAAGTAAATACAGATAAGTCGATGCCTGCTGAGCATAGTGCACCCGTCGGGCCCCCCGCTAAAAGAGCTCGCTTGTCGTCTCCTATAACTGTGACTCAGAAAACTAATGGGAATAGGGTTTACACGCTAGATGATATATATACTCTAATGCTCCACTGTTGATAAGATACCTTAGTCATGATATCATCCGGCAGGACGGCAAGGTATTTAAAGCTTATAACGAACATATACTGGGCTTGGCTCAAACCTCGAGTGAACTCTTAGCAGGACGGACTGGTATAGATGGACATATCAATAGACTGATAAAACTTTCGCAAAATCTGGGTAGGAAGTTCACTCAATTCCTAGTCTACCTTGTACTCGTAGGACTCTCCGTTAGATTTATTGAGCAAGCGTGTACTCAACTTATTAAAACATACTTTATTATGAAACAACTGCCCTACAAGGATCTCATTCAATTCTTTATCGCGTGTGGTGACATTTACATAAAGATGGTAGATGAATCACGTATGAACGGCTCAATACGGGTTAATTACGGTCTATTCTGCAAATTTCGTCATCCTACTGAAAGCAGAATAGAAAAGGGCTATTTCAACTCCATTCTATCTGAGATACTATGTGGGGTGGGCCTCGAGGAGATGTACGAAAATAGCGTCATCTTCTCACTCCTAAGTCAGATCGAGGCCTTCGTCTCTAGAGACTTTGACTGGATGTACGATGGTACACTATAGATGAAGTTCAATATCTCTAACTACAAAGCTTTCTCAATCATCACCCGGGCTCGAATCCCTGATATAATAGTCAACCGTAAGACCTTTGTCAATGTACAAACCAATAAAGAGGGCTTGTGCTTCCCTCTGTCGGTCTTAGCATGCCTCTTCTAACCTACAGGAAAGCCCTACCACGTGTCATCATATCCTAATTTTCGGGATGTGTTTAATCTTACAGGTATACCGTTACCGTTTGAGATGAGATACATTAAGCGTTTCGAGAGGCAAAACGACGTGTTTGTGAATGCTTACAGCGCGAAATACGATGAGAGTGAGACTTTTTTCAATACCGATGATAATCATAAAAATAGAAAAAACTCTCGATAGTTCCTGTCCATTTGAGTTTGAAAGAAATGCCAAACATATCCATCTGTTTATGATACGTGTTCATGGAACAAATAACTACCATTTCAGCGCTATAAAGCATCTATCTAGGTTTATGATCCATATATCATGATTGATTAAATAGCAAGGCTATTATATTTGTTAGTTATGGTTATAGCCATAACTAGATATCACGTTCTTTGAGTTATATTTAGGCTGATTAACCCTCAACTATCGTTAACCTCTCATCAAGGTCGCAGCTACTTTGGCGATCGTTGCCTGACCACTTTTCAAGCTGAAAATAAATTCGGCAAGCATAAAGAGGTTTGATTCAAATTTGATGGTCAAGTCAACTTTCCTTCAAGGGGATGATAGATTTATAAAGTTTAAACAGTATAGGCAACAGGAAAAGACCGGATTCATAGTATACGCTGATTTAGAAAGTTTGCTCGTCCCCAGTGATACGTGTGATCCCGAAAAGAAATGTTCGTATACCGAGAAAGCGCAACGCCACGAGGCATATTCGGTCATTAAGTATCTGAAGTGTAACTTTGATGATAGTCCCTCAGATTATTGGCTTTTCACGGGGAAAGATTACATAGATCAATTCGTTGAGGCGCTAGTAGATGTGACAAAGCGCATACTCGATAGTTATAGTACAATCTTTCCGATGAAACCTCTCACCCCTAAACCGATAGATGCTCATTATATGGTGACTAATTGTCATATATGCGAAGAGCCTTACGATGCTGGCGAAGTACGCGTCATTGACCAGTGTCACTTGACGGGACTCTATCGAGGGAGTAGCCATGAGGGTTGTAACATTAATTATAAGAACCCAAGCTACCTGAGTGTGGTTATCCATAACGCCAAGTATTTCAATAATTATTTTCTTCTTGAACCATTGGTTGAACGTCAAGAGAATGACCCGTTCATGGGAGAGAACATTATCCTCAGTCCGGATGACGTTAGCGTTATTGGTGAGAGCATGGGCAGATTCATAGTGATTTTGAAATACATTTGGCATGAAGTTAGAGCGATAACGATTAAAATTATAGACCGTTTCAGTTTTATTTGTAGATCCCTGGAAAAATGTGTATCTTGCCTTGATCCTGACCAACTCAAAACTACTCGTAAATGTCACCGCGACGCTAAACTGTTAAAACGGGCCAACCGTAAAGAGTGTTCCCATACGATTACATAGACTTGTTTGAGCGCTTGTACAAAACGCAATTACCCGTGCGAGAAAAATTGTACAATGCACTAACAGAGAGTCATATCAGTGAGGCATAATACGAACATGCTTGTGAGGTATGGAGACGATTCGAATGTAGAATACTCTGGGACTTCTCAAATTTCTACCTCTATACAGATGTGACCTTATTAGCTGACATCTTTGAAAATTTTCGCGATCTATGCATGCGTACGTATAGACTCGATCCTGGATGGTCCCTAATGGAACCTAGCCTAGCGTACCATGCGCTGCAGAGAATAGTGAAGGTACGACTCGAATCGATTGACGATGTTGATATTCACCGATTTATAGAGGGGGCTATCCTAGGTGGGATCTGTTTTGTGGCTAATCGTCATGCTGTAGGGAATAATAAGTATATGAGCTCGTTCGATCAGTCTAATCCCGAGTCCTACCTCGTCTACATTTACGTGAATGGACTCTACTCGTTCAGTATGCTATCCTATTTACCCTATGGAGGGTTCCGATGGCTCAACGAGGATGAGATAGGGTGATTGGACGCGCGGACGGTAGAGGACGATGATGAGATGGGTATAACCTGCAGGTGGACCTAGAGTACCCACAAGAGATACACGACGCTCATTCCGACTTGCCATTTTGCCCCGAGAAAGGGATCCCTCCTATGGGGAAACATGAAAAGTTGTTGACGACGTTAGCTGATAAGACAGGGTTCGTCATTCACTACCAACATTTAAAGCTATGTTAGGTGAACGGACTGAAATTAACTAGAGTCCATAGCTCTCCATTTCAAACAGTCTCCGTGGGTGGCCCCATACATTAATCTGAACGCCGTGATAAGGAGTAAGGCTACCAATCTTTTTGAGAATATGTTTTTCAAACTGATGCATAACGCCGCTTTCGGCCACCTCATCTCTAACAAAAAGGCCTATCATACGATAAAGATCGCTACTAAGTGAGTTGGTAAAGTTTGGGGCGGGTAATTTCATAGCAAGCCCAAACTTTAACAACCGTACCGTTTTCTCGGAAAACCTGGTCATCATGGAGATGCAACCTTAGGAGATTTACTTCGATATGCTGATCTATAAGGGTTTCGCTATATTGGAAATATCAATGGTCATCATGTATTGTCTGCATTTCCAGGTTATGGTTCCAGCTTTTCCGCTGGGCTCACTCAAACGCCAGTACTCGGATACGGACTCGTTCCTGTATGAGATAACTGTTGAGGACGCATATAAACGACTCTGCACGTTAACCAGTGACTACCTGGACACTTCAACTTATGAACCTGATAATGTTTACGGGATCCACTTGACAATAAAGTGATACTCGGTATACTCAAGGACGAATCATTGCCGAGTATATTGGACTTAGAGCTAAATTATACTTGTTCTCATTTCTATGAGAGGGCGAAACGCTCAAGGTGAAGGGGTCAAGAGAAGCGTAGTGAAGACTATCGCTAGATGACAGCCACGACTGTCTAAACAACGAAACGATTGTAATGAGAGAGGCACGCTCGATAAGAGCGTTGGTTTTAGGTTGTACACTTAAAAGTACAATCGTGTTGCGTTATGCTCCATTTACGATAAGAGATTTATAGTGCCAGGTAAAGTCAATTTTATAACGTGGTACCATTATTCTAGCGTGAGATGGCATCGACTACGACGACTTCGAAAGAAGAAGAAGATTACTAATAGTTTCAATACTGACTATAAATGGTGTAAGAACTGAGGGAGTTCCTTAGGGCAATAAATGATCAAATATATGTTGTCTATTTTGAATCCAACCAAAGCTATAAAGGAAAGCAAGAGTGAGAGTTATAACTAAATGTTTTGCTAATGTAAAATATATAAAATAATAAACCTGAAAAGTTATCAATAATATAAGTGAGAAGATTATAATGAATATAAGCGTTCTTCATTGGATCTTTTTTTGAACTTTAAATTATTTTTTGTAAAGTAAGTATAATTTTTATTTAATATATTTATCGATCGATTAGGAATTATTCAGAATATTATAGGGATTAAAGTTTGCCCAACTATTGTTCTTGTTCAATTGATAAGTTTATAATTCTAGTTGAAGTGTCAAATTATGGACTTTTAACTATCACCCTTCCTAGTAAAGGACTATAGTATGTAGCTTGGGACTATAACCTGCGGAATATTGATGTTCAATTGACGGCTTGCAGTCTATAAACTTATGTATTAAAACTATAACTTGTCCAAAAAGGACCATTACCTTGAATTATGTAACTTTGGTATGGTTTTGGTTTAATAAATTTAACGCAGTAAAAAAAAAGAATATTCTTACCCTCCCACTGTATACAAATAACATGTCTGGAAGTTTGAATGTTAAAAGGGGTAATTAAAAACACTTAAAGTTTTATACTTTTATATTTTTCTTAGTAAAAACTTAGAATATCCATCAGTCTTGAACTCAGTCTGTCATAGCATTGTCTGACATGAAGCTTTATAATAGTTAAATTTTCTGAGTACGCATAAAAGAGGTCAGGGTTCAATCCCACCATGAAGTTATATTTTATCAATATCACTGTAAGCTAGGGTGGTTACTAAGTCCTTTAAAAAGCTATGAAGTATCTTAACATAAGATTTATCAGCGACTTAGAGAAGGCTATATCAGGAAATGCATCCACATTTACATGGTAAGAAGGGGGAAAATGGTCCATCCATGATCGAGATTCGAGCTCCCGACCTCCCTCCTAGCATCAAGTGCTTCGCCAGAGGTCGAGGGGTGCACCTCACCACGAGATGAATATGGCTTCTGTCCCAAGCTTATCTTAACCTGAATTGAGGAAAATGCTAGAATACTCAACAGGGAGGGCAGTCTAGTACCAGTGAAGGGGGAGGGCGATGGAAGGGGTCAGGGTTTGAATACCAGAGAGGATAGACGCAGCAAATAAACACGGGGGGAGGGGGGTAAGGTCAACTCACCATGTTTTCCCACCCGTTCGAACTATCTACATATTTACACTAATAAGGTAGGGTTAAGGAGGGTAGACAATGTAACTGCATTTGTGTAGTGGGAAGATATCTAGAGTGGGGGTAACTGGGGTTCGAACCTTAACGTCCATTTTTGCTGACAAACCAGACAGGATGAGACTGACGTCTATCCGGATGTTAGGTATCTGTCAAAACACAGCTCGAATTGGCAATAAGCTCCTTATCTAGGATAAACACACCAACCAGAACCCATACCACTTGGCCATAAGCCCAATGTTACAATGATATAGTTAAGTCGTTCGCAAGGAATTGAACCCGGACCCACATTTGTGGGCTAAGCGTTTCCTTGAACCTGGTTAGACTCAGCGATTGATAGCTAGAAACCCTCAAACCCCTCCCTAACAGTCGACCTAAGAGCGTTCCAGCGAGATGAGCTAAATTTATTCTCTCTCCTATCTAATATTCATTGCTACAATGTTTGTCACAGATATACATTAGTTATGCTATTAGAAGGAGAGTCATAAGTAAATTCACCTGAATTCACTAGGTATCTGCAGTGTGAGGGAAGCGCTAGCCAGGATCAATCCTTGGCCTCCCAAGCACTCACACGCACATCTAAAGGATGACACCTACCCGTGATGACCTCACAGCACTACCCCTCCCCCTGTATAGCAGAAACTAAAATCAATTTCTCATGTTCCCCCAAGACCAATGTAAATCAACCCTCCCTGCATGGCGGGCTCCATACAACAGGCTGGAAGAGAGACGAAGAAAAATAATGCCTAAATACCTGGGGAGGGTGGGGGGGACTAACTTTATACATTGTTGGAACAGCGGGAGTGTGACGTCATACGATCGTCTAGCTAGTTTTGTGTGTTTTATTAATTATTCCTTTTAACCTTCAAACTTTATTTAGTTTTATAGCGAAACTTTTTATTTTCTATATAGGCCATTTTTACTTAAATTCTTATTCAGATATGGACAGATACACGGGTTTTCTGGTCTGGTGCGTAGCTTACAAAATATTACAGGTTGAGGTTCCAAGATTACCTCTGGGACTCGAACTCTGATCTATCATCACTAGTATGTATATATACAAACAAGATTGACACCTTTGGCTACGTATACATAGGTGTTTCACACATACGCGTTGGTAGGCCCGCAGTTCAACTAGTATTTGCTGGTGATGAAGTAGAAGGGGCTCGAATCCTGGCCGGTTGTACCAGGGGGCTTATCGTATATAAATTACCACGTTATTTTCAACAAATGCAGATATATTTACCCGGCTCCTTCCTAACTTACTTTCGCTTTCTTCAGGTAGTCAGAAGTGTAGCATAAATAAAAATACACTCGTTGCTACTAATTTATTTCAGCTACAAGACACTAATATTTCAAGTATTTTATTATTATCTGGATACCCGATTAGTTGACCACATGGTCTAATAAGTCACTATATTGCCGATGATGGGTAGATTGGAGCTCGAATCCTGGTGGGTGTGTACTGATGGTGGTTTTTACACTCCCCTCTACGCAAGTGCGGGTACACTTCCAACCTTCAACATCCCTAATGAATAAGCGTAATTATTATATAGATGTAGGGATACAGGTACCTTCTCGCCGTCATCAACGTCTATTCCAAACGGGCTGGGCCTTACCCGTCAAGTCCAAGACGGGGAAGAGCGTTACAGCGGCTATGGTGCATGTATTTCGCCAGGTGGGCCCTCCGTCCGTACGTCATCTTCAGATGGATAACGGGACTGAATTTTACAACACTGATTTCAAAGATCTTATGGAGAGGAAGAGGATCAATCACTATTCGACTTCAACAACGTCAAGGCCAGTTTCGCGGAACGATTCAATCGGTTTCTCAAGAACATTATGTGGAGGAGATTCGATGCTAAAGGGTCGTATCAATGTATATATATATGATCGATTTATTCTCGACGAGTATAATCGAACTGTTCACTCTACAATCAAGATGAAACAGATTGATGTCAACGACGGTAGAGTTTTAGGTACTGTCTACTTGCGTGCTAAAACGATCGACCAAGTCAAATTAATTTAAAGTAGGTGATATCGTTCGTATCGGTGAGCATAAAGACGTTTTTGCAAAGGTTCATACAGCTAATTGGTCGGCGGAACTGTTCAAGATACATAAGGTCATTGAGACGAGTCCTAGAACCTTTCTACTCAAAGATATGAGAGGTAAACCTATCACGGGAGGGCTCTAGCCAACGATATCGCGAAGACGTCACATCCAGACGTGTATCTCGTGGAGATTTCATCAGACGTGCCTGAGACAGGGCTTACGTCAAATGGTTAGGCTTCGACTCGTCACACATTTCCTCAGTCGACATTGTCTAGGGAGGGAGGACAACTTTCCCTACACACCTACCAATCGTATAAAGGCGAGCGTGGACAGAGAGTATCACCGCAGTCTAAATGTTTAGAACGCTAGCTTATGACTTGAAAAATCTGTCGAGTGTTGATATCGGAGAAGGTGCAATTACTAACTTTATCGTTAAAGACGACAGAGGGTACATCGAATAATGCGACGGATCACTTCACTGGCTGGAAAGTCATAATCCTGATATGTGGGAGCCCAGCCAAACTATCGAGAACTACAACATCAGCTGTCCCATATACAGACTAAAGTTTGGAGACAGCCTAGCGATCCTCCGAAACGCCAGGCTGAGGAAACTGAGGAGGAGCTGCTGGTTGAAGATAAATGTGCGAGGTGTTGGACAGAGTCAAGGAAGATGAATACAACTGTGTTAAGTGTTTATCGAGCTAAAGAAGTACGAGAGCTATAATTTTCTCCGTTTCGAGGAGGACGAGGAAGAAGAAGAAGGGGATGACGGCAGTGATAAACCTTACATTGTCATGTAGGACGAGTGCTTCTGACCGGCACAAACTTTGGTCGTGCGTACAGAAGTCAGTTCAATGCCTCGCAACAAGGTCTGGGAAAGAACAATTACAATTTTTTCAAATGGTGAAGTTCGCGTGTGAATCGGAGGGAGAGAGATTTAACAATGATGCAAAAAGAGACTGGATCATTATATGAGAGATAGAGAAATACACCTATTTCTTACTGTATGTATGTCATTCTTAAGTATATTATATATATATATATACTTTAAAATGTATATTTTTTAATTAACCCTGTTCAGTTTCTTTCCATTCAGGTTAGCGATACTTGTTAAAGGAGATATAACTAAGTATTATATATATATTTATATATATATATCTGATTTAAGAGAAAGAATAGGAGAGACACTAGGGAGGAAGAGAGAGGAAGGCAAAGGATAAGTATATTGTACCTTCATGTATGTGCAGCTTCATGCGTGGGAGGTCTAGCTAAAAACACTTAATAAGATAAACCAATTTTTACTGTATGTATGTGGGAGGAGGGGAGATTTTTATAGTGTCTTGGAAGGTATGTGTGCTTATGTTGTGAGAATCCAAGCCGTACCAAAATTTTTGTTCCTGAGCCCCCCTACCGACCGACAGATGGTCGGTCAGTCATCGGGTGGTTCACCCGGACAGGGGCCAACAGAGGGAGGCTGTTTTGAAAAAAGGGTGCTGGATCAGGGGGTGACCCCTCGTCCTGACAGCTTGTTCCCAAGGCGAGTTGTCATAAACACCCCCCCGGCCAACTAAGCACCCCAAGGTGAGCCGTCACAACCCCCAACGACCGACAGTATCCCACCCACCATCTACTAACAAAGGGGCCCGCTGACGTTTTGAAAAAAAGGGCACTGCACGAGGAGGCTTCTGATAGATCCGCTCTAGTACACCCACCCAGAATAGCCAAATGGAGATAATCAAACACGTGGTCTAGATCAGCTAATAGGAACGGGTCGAAACCGGTCTGCGCTAGGAAACACACTTCCTGTTTACTTATGTATAGTTTAATTATTGACAAAATAAAGTTTTAATTCTTAAATATTACCAACACACGAACCAAAAAATGGAACTATTTATTGAGGTGTGTTTAAAATATTCATACAATTGAATAACTTATTTTAGCTCTATCACCGACAACATGTCATTCCTATGATTAAAATGGATTAGTAAAAAACATGGGAGGTTTGAAAATAAACAAATAGAAATAATATTTTATGTTACCAATGGATAGCGCCCTCTTCTAAGCTGGCTATGAACCTGTGGCAAATCTTTAATAAAGATCATTTCTTTATGGTATTGGAATAACGGCGAAAGAAGACAAAACTATTCACAGCCTCCAAACTCTTTCCCTCCATCCTTCCATCCCTAAGGTACACATTTTTAATTTATACCTTTCCGTTAATTTAAAAATAAAGATAATTTACACCAGATCTCATAGCACAATTTTATACGCTCTTAGCAAGGCATATTTGTTTATGCCTGAGCTCTGAGCTATTAAATTGTTGTACATGTGTATGGGTTTCTCTTTACGCTTTAAATAGTAATTCCATCTAATAATTGCAGTTTTTGTAAGTTGAATGTGAGTGGAATATCTTTGCGAATGAAAGTCAGTGGGAGGATGCGTTAGCGAAGGTTGGCTAACGGGGCACTACACGTGGGGTTGGTGTGGAGGACTGAAAGCACTTGTTCTGGTAGCGTCGTTTGGACCGTAGTTAGAAAGTTCTTTCTTTTTCATCGGTATGGGATGGCCGAAAACACATATCCTGAAATGTAAGAGGAGTTTTGGTGAAAACGTGAATTTTATCATTTGAGTGCTAACAAATAAAATAGTTATATTTGTGTGTACAACGGAGACTAAGGTTGCCCGAGGGTCTCACATCACTAGGAGCTCCCAGCTGCACGAAATTGTTGTTATGGTAAGGGATAGAAAATAACCACATTCCTAGTCTTAACCAACAACACGCAAACTCTTGGAACAGCAAATCAAGGTAGGGTTACTCCAAATATAGCTGACATACATTGCTAGACTTAGACCGTCGCTGATCGACCCTGACTCAAACCTGTGATTCTGAGCTAGATCTGTTACTTTATCTGGAGATAGATGACCAAGTCTAGTGTCACGTGATAAGGGGTAGTTTTTGCTTGGGCGTCATTGAGTGCTCCATGAATTCAGAGTTAACCTTTCTTTGGACAGAAAGGTAGGTATTCACAGTTATCCGAGAAATGCACGGGACCAAGAATAGTGAAAAAAAGGACAAATCAAGAGGTGATGCACATTTGAACTATCTTTAGAAGTTGTTTATTTTCCTTGGACTTGTTATTTTTACGTTTTATTTTGTATCTAGGTGGATTAACTTATCCGAATTTTATGCATAGGTCTTGTAATGATCTAAGCCTATGCTGGCTATTTACATTTTTATGCTCACAATCACCATTATCATATATTCAACTACTATTAGGAAAGAGTGTTTTAAAATGCCAAAGGGTTTTGGTATTTTACTATAAAATAAGTGTTGGTGAGATAACTTTATAATATTTTAAACAGTTTCCTGAGCTAGTCTATTATTTTATATTTAGGCAGGAGCGGGAGATCTATAGGCAGATATGCCTTTCCCCCGACGCACATATGACTCCTTTATTCCTCATCCCCACTCTCCCAGTAGGCGTATGGTCTAGTCTTAAACAGTGGCCCTGTTGATGAGGAGTTAAGTGTTCAGCCGCCCACCCTACCCCAACCAGCGTGCTACAATCGGCATCTCGTTTCCTTCACCAATTGGGCACCAAATACCACACCAATTAAAATTCGTTCTATTTATTAACGCAGGTCCTAGACCCCTAACTCATCACACCTGACACTAAGGTCTTAGAACTTTAAGCTGGTTAAGGGCATTGAATAACTTAATTTTGAAAAATTAAAGTTTTAATTTTTTAAGAGAAAGCTGAATTGTATTTTTATTATAATAATAAAAGGATAACTTCTTCCAAATATATATTTTCGCCCACTGATTATGCCATTCTCTTGCATGAAACCACGTTCTGTTTAATCGTTTGTTTGTTTACTTGTTTACTTTATAGGCTAGGCGGTAGAGAAAAATAAACAAATAACAAATGTCACGAAATATCGGACAAAAGTTTAAAATGTGAGTTTAAAATGTTCCTTGGGTCAATATAAGAAACGAGTTTCGTTTACTCCCTTCCTTGACCTACGCATAACTTTTGGCAGTGGCGTAAAGGTACAAAAAACTGGTTTTTGTTAATAACTCGTTTATTTTTGGTTTTTGACAAAAGTATATCAGGTACATAAAAATTCCATGCAAAAAAGGTTCTATTAATTAATTTTTTTCGTAGGACCCATAGTTGTATAGTAATATCCGGACAGCTCTGGAAAATATTAAAAAACTGTTGAAAATTAGTACTTTCACTCGTGAAATATAACTATTTATGCCTTATTTAAAAATAAAATAAATGTTTCCAAATAAATGATTAAGTTTATAAATAAATAATATATAAAACAATCATTTTTATTTTTTTATAATTAGTTTTAAGAATTGAGTAAATATGTTAATTAATTATGATTTTGACAATTATGATATTTCTTAGAGAAATATTGGAGACCACTGTTCGAAAAGTTTAGTCAGCACCGGGTCGTTGGAATGTAGGAAAATATATGTTCTAATATCCAAAACCTGAAAGTGTGTGACAGTTTGCGAGTAGTTGAACCACTGGGCCATGTGGAGGGTCTTTGCGTGTGTATGAAAGGTTTTGCAGGTTGTGCCTTTGATATAATCGTCATTTTATCCAGCTTCGGTGGTATTTGTATAGGTTTCGGTAGAGTTTTTAAAATTTTAAAAATTACAGTGCAAGTAAATATGGAAGAAAATATATATTTCATTTGCGAGAAAACTCTCTCCGAAGGTGATATTATCGAGGTGAAAGAAAGAGGAAAAAAAACTTTAAGAGAGACCAGTATTAAAAGGAAGGCTAATAAAGTGGATAAGCTTAAAGAATTGAAAACCGTTATTGTCACGTGCAGCGTCAAAACTCTTATACGAGAGAAAAAAAAATATCGAGGTTGCTGTAAAAGAGGGTCCAAGTGAAGGTAGATCAAGTGCTAAGAGGGCAAGTGCAGCATTCTTGTGGAAAACAAAATGACTGTTTTGTGCCAAAGATGAGTCGCCCGAACTTAGGGTGGCGAAAAACAAGAGGAGCAGGGACAAACGCTTAACTGTTCATGAAATTATGATGATGGAGATGCATGTGAGCATAATGAGAACCGGAGCAGAACGAAACGATTAATTGGACCAGATGATTATTTCGCTCATCACGAATGTTGATCTCGTGGCCTTCGGAGATATGCGTCTCCAATGAAGAACACAAAATCAGCCAAGCGTCTTCATTGATCGCACAGGCACACGACTGCTGACGTACTGTTAGATGAAACAATGGCAGTAACAATATTACGAAAATATAGTTCTGTTATCGTAGTTGGTGAATATATTGATCTGCTTTTTCTGCTTACAGCTCTGGTTGCATCTGTGCCTAGCATCTACTTCGTAAAAGTAAAAGAAAAACACAGATGGCGATATATTCTTTAAAAAGCTTCAATTATTCTCATGAAGTAGCAGAAATAATTCTCTTCCTTCACGCTTTAGTGGATGCTATACGACTTTGGCGTTCTACCGGCAGGGCAAGATTAAATTTGTTAAATTCCTACATAAAGACAAGAATTAGCAAAGAGCCGTGACGGCCTTCAAAGATCCAGATACGTCTCAAGATCTTATCGATTCAGAAGGGAAAACATTTATAAAAGCACTGTATGGAATTATCAGTGAAGGAATATCATTGATTACACATAGACACCACTGCTTCGTTAAATCGCTTTGCAAGGCTGCTTGTAATCTTGCATCTATACCACCAACCTAAGCAGCAACAAACCAACATTCGCTTCGAACCTACCATCAGGTTAAACAGTGGTACGGCTACACGAAAACTTCGGAAGATTGGTGCTAGAAAAGAAGCAAACGTGGCCTCACACCAATTCCCACCCTGAAAGACGCCGCTCCTAGGAACTGCTCCAGAAGATTTCGTGCAAATGCACCAAAGGTTGCAAAGCAACATGCATTTGCAGAAATTCTTGATTTCTATGCTCGACCATATGTGAAAACTGCCGTGGCCAATCCTGCACTAATGTCAACGACGATGAGGACACCAATGACATTAACGAAGGAATTAATATCCAACTAGAGCGATTTATGTTTGATCAGGACGATGAAGAGCTTCAGTCAGAGAGAGAATTAGCCGTAATAGACGATGATGACGACGAACAGGAGAATAGGGGTCACGTGGTGCACGTTGAACCCACTGTAGAACCCCAACCATTGACCTGTGGTCAAGTATCGTCTAAGCGTAAAGGAATCGCCTTGCAGAATGAGCCTTCCACCTCTACCCTCTACCATCCAGAATGTCCCGCCTCCGAAAAAAAATGGTCAATTGATAAGAAGATTGTACCATTGACAAGTTTTTTGGCAAGCCTTGAAATTTACAAACTTTTATAATCAAATATTTACACAGGATAAGTACACAAACATTTTTCTTCTGCTACACCTTTGTGGTATTCAAGTTTCTTAGACATTCCAACGAATGAGCTGTTGATTAATTTTTCAAGCATTTTAAACAATAAAAACAGATTGTTTTAAGTATTATTCATTTATAAATTTACTTATTTAGTTGTCAACATTTATTTTATTGTTAATTAACGCATAAATAGTTGTAATTCACGAGTGAAAGTACTAATTTTCAACAATTTTAAAATACTTTCCAAATCTGCCTGGAAATTACTCCAAAACTATGAAAAAAATTAATTGAGCCTTTTTGTAGGGTATTTTATGTACCTCAATTTATATCTGATACATTTTTGTCAAAAAACCGAAAGTAAAAGAGCAATTAACAAAAAACAGTTTTTGTACCTTTACGCCACTGCCAAAAGCTAAGCATAGGTCAGGAAGGGGAAAAACGATTTTTTTTATATATATAGATCCGAGGAACATTTTAAACCCATAAAATCTTTTGTCAGATTTTTTGTGACATAAAAGTACTGGCCTATTAAGATTGTTTCTTTTTTTTATTTGTTCGAAACATTTATATAGTTAATCCTTCAATACATATTTTTTTTTGTCGGTCTCTTGCTATAGAGATTAATTTATGTCTTTGCGTTTTTCCTCTAGTCGTTGTTTAAAGTTACCATACAATGCTTATTATAATTACACACTTTTATTATTTCACTCTTTCAAGAATAGTTAACCTCCTATTCACCGTAATGTTTAATTAAGTAACCTCATCAGACTATAAATACAATCCCAGCTTTAAAATCAAGGGTAGTTTACTGATTCCTTATTTGGGAAAATTAGATATTTTTTTGTAAATGGCACAAACTATTTTGATAAAAATGGATATCGGGAAACTTTTAGATTATATAGAATTTGTATATGCTTTTTATGGAAAAAAATATTTCATTTAAGGGTAGTATACCAATGGTAGCCACCTCTTACTTTTCTCATATCTGTCATGATAGTTGGGATAATATATTTATACTACACTTTATTTATACTACACTTTAATTTATACTACACTTTAAATTAGCTGTGTTTATTATTTTTGGAAAATATAAACCCCTAACCCCATTTTTCTAGCTACAATTTAGAAATTTCAAATTTTTGGACATATTTGGATATCGGTTATCTAGGGTTGTCCTTCTACCTGAATGACGTGTTTGAATTTTCTACCACACCTATAAGGTTTTTTTTTGTTTATAGCCCCCTCCCTTATTTTCCGGGATCCAACGTAAACGTTAAAAAAGTTCAGACGTTTATAATTTATGGAGTAGTTCCTTTAGCTGCCTGAAACGTTTCAATTTTCTACTACTGTGATAAATAGTAATTTATTTTAGTTTAGGAAGTTTTGAGCCCCCACCCTCTTTTCTCCCAACAGAACTTAGAAACCTTCATTTTAAAATTCAAAGCTCAATTTCTACTGGTTCTAAAGATACATCAGCGAATTTAAAACATTTTCAACCCCTCTTTTTCGCCGCTAATAGGTCGAATTTTGGTAAATACCGTCATATATATTGCCTAGGCCCTAAAATTAATACTCCCACAAAATTTAAATTTGGGGGAATAGGGCGATGAGCATTTTATTTATATAGATAAATTTGTGTGCAAGCTGAAACATAGATTTGATAAATTGGGCTCAATTTATTTACGCCTGTCGTTAAGAACGTACAGAAATGTGATACTATTTTTTTTTAATTCGGGGCCACATAAAACGTCAAGATCCATCATAATCTCGAGGGAAAAATGTTTACTATTACACTACTTTCTCCAAATAAGAAAGTAAAAAAAGAACATTTATTTTACTAATGTGAGAAGACAAACAGTCTTCAAAACAAACTAGAGACAAGCATCTTCAGGTAAAATACTTTGCTCACTTTGACTTGTCACCCTCACTCCCAGCCCCTTACCATCTTCCCAATAATCCTCAATCTTTGTCTCTCTACCAGTATTGCACTAATCTTGTGGGTCGGACCTGTCCACCAGATCAACTTGATTGTATCAATCAATTAAGAGAACATACATACTTATTTTATTTTTAAAGTATGCTTTTTAATAACAACTTGATATATCTACAATAAAACTTCATCAGGAGTCAAAATCTGGAAATGTGTAGAATATGTAAGCTTAAAATAGGTATAAAAAGTGAGATATGCTTGCTAAATGATTTCTGTCAACAATCTCACAATATATTGTTAAAAAATAATTTAACTTGCCTGAAATTTAGTGAAACCAAACAAGTAAGTCTATTTGACATTAAATTTTCCTCTTCATAATCATCAAAATGTTAGTGATGGATGTTATCACTTATCAATATATTTTATGGCTAAGAGATTTTAAAATATGGCTTGATCATAGTTGTAGATGTCATTTCTCGACAATTAGCAATGATCAAATTATTTAATTTAAGCTAAGGATGAAAAATAATAGGTTTAATAAGTCTAGCCTAACACAGATCAAAACAGCCAATGAGCAATTTGATTTCGATGTCTCTGCCTGAAATTTTTGAGCTGTCGTCTGTTTTACAATGTACGAGAAAGATAGAAACCTTTGGGTATTTCTCTTTCTCTTAATACTTGCGTGATAAGACATTGTGTTATACTTTACAATTTTATGCGAATTTTTAATATATGTCCGGCTATATTATATTTTATGTGATGAATGGTTACTAAAATATATAAATATCATTAATATGTACAATACCATTGTAAATGTATGTACCAAATAATAAATACCAATAGGTCGTTTCAATCTTAAATTGCAGTAGATGCGCTTATGGACACTTACGTCTCTTCCTATTTCATTAGTTTTCCCGTTAACGCTATCCTTTTTATAACCAGTGGAGTTGCAATTATGTAGCTTAAGAATGAACACAATTATTTATACGAAATAAGCACCCATTATTTATTATGCAACATTCACTGATGCATCTACTGAAAGCAATATATACTAAAAAACTGATTCTTAAACCACCTTTAATCACCCAAATTATGAAAATTAACACTTTCCCAAGCTTCAAAAGTCTACATATAAATATCACACCATAAGTATATTTCCATTAGTGTGGGAAAGACAGTAATTTTATGGTGGTTGTAATAATTGTGGTGAACATCGCCTGCAGAATCTTACCTGGTATTTGGAAACAATTAAATAACTTGCATACCTCTTAAAATATTTATAGGAAAACATGAAAAAGTTGTCTAGTAATAAACGTTTTTATTTTGATTTTAAATGAGTCTACTTATATTATGTTTTTTATATTAAAATAATAGTTCAAGTTTATTTGCGAAACATATTAATTTATGTATGGTGGCGTTTTTAAGTTGCAGAGTGTTTGTCTTAACTGGCACCGTACCCGGTCTTGAAAAGCGTGTCACACTTAGACAGTTGTGACGTTGAACACTGAAGAGTTATGTCAGCTCTTATCATTCACATCAAAATTAATAATATACTTCTTCGTTCATATAGTTCAATTGACTCGGTTGTGCTGCAATTGCCAAGGCAATATTAATTTTTTGAAAGTATATTTTATGCGCAGCCACAATAAATACACTATCATACCATTTATTTACTTCCGAATCAAGAAATCTGTTACCCTCACTGGGGGGTCGATCGGTCTAAGGACTATTACACTCGTTATACTGTCACCGTTAGTAATCAGGTTGGGGCTCGAATCTTAACGAATCACCTAGTATAAATTCAACACTACCACAATTAGTAGTGTGTGTGGCAACCAGGCTAGGTGTCCTGAGTTCCATTCCCGATATGGTCATAGATGTATTATTGATAAAATGTCAAATGGGGATTGAATGTTGTTCTAAATCGTGCGCTGATAAGAGTATGACTGAAAAATGAACTGTATGGGAAGAAAGATTTTATATTAAAATAACACGTTAAACATACCAATCAATATTGTGTATTATATCTGAAGATAAAGAAAAGGAGCAACTCAAAGAAGAACAGGGCCCAACTACTTTTACTTGAGTATTTCTGGAAGAATCGAGTACAACCGATTACGATACACAAAAGGTGTAGTCGACTACTGTTACTCGATTCTTCCCATCACTAGAGCTCACTGAGCATAGGAAGTGAGCAAAGCAGTGCTGCCAATTCACATTAATAAAATTCTTGCCAGAATTCATCAAAAGTGTCTCATTTCTCACTAGAATTGAATAAATTAAAGCTAGATTTTCAATATTCATTTTTTAACATGGTGGCTAAAGTCTGGTGGCAAATAAAATAGAAGATTTGTCTATTTAAAATTATATAAGTCGATACTTGCTCTAAAATATATTGAACTGAAAATAAAAAATCTTACAAGTTAAATAAGTTTACAAATTAATGTTTTAGTATGCACTGCAATCTTTAATGTGAATGAATACTTCCATGTTTAAGAAAATACTTCTGCAGCACAGAAATAATCTAAAACGCTATGCTTTTTAATATTCTATGTAATCTTGGCAGCTTTATAGGAGTATACGAATTTCAAATAATTACTTAAACTTATTTAAATAATTTGATTGAATTAACATATTGATTTGGCTGCACTCTAGTATACAAGTAGTAAGTGAAGAAGATTCCATCCTGCTGCATTCTACCAGAAGTGTGACGAAGCTTTTACGTTAAACGTTCCTTCTGTTAAACCTCATGTCTGCCATTTGTGGATATGATTCCAGTTTTCTCTTAAAGGTGTATATTTCAAAACTGTCTGAATGGATACCATTCCGAGTGGATACAATTCTAGTTTTTGTGGATATAATTCAGGTGGATACAATTCCAGTTTTTCACAAAAGCAGTTTATTACAAAACTGTCGGAATGGATACCATTCCGAGTGGATACAATTCCAGTTTTTGTGGATATAATTCCAGTGGATACAATTCCAGTTTTTCACAAAAGCAGTTTATTACAAAACTGTCGGAATGGATACCATTACGAGTGGATACAATTCCAGTTTTTGTGGATATAATTCCAGTTTTTCACAAAAGCAGTTTATTACAAAATTGTCGGAATGGATACCATTCCGAGTGGATACAATTCAGTCCCCTCAGAGTAACTACTAATGCCATTGCCATGAATACTAAAGGCCCATTGACACGATGTTAGTGCACTAATGCAAGTTTACTACTATTAGCTCACTAACATGCTAGTTGTGTTGACACGGTGTTAGTGGACTAATGCAAGTTTACTACTATTAGCTCACTAACATGCAAGTTGTGTTGACACGGTGTTAGTGGACTAATGCAAGTTTACTAGTATTAGCTTACTAACATGCTAGGTGTGTTGACACGATGTTAGTGGACTAATGCAAGTTTACTAGTATTAGCTTACTAACATGCTAGTTGTGTTGACACGGTCTAGTGGACTAATGCAAGTTTACTAGTATTAGCTTACTAACATGCAAGTTGTGTTGACACGGTGTTAGTGGACTAATGCAAGTTTACTAGTATTAGCTTACTAACATGCTAGGTGTGTTGACACGGTGTTAGTGGACTAATGCAAGTTTACTAGTATTAGCTTACTAACATGCTAGTTGTGTTGACACGGTGTTAGTGGACTAATGCAAGTTTACTAGTATTATTCTGAAAATTGAAAAATGACACCTGGACACGGGAATCGAACCCGGGACCTTTGGCTTAGTACGCCAAAGGTCCCGGGTTCGGTTCTCGTGTCCAGGTGTCATTTTTTAATTTTCAGAATGATATCTAACTGAACCAACTACCATTAATATAGCTTCGGCTATTTACACTTAATTACTAGTATTAGCTTACTAACATGCTAGGTGTGTTGACACGGTGTTAGTGGACTAATGCAAGTTTACTAGTATTAGCTTACTAACATGCAAGTTGTGTTGACACGCATTTTTCACTTGTATTAGTATCGCTTCTAAAAACATGGCTGAAAATCAAGTGGTGCGAACTGTAGCGGGATTCTGGATCTTTTCTTTCGCTTTGAAAGAGAGTCGTCGTATCGTTCACCACCGTCGACTCTCTTTACGAGCAAAATGCGATTCCGGTTCTCCTTTTGAACGATTTTACAAGCGACGAGTCTCGTTAGCCAACGATAGATGTATCGAGGGGTCCAATAGCTCGCGGTAGGAAGTCAACGATATCGTTACGGAGGTAAGTAAAAGTTTTCACGTCATATTATTAATGTTAAATATGTTTAGTTTGTGAATTTAGGGATTATAATACAATAATCTCATGTAGTAATCATAATAGTTGTGTTCTATTTATATTAAATCCAAAACAAAACAACGACGATAATAATATTAAATGAGATAATATAAGTGTGATGTCGAGGTTATGTGCCACATTGGTTCTAGTAGCCACACAATGATGTTATTTTATTTTCCACCACAAACTACATCAAATGACTAAAAATAAATCTATACCTAAAAAAAGCAGATAGTAAAATATATTATGGATCACCCAAATACGATCAAATGATTTTTCAAACTAAAAATAAGGCCTAAACGTTAAGTTTCAAACTTTTGGGCTATTTTTTATTTAAATGTCTTGTAGACTTGAAGGATATTGATTTAAATAAAGGCTTATCTTATAAGTATACAACTGTAATTACAAGTTTAGCACGCCAAATATTTGACAATCTGTGTAAGTTAAGAATAATTAATTGTTCAAGCAAGTTTTGCAAGTGAAAAGTGTTTATAAATACCTAACTTTTTGTAAGAAGATACATAGGATCTAGGCCTATCATTTTAAAGGGAATATGCTATATTAACTATTATTATTTTATTTGTTGCCTCAAGGATATTTAATTTTAAAAGTTATAAAACCTTATGCTACGCCTAGGTTATATTTTAAAAGTTATAAAACCTTTTACAAGGCCTAGGTTAGGCCTATATTGAGCTACAACTAGCTAATCCTTCTGGATGTTAGGTTATAGATTGATGAAGGCCTGTTAATGTTACTTAAATCATATTAATATAAAGCTAACCCCAACTAATCTTTTTCAACAAACTTTTATCAAAATGTATATGCTGATAAAAGGTGTTTTACATGAGATTAATAATATCTTAGCAAAAATGTTTTCTCCACTAAATACTCACAGTAATTTGATGTTAATTTAGAAACAGCAATTAATTATTAAATAGTTATTGTCAGGGTTGTGGGGTCTGATTCGGAGTCGGTAGTAAGGTACTGACTCCGACTTCTAAATAAAAGTTTGTAAATTATAATTAGGGGAAAAGTTTATTAATTATGTTCTGTTACTCTTAAGTTTGTATATTATTTGGTTTCAAGGTAGGCCTCAATCCTCTGTTTCTGTTAAAAACTATTTTTATTTTTTATTAAATGAACAGTTTAATCCATATTTACTTTGATAGAAATGTAGGAAAGTTTTCTTTTCCAGAAATTGTAATAAAAAACATATTTAAGTTCTATGGGCCTAAGTAGCCTAATGATTCATGTGGTGGTGATGATAAAATTTCCTTGTTACCATTTTAGTATTTAGTATTTTAAAATTTTAATATGTATTAATTAGTAATACATTTACTATGGCAAAATTAGTAGTATAGTAGTAATTGGTTATTAGTATTAGTTATTAGTTAATTAGTAATTAATTAGTAGTAATAGTAGATTCTCTATTACCTGCTAATTAATATATGCATTTGTCATTTTCGGAGGAGTTGGGAGTCGAAGGTATAGCCTACTGACTCCTCAGCCCTGGTTATTGTTATAACAATTATATTGCAGTAGCACAATATCTGTATACATTTCTCATGGTAAATGAACCAATTAGGGCCTAACTGCATTTATACTAAACCTATAAAAACAGTTATATGTAAGTAGGCTCTATTTAACACAATTTATTGGTTTAAGATTACTCTGTTATAGTTTTACTAGCAAGCTTCACACATTAGGCCTAAAAGATTTATTTTATACATTTTATGAGATACTCTTGCAGGTAGAAGGACTATTTGTAACAAGATTTTGGTGGGATGTACTTAAAATTCAAATATCTTATTTGCGGTTGACTTTGATAACAATAATTTAGTTATTTTGTAGGTACCTATTGTTAGTATATATCGAAAGTATCAGCTGATTATCACATGCCTTCAAGTATTAATAAGTGAAAGAAGAGCCTCATTATAACCTAACTATTGCAATAACTATGCACACAGTTAATTTTAATAACTTGATTTTGTTTAATCTTTGTTTATAGACACACACCATGAGGACTTCATTTTGTTCGGCTGGCTGACAACTCCTGAATACCCATTCAGAAGAACCGTTTAGGATGTCACAAATAATTATAACTATCTTAATAAAAAACAAATCTCACTTGTAAAATAATTGTTATAAAATGTCAGAAATTTGTATTTATTTAATTGCTTTGTTTTTCAATTTTATATTAATAAGAATAATAAAATGCCAAGGCTGTCTTTATCAAACAAGGTGTGGTGACCTGACTAATCATATAAACACATTTACAAACTAACTTAACTCAGAAAAGACACAAAAACTATCACTCTGCTGTTAATTCATCACTGGAAAGAGGGGATTAAATTTATTGGTTTTGATGGAGATCAATCTTCAGACCCATAGTATAATGTGTAGACAAAGATTGAGACAAGGTGTCATTACTTCCAATAATCTTGGTGTCATGGTTGTTTAGTAATGCATGTTCTTGTCATGTTTTCTAGTGGGTATACAAGCGAAGTCATTCGATAATAATTATTATTACTATTAACCTTCCTTATCCCAAACACATTAGCATAATTAGTTCATGTGCATTGCACAAACAGAGACGCAATGGAAAACATTAGTTTAAAAAAGAAATGTATGAGATTGGTGAACTTAAAGGTTACACACTTCAATGGAGTGAGGATGGAAAACCAGCCCTTAGGGAAATTGGTCGAAAAGCTAATTAAAGTATATTAAGAAAGATTAATTTTCCTATCGTTCAATATGACTACCATTCACCTCGCAAGAGTGATTAGACACATATTAGCTATTTGTTTATGGATCCATATAATCAACATAAAACAAGTAGTTATTGACCTTGGCACAAACTGGGTCATCTAGGTCCACCTTCACAGCCCTCTGTGGAGCCATCCAACATTTCTTCAAGAAACAACTGAAGGAGTTGTATTCAACAGAAATAACAGCAGTTCCTTCCATGACCTTCAAGTCTTACTACAAAGTAAACATGTACTTTAGCTTTCATTGCTAAGATTATTTGTCATCGAAATAGGAGAGTTGGTAAAATACTGCTATTTAGGGCCAGTTTCATAGTCAGGCTCGGTGAGCCTAAAGTGCGAGTCGATACTAAATACAGGACGACACCTACCTAGATCAAAATGGAATGGGCCAGTTTCGCATATGAAACTGGCCCATTCCATTCAATTTCAGGTAGGCGACGTCTTGTATTTAGTATAGCGCCGCACTCGAGGCGAACTAAGTCTGACTATGAAACTGGCCCTTAGAACTAATAGTATTGCAAGTTCTAGAAGAGATAGACATAAAATATGCTTTGCCTAACTGAATTATTTATAACTTAACAAACCAAGCCACTTTTAGTAGTTAAATTACATGCAACATTTATTCATTTAACTACCAAAATGTCATCCTTTAGTCTTAGGCCTACATTTTACTATATTAGTGAAAACTAATCCTTCATAAGAAATTATTTAAAATAACTTCATTAGGCTGCTACTCTCGCCATAGTTAATTATCTAGTTGATACTTTTGCTCCATCATGTAAAATAAGCTAGAAATTTATTCAGTGGAGGAGTTTATCTATTTCATAACTACATAAGGCTTATTTTCAATTAGGATAGTAGTTTTTGGAAAACATTTTACAACTCTTTGGCTATAGGCCTTTGGTTATTTAAAATACAAAACAGATGTAATATAAAGATTAGTAAGGATTTACCTTCTTCGGTGGCCGCATAGTCTAAGGCGCTATTTTCGCAATAGATTAGATTCCTGAAGATAGGGGTTTGATCCAGGCCAGGTCTATTAAGGGTGGTTTTCCTAAATATTTTTTCCACTCTCCTTCCAAGCAAATGCGGGTACACCTCATCTAAATCCAACCTTAATCCTTAACAAATTAGGGTAAGTAGTATATAGGCACATAACACAAACAGGTAGTAAGTGGCGGTGCTAAAAATAAGGAGGGAATAAGGAATATATTTTATTTATGGAATTACAGTTATGTATTGTAGAAACTGGATGTGTGTGGCACCCTATAAAATCACGACACATATTGGCCTGCATATTTTTTCAAAGGTGGCATGGCATAACCTTGTCCTTGGCAGACTTTTTTGGACAAGACCTTTTTAAACTTTGAATGCAGTATAATAATTAAACCAAGCTCAAATAATCTAATATATATTTACTCACTACACCTTTGATCATCAAGAAATATTATATAAACGTTCTCTACCTACTAAATATACTAAATAGTTTCAAAATAGAAATGTAGGCCAATTTTAAAATTACAAACATAATGCATTTTAAATGATTAAAAGGAGAAATGATTATCAAAAAGAAGTTATTTATTAAACAACGTGTATTTTTAATTAGAGCTTGCACAGAGTATTTATTGTACTAGAATGAATAGCTTATATCGTTTAAATTTTAATCAAAAGTTATATTTTCAAATTCTTACTTCTCGATAAGTCGCGTGTTTCAATTGGCTGTGGACATAGCCTCGCTTCACAGGCCCTCGTTTAATCACGTTTCCTAACGATACCTTACAGATTCGATTCTGTGACGATAGCGCTCTTTCAAGAAAAGAACCGGAATACGAAATTCGTTATGACAAGCGATGACTGTCGTTCAATACCATCGAACGATAGCGCGAAAGAAAAGATCCAGAATCCCACTGCTGATCTCTCTATTGGAGCCATTTTTTTATCACTGAATTTCATTTCTCGTTCGGGTTGTTAATACGCATATACTAATAATTACGCTTATGTGTTAGGAGCTAGGAAGAGTGAATTTAGAATAAGAATGGGTGGCCAAATAAATTACAATTTTTCAGTAAACGTATCATAATTAGTTGACCTATTTAGAAAAAATTGTTTTATATAGACAACATAAAAAGTTAGTGATTAGTATGTCTCTTATTTCTTAGTTCCTTAATAGATTAAAATATATTTCAGCTGATCCCAAATAATTATTATATTTATTTTACTTGATTTGTTAAATCACTTAGCATACATGATAAATAAAATTAAACTCAAATAAGGTCAATAAATCCCAATACAAACAAACTCGGTTGGGTATTTTTTAAATAGGCCTAACCGAGTTTTTTTCAACCCTGTTTTAAATGTTGGTATACTAATAACAATTTTTTTTAGATGCTAGCTAGGCATAAAATATTCCTTAAAAATAATAATGAATTAATTTGTAGATTTATAAACTATCTGATTTGCTATGAGACAATAATATAAGGTTGTGTATCTACTCAAGCTGCCAAAGCATTACTACAAAGTGTTCGAAGTGTATGGGCTGAACATTAGTAATTAAAACTTATAAAGATTGGTTAAAATATCATATACGGAGTTTGGAAAGGTGCCGGTGATTTCACGTGAAAACCGCCGGCCATTCAGACCTTACTTGCCGATGACACGAATATTATGTTGCCGGAACTTATCATGGTACTACAATGTTGTTTTGTATTTTGTGGTTGTATGTAAAAAAATTAAACATGCCACGTTGATTGGTAGGAAATAATGGTTTGATAAAATTATTTATAACATTTGTTTACTGTTTACCGATATTAAATATATCTTTCACATCTCTACAAATCAGGCCAATGAGCCCCACACGTGCCTACACTATTAAAAACACCCCAAAATAAATAATCACGATAAAAAACTATCAAAAACCCACTCTGACATCACAATATACACTTTTTCCACAGTGGAATGAGGAGACACACCAACCATTAAAGAGTTCAACAAAAGAAGCAACATCTCAACCCAATGACTACTTTTTAAGTTTACTGGAAGCAAACGAACAAATGGAATCGAAAGTGCAGAAATATTTACTTGATAAAAAGAATACCTTGTACTAAGTATTTAAAATGTATCAACAAAGTTTTCACCATTTTCAAAAGTGAGTTGAGAGAAACAATATGGAATTTACATTTTAAAGCATTTTTGAAGAAAGGTTAGATAGCCACGCTGGGTAGTGACAATTTTAAAGATGGTCATAAGGTACTTTGTTTCAAATTTAAAAGTTTTTGACTCTTTGTTACGTCCGTAACATGGTAAGGACGGCTGGAATAAGAACACGACCTACTCCGTTGAAGGTTGCTGATTGAGTGAATATGGCTTGATAGGGAACACCAGCTATCGATAAGATTATCGATTGTTTATTAGGATAAGGCATGATGGGAAGAATGCAACAATTTATTACGTCACCACACATGATAGCCAAACTACCAATACATCACATTCCTCCCTCATATCTAGGTACAGCCTTTTCCTGTGGTGAGATATCAGCTCTTTGAAATGGATGTGATTCTGGGCTACTGCCCCTCTCATGAGATTCAACCCTGGAGACGAATGGATAATGATTGTTACTCCTAGTTGCTTTTGGAGATGACAATCATTTCTTAATAGGTTTTGGATCTAGCTCTGAGGAATATGGGTCTCTAATGCTAGGTTCTATCTCCTCCACTCTAGTTTCATGGGAAGACTGTAAACTAATTAATTGGTCAATATAACGTTTCCATATTACTGCCCCTAATATGACTAAGTAGGTTACTGGACTCAATTGTGATACAATAACCCCTTCAATCCATTTATTCTGTGCTCGATAGTCTCTGACTAGCACCTATTGGTTTGGAATTAGTTCACGAGTTTTACATTCCTTTGCATATTTAATCTGTTTTCTCTGAGTAAATGGTGGTCCATTGTTACTTACAATGTGTTCAGGTAAACCAAACCTCGCAAACATCTCTCTTATATGATAAATGGTTTGACCTGCTGCTGTCGACGATACCTCTATCACTTCCAATCATTTAGTATATGGATCTATGATAACTATATACATCTTAGATTTGAATGGACACATAAAATCTACATGTAACCTAAGACCATGGTTTATTTGGATAATTCCTAACATGTAACATACTCTTTGATGAATTTAGTATTTCCAAGAGACATGCTGCACAATTGTTGACCCTTTGTTCAAGATCCTGATCAATACTAGGCCACCAAATAAAGATTTCCTTCAACTATTCCAAGATGACTTGAATGTAATTCTTTTAACAAATGGTTACGAAATTTCTCTGGTGTAATAATTCTATACCCCCACATAAGTACTTCTTGCTCTAATGTTAATACATTTTTCCCATGAATATAAGTTGTCAAGTTCTTTTCATAATCATAAGGCCAACCAAACTTCACATACCCTGTAAATTTAACTAATTCTGGATATTTTTGTACTTCTCTCTTTATGTCTTCAAATTTTATTGGTATTCCACTAATTTCAAAACATTTTAAGTAATTAACAATACAACTATAATTCTCTAATTCATCATTGCCAGAGTTAACTAATGGCCACCTGGATAATCCATCAGCATTACCATGATTTTCTAATTTGATATAACACATATCAAAATCATAACCTGATGAGAAAATAGCATGTCTTTGATATCTATTAGCTGCAAAGGCTGGTAAACCTTTTTTCTCCACAAAATTAATATGCTTAAAGGCCTGGTCAGTGGTCATTGGGAAGTGAAGAGTTGCATCAGCGCCAGCCCCTAATTTACGGTATCAGAAGAAACCAATTGAGTTATACTTTGTCTTCGGCAGCTCAGTCACACGGTGGAGTGCTCAGTCAGCCCACAGTGTTGCCCACAGTGTTTCCAGAGCAATCATCACTTTAGAGCCCCCCCCCCCCTCCCTGCATCCATCCAAAGAGTGAGACTGAGCTAGCAAGCAAACAAAACAAAGCTATAATCCTCTAAAACCACTATCGAAGGTAGCAATCACGAGGTGACTGAATTGTATCCACTCTGAATGGTATCCATTCAGACTATTTTCAAATAAACACCTTTAAGAAAAAACCTGAATTGTATCCACTTGAATTATATCAACAAAAACCTGAATTGTATCCACCTGAATTATATCAACAAAAACCTGAATTGTAGTCACTCTGAATGGTATCCATTCCAACAGTTTTGTAATAAAGTGCTTTTGTGAAAATCCTGAATTGTATCCACCTGAATTATATCCACAAAAACCTGAATTGTATCCACTCTGAATGGTATCCATTCCGACAGCTTTGTAACTAACTGCTTTTGTGAAAATCCTGAATTTTATTCACCTAAAATCAAAATAAAACAGTTTCTTACAAGACAACTTTTTCATGTTTTTCTATAAACATTTTAAGAAATATGAAAGTTATTGAATTTGTTCCAAATCCCATGTAAGATATATTGTCTATTTCAATCTTTGCAGGCGATGTTCACCATAATTATTACAACCACCATAAAATTACTATCTTTCCCACACTAGTGGAAATATACTTATGACGTGATGTTTATATGTAGACTCTTGAAGTTGAAATAAAACGGTAATTTTCAAATGTGGGGGGAAAAAAGTGGTTTTAAAATTATATTTTTTTATTATATATATTGCTTTAACTAGATGCATCAGTGAATGTTGTATAATAAATTATGGGTGCTTATTTCATATAAATAATTATGTTCATTTTTGAGCTACATAATTGCAACTCCACTGGTTGGGAAAAGGATAGCGTTAACAGGGAAACCAATGTGATAGAAAGTTATGTAAATGTCTATAAGCGCCTCTACTGCAATTTAAGAGCGAAATTACCTATTAGTATTTGTTATTAGGTCTATAAATTTATAAAGTTATAGAACATATTTATGATATTTAGGTATTTTAGTAACCATTCATCACACGAAATATAATATAGCTTGACGTATATTAAAAATTCGCATAAAATAGTAAGGTATATCACAATGTGTTATCAAGTTTAAAGAGAAAAAGAAATACCCAAAGGTTTCTCTCTCTCTTTTGCGCATTGTAAAACAGACGACAGCTCGAAAATTTCAGACACAGACATCCAAATCAAATTGATCATTAACTGTTTTGATCTGTGTTAGGATAGGCTTATTGAGCCTATTTTTCATTCTTAACTTAAATGATAGTTTGACCACGGCTAATTGTCAATAATTAACATCTACAACGATAATCAAGCCACATTTTAAAATCTTCTAGCAATAAAATATATTGATAAATGATAACATCCATCGCTAACATTTGATTAGTATGAAGAGGAAAATGCCTAATGCACTTGTTTAGTTCGAACATTAACCTGTGGGGGAAATGCGAGTTTAGTTCAGTGGTTTCCAGCTTTTGCCGGGTTTGACATCAATTTTGGTCTTTGAGACCATCGCGACCACGACAAGTATTAATATCCTGGTTTTTAGATTATAATTTTCTATTAATCTTACTAATCAGGGCTATCCGTATTTCAGCACCGCATCTTACTACCCGTTTGGTTATAAACATGTGTACTCATTTCGCTAATGTGTTAGGGATAAGGAAGATTGAATTTAGATTAAGTGCATCCGAAGTTACGAGGAGGGAGAGTGGAAAATTATTTAGGGGAAAACAATCCCAAAACCTTTAGTCAGAATATAAATTCTGACCTCATCAGTTAAAACAAACTAGCGTGTCGCTAAGCCCACCTTTTTGATTTAATTCCTATAAACTATATTATGCTATATTATTTATACGAATGCGGCTAAGATGTTTCAAAAGTGAATCAACGAGCCAAGTGGGTGTTTTGAAAGCTATGATAGCAGCACCTCTCGCCTAAACACGAGACTCCTACAGAAAACTAAGTCAGCAAGCAACTGCCTGAGTTCAGTAACCAAAAGAAACCTAATTAGTAACGAAACTGTTTTTACTGTATTTGAATTTGGCACCTTCCTATAGTAATAGTCAATTTAAAAAGTAAACAAAACACTATAATCTCAACAAGCAATGAACAACCTGACAAATGCCATGGCCCCGAATGGGGTAGCGACTCCCAGGTTGTAAACCATTGGTCTAGTGCCTTAGTTCACTTTGCCATCAGCACGAGAAATGATTGTAATTGACTCTCTATCAGTGAAAAACTGACCTGTTGGTCTTACCGGGTGGCGAGAGGAGTTTGTACCCTTCAGACACAGGTGGCTATGCTAATCTGCAAAAGAGGGAAATGGTAGTTATGGAGGGGGTAAGAACTGTCAGACGAGGCCACATATTTCATGCTTGAGTGTGTTGAGTTAAGATGCAACCCGTTTCATAAAATCTCTTCGAATTCGCCAAGTCGGCAACGTCGTTAAGTAAACTACCCTTATTTTAGGGTTGGATATCTAATTCCAAAAACCTATTTGGGGAACCCTATCAAAACCTTAGATATCAAGTTTCAGCCTGATTGATGAAATGGTTCAGGCTCTTTGGAGAGATACAAACACACAGACAGGTGGCATCGCGAAAATAACTTTTTCGGTTTCAGGGGGTCATGAAACTTCGATATTCATCAAAATATCAAGTTTTTTTTTTTACGATAACAATCTACCTGAGGGGTGCAATAAAGTAAAAATTATTTCCACAAATTAAATAAAAAGTTTTTTTTAACATAGTCAATTTTGACTAGCAATAACGATATTATATTGGAAATTAGGAAAATAATACAGTCGGTAAATGCACGCTATTACTTGGCCAGTAGGTTATTGACATATTGCCGGCTTTCCAGGAATGTAAAACTCAGAATAAACAAGACAATCATTTTACCGGCAGCTCTCTATGGGTGTGTAACGTGGTCTCTTACCTTACATGTCGAAAACAAGCTGGTTAGGGAGATATTTGGTCCAAAAGGATATGAGGTTACTGGGGAGTTGAGGTTACATAATGAAGAGTTACATAGCCTGTACTTTTCATAATACATTGTTAGAATAATCAAGTCTCGTAGATTGCGATGGGCAGGACATGCAACATGAATGGGAGATTCTAGAACCTTATTCAGGGTACTGACTGGCAACCCCATTGGGAAGAACCTAACGAAGATGGGAGGATGACATTAGAATGGACCTGAAATAGCTAGGGTATAATGAGGTGGAATGGATGAAACTAGCTCAATAAAGGGATAGGTGTAATGAGGTGCGCTGTATAAACTAGCTCAATAAAGGTGATTGGTTAACTAGTCAATAGGATTGGGTGTATAGTGACTGGATAGAACTAGCTTAAGATAGAGATAAGTGGCGAACTTTTGTAATGGTGGCAATGCATTTTCGAGTTCCTAATGCCATAGAGCAAGTAAGTAAGTACTCCTCCCCTTCTTCACTTCCCAAATTATCAATTTGTAGTTTTAATACTTATTTAGTTATCTTAAACGGTCTAACTACGTGCCTAACAAATTTCAACTTAACCACTTAAAAAATAGTTTTCTAAATTAGTTATTGAAATTTCATAATGTTCGAATGTCATTTTGATATCTGGGAAGGTCCAATAACATACATGCAAAGTTTCAATTTTCTACCTACTTAAAAATTCTTTTTATATTACCTTGGAAGATTTTCAGGGGATCTTCTTTCCCCATTTTCACCCTCATTTTAAAATTTAAGAATTAAGAACTTTATAAAGTTTTGTGATGGTCCTCATAACCACCTGACAAATGTTAATCGTCTAACACACTGAGAAGTATAGTTTGTTCTCTTAGTTTTGGAAATTTTATCCCCATCACTGCCTCTACCGGATTTTTCTAGCTCCCACTTACAATCTCTAATCTTTAGATTTATTTGGTTATCTGGAGATGTACTTCTACCTGCCTTCCTAATTTAAATTTTCTACCACACCTAAAAGTTTTTTCTGTTTATATCCCCCCTCCCCTATTTTTCGGGATTCAACGTAAAAGTTAAAGACGTTCAGACGGGCTTGCCCGAATTGCGCCAATCCACCTAGCTTGGACCCGAATTGCGCCAAGAGCTTAAAAGTGCCCCCAGACCAGACCCGAATTGCGCCAACTGTGAACGTAAACAAATATTAATGCTTTGGCTGGCGGTAAGAAGGACACAGGTCAAAAAATATTATTTAATTAACTATATTTAACTATATAAAACAAAATCAAACATTATAACATCACAGTAAAATTTCCATTTTAAAAATATTATCAATAATAGTTAAATGTATGGTAAATTATAATATAATAGTAACAAATATAAAATAAATAACCAGTCAAACATAAAAAACGAGTCATACAAATGATTTTTGGAGGGGCACACATTTCATAGAGCTTAATCTATCTATTGACAAAATCGTTAAAAATAATTCCAAAATATTTTGAATTTTTGAAAACTAGTCATCAGTAAACTACTCTTAAAAGGACTTCGCCCCAAAAACCAAATATACTGTATTAATTGTCATCTTAAATACACCCAAGATGTATGTTTTAATCAAAATTGTAAGAGTTATTTTTGAGAAATTTCGAATTCTTTTAAAATTAGTCATTACTAAACTGTCTATGATTAAGTTTTTTTTCTGAAGATCAATTATACATTCCTATTTATCATTTAAAAAACTCCTCAGATATACACTTTGAACAAAATTACCTAAGTCAATGATTGGAAAGTTGGGGTTCGAATCCTGGTCGAGTGAACTGAAGGTGGTTTTCCCTAAATGGTTTTCCACTCTCTCTCCAGGCAAATTCGGATCCACTTTCTCTACATTCAACCTATCTCATCTCAAAGCCCACTGTTATAATTAACACATAAAAGTATAACTCAATCAGGTAGTAAAACGCAGTGCAAAAAAAAAAAAAATCAACAGTGAAAAGTATAATAATCAATTATCAATTCAAAAATTGTTACGTTTACCATGCTTGCACCAAATGAGATCGACAGCCTACTATCTTGGTTTGTGGAATGACACGATGCACTCATGGATCGCTTACTCGAAATCAATCACAATGTATAAAAAAAATTGAAGGGGAAGTTGTCTCTTCTCGCACTCGTCCTTTAGGATTCTCATAGCGTCAATGTAGCTCTGCCTTTTCTTTTCTTTAAGTAGGCAAAAGACCAGAGATATGTATGACCCTTTGAAATACCCGTGTAGAGTAAAAACCCGAAGAAAATGTTTCGGTGCGTATTCAAAGGTTCCATCTATTAACACAATTTCATTCTAACACAAATATTCAAGATTTGAGTCACAAGAAAATATCATAACCCCCCTTTTGTTTTTCGTTTTTTAACAAAAAGTTTTCGTCTAGAGTAGTATTTAGTTCAATTTAATCTAAGTTAAATTGAATTTAGTCAGTAGATTTAGACAAATTTGGCAGTTAATGTTATTCCTGAAACATTTCATGTCCTTGTGGGTCAATATTTTTATGTTTTTTTCCCTCTGTATGCACCTCTTTGTGGATCAACGTTAAAGGCCTTACTTCAATCGCTTCAGCTTTCCTCTTAATTGCGTTTCTGATGGATTTTATGTTCAACTCTTGATCTAGTAATGGTTCGTGGTTGTGTTGGTCTTCCAATCCGTGAGGAAATATTTCCGCCATCAAATGTGAATAGTAGGTGACCTGGTGGTCTAGGGTTAAGGGGTCAGACTTCTGTGCTGAGGGTCCGGGGTTCAATCCTCGGTTCTGGCACAGATTTATCTGATTGCCAAACCCTTCCTTCACCTCTGACAAGATGTGTATTAATCACAACTTGTGAATGTGAGGAATGCCAGGCCTCCACCGTGGTTCGGATTCCACGTTAAACTGTAGGTCCTCCATTTCATCTCACAATCACCCTACCATTGCACATTAGCGTAAGTGCGTATAACCCGAACGGGTAGTAAGACGCGGTGCTAGTAATAATAATAATAATAAAATGTGAATATTTTGGCCTTACAATCCTTTTTAGTACATATCCACCTCTCTTCCCTCGTCACATTCAATTGATTCACCTGTTGACACGTATAATTATTATAGACAATCAGATACTTCCCTCTTTCACTATAAATCCTTTCCATATCAATTATTATCGCTAATAGTATAGTCCACACAAAACCCGAACAAAAATAAAACAATTACACATCTGTACATTTACCGTTGCCGAGATAATTTGTTAACATTGTATGGACAGCGCTAATGTCGAGAAAAATCTGTAAGATAGCGTTTGTGTCGCTGAGAAAAAGATGAAAGTGGATGCTAACGGTCCGTCCCGTTGAGAACTAAAAAACCTATCTTCGTCAGCGGTGGATAGGGAAGTCTTGGGTTGAAGTTGGGGTTAGGGCAGAGAGGGTGGGGGAGGGGGTGGGTTAGCAGGTAGATAGTCTTCTTCTCTGGCTATTATGAATGAAAACTGTCAGGGACCGAACTATTATCATCACGTCTTACTACCCGTTCGCACTTACGCTAGTGTGTAATGGCAGGGTGATTGGGAGATGAAATGGAGGACATGAGTTGAGTGAGTGTGAGTTGAGTGGGAGTTAAGTTGAGGATGAGTTGAGTGTGAGTTGAGGGTGAGATGAGGGTGAAGTGAAGGTGTGAGGTGAGTTGAGTTGAGGTGAGGTGAGGTGTGAGTTGAGTTTGAGTTGATTTTGAATTTGAGTTGATTTTGAGTTGAGTTTGAGTTTGAGTTGAGTTTGAGTTGAGCTGAGTCGAGTTTGAGTTGAGTTTGAGTTGAGTGTGAGTTGAGTGTGAGTTGAATGTGAGTTGAGTGTGAGTTGAGTTTGAGGTTGAATTTGAGGTTGAGTGTGAGTTGAGTTTGAGGGTGAGTGTGAGTTGAGTTTGAGTTGAGTTTGAGTTGAGTTTGAGTGTGAGTTGAGTGTGAGTTGAGTTTGAGTGTGAGTTGAGTGTGAGTTGAGTTTGAGTGTGAGTTGAGTGTGAGTTGAGTGTGAGTTGAGTTTGAGTGTGAGTTGAGTGTGAGTTGAGTGTGATTTGAGAATGAGTTGAGTTTGAGGTTGAGTGGGAGTTGAGTTTGAAGGTGAGCGAGGTTGAGTTTGAGTGTGAATGTGAGTGTGAGTTTGAGTGTGAGTTAGAGTGTGAGTTTGAGTGTGAGTTTGAGTTTGAGGTTGAGTGTGAGGTTAAGTGTGAGGTTGAGTGTGAGTGTGATTGTGGGTGTGGGTGTGAGTTGAGAAATGTGAGTACATTTCCTCTCTTTTAGATATTTCTCATCATTAACACACTATTGTAATTAATAATTATATTAATTAAACTCACTAAGTGTGCTTTATACAGATATGCCAAACTAATAGAGTGGAGGGAAAAAGAGGGGTGGGTACAGTAGTGGCTCGCAAATTATGTAACGTGATGCCATTGTAGGTTGTCTTGCTATTATTTTTCAAAACTTTTTTTAGCATCGCGTTCTGTTCAGGCTATACGCCTTTGTACTTTCTACTCTAATCTTAAATCTAGGACAGACACAAAATTCATCCCCGGCCGTCAATTCATCACTCTGAAAGGGTAAACGCACACTCCAACAATGATAAATTTCTCGGCCATGCCAGGGATCGAGCCCAGGACCCTTAACTCTGTAGGTGGACGCCCTACCAACGGAGCTAAGCCTCGTTATCTTCTAGCATGATATATTTTTTCTAAGTTATATCCCCAATCAAATTTATAGATTTTTTTCTTACGAAAGGGCTCATTTGTATTTTTAAAAAAAGGTGGGGAAGGTGCACAGCATAGACTTTCTCGCTACTGTGAATAAAAAAAGAGATATTTACTTACTACTCGTAAGATATTTGAAATAAGATGATAGACATTGTTGCACATTCCAACAAAGAGCATAAACGAAATAATATACACTGTTAGAGAAAAAGAGAATATCACACCGACAGATCATTACAGCAATTTCCAAATTCAAAGTCCTCCGTAATGTATATATTTATTTATATGCCTATAATTTGGAAACTATTGGTTTTATAAAAATATATTTCAATAAAGATTTTTATATTTACTATGCCCTCATTTTCGAAATAATAAGTTATTTTGTATTTCAAAGATGTGCGGATATACGATAAAAATTGGAAGTATCCTTAAGTGTAAATTACTCTCAAAGCTATTTTCATGAGGAAATTAGAGCTTCCATTTTGTTTTAACACTAAACAATACAGATATACGAATTTTAATCGAGTCAACAACGAGTGCAGGAAAATCTCCTTCATCGAGCTCAACCCCACTCCTCTCTAACTTGGTATTAGAAAGCTTTTTCTTCATAATTTTCTGAAGGCTGCATGGGTGAGAGTGACATTTCTTGAAGCATGACATCCTCTCTTATATGACATAAAAGTGAGAATGCATTCGGTTTTATCTTTGTGTTTAGACAATTTATTACCAAACTTATTTTATATACAATTATGTGTTAAGTAAGTAGCATGCAAAGAAAGCAATTATATTAGCATACATTTACTATAAAACCAAATTACTTAGAAAAAATCATAAAATACCAAAGTAGGTCTTAAAAAATTAAAGAATCTTATATATAATTTGATAAGCCCATTTCCTGTTATAGAAATTACCAGGAAATGGCTCTGAACAGATTTTAACAAATGACCCCTTATTTTAATGATTTGGAGTCCAGGATGTCGGGAAAAATAGTAGTTTTCCACGAAAACACAGAGAATTTTCAGTTTGCTATTCATTGCTTAGTCACCATGGTAGCCATTATTTATTGCATGGCTGTACATCTCTGAATAAAATATATCCCTTTTGCTAAAAAATAATATTTCACACATAGAACACATCAAATATTTCAATCTGCAAATACAAGATTTCTCTTTGGATGCTGGTCATAACACATCTAGATTGAGTTGCTTAAACTAGGGAAACTGTTATTTATTATTGGAATTTGCTAGCGTTAGTTCACATTTAAATCAGTAATATATTGAGCATAGTTCGCAAATTAAAAAGTTAAGTTGTCAATTTCATGAAAATATTTTCTATCTTTTGTTTCGTGCAAGAGCTTTAAAATATAAACGATACAATGATGTTTAAATATGTTTTTGTATGTATTAAAAGATAAAAAAACGAGAAAAAATTCTTGAAATATGTTTAAAATAAAAATTTAATTATCTATGTATGCGGTTTGGCGTTCCTTATTTTTCTTTAAATAATGGGTTTTGCTGTTCACTTTATCAAATAGTAACACAATACACATACAGTAATTTCAGTTATATTTCCATATTACCACTTAATTTTGAGGGGATTATCAAAGTTATTTTTTGAGAGAAAGTTTGAGTGAGAGTTGTAGAGAGATTGAGAGAGATAGTTTGAGGGGTTGAGAAAGATTGAGTAAGAAAGTTTGAGACAGAAAGAGAGTAAGTTTGAGATAGGGAGAGAGTTTGAGAGATAAGGTGAGTTTGAGAGAGGGAGAGTGAGTTTAAGACAGATAGTGCGTCTGAGAGATAGAGTTTAAAAGAGAGTGTGATAAGATAATTTGAGAGAGATTGTGTGATAAAGTATGTGTAAGGGGAAAGAGTGTAAGAGAGAGAGAAAAAAGTGTGAGTGAGGGGGTGAGTAAAGATAATGTGTGTGAGAGAGGAGGGAGAGAAAGTGTGAGAGCGAGATGCACCATGCCTCATATGTACAGTGATTAGTTTTTTCTTCACATCTCCACGGAAGCCCTGATTTGCTTATGATTGTATATAGTTAAGAAAAAACATTATCTTTGGCTAAATATAATAACAACTAAATTCTTATTTAATTGCTATGGTGCAACAAATAGTTTGATATAAAACTGGGAAAAGGGTCGTTTTAAATATTTCATCTTGGCATGAAAGGGAAAAATAAACGTTTTGTAACCAAACACAAAAAGCTCTAACTATCGAAAATTGTTGTCCTTTGACGAGTAAACCTTTCAATAGAATGTTGAGTGAGGCCTCATTACATAGAACATTCCCCAGTAAAAAGGTTTAAATACATTTAAGCCTGATAATCCGCAACCATCGCTGCAACGACGAACTAGTACTTTAGAAACACCCACTTCTTTGGTGGAATGATCTAGATCGTCAGTCTCGCATTAGACTAGATAGCTGATGGTGGGAGATCAGGGATCGAGTCCTAACCAGGTGTGTAGGTGGTGAATTTTATTTCTACCTACACTAAAAAAATTATACTATAGATGCTACAGTTCACTCCTTACATATGAACTAATAAGTTAGTTTATTACCACAATCAAATAATCTAATATCGCACGTCGCTGTCATGCACATGAAAATATGTACTATCAAATCAAATGTGCTTCAGCGTTCATAGTCACGGGAAAACAGCACCACCGAACCACGCGTTCAAAATATTTGGAAATAAAAAGAAAGTGACTAACTTACATTTTAAACAGCATGCTTATTTGGAAGCTATCGATAAATATGTTCACTAACGATAAAAACATTAACAGTTACTTTTTCAATAATTTTACAAATGTGACACAAACCTTTTCAAAATACTAAAGCTAGTTATATTATTTTAAAAAAAATATGACATTTTTTGTATCGATACAAATTACAATAATTAAAGTGGTGTAATATTTCTAGTTCATTTTTAATAATTATAAAAAACTTTAAAATGCAATTTTTTAAAACAAATATGACCCCGAATATGTCCTAGCTATTGATAAGTTATTTAATATGTAAATAATGTAGCTATTGCTATAATTACTTTCACACGAAAAACTACTATTGCTATATTTACTTTTACACCCAAAGTTGCTATTTGTATCATTACTTTCATACCCAAGTTGCTATTTGTATCATTACTTTCATACCCAAGTTGCTATTAGGATCATTACTTTCACACCTTAAGTTAAGTACCTATTTATGAAAGTGGAGTTAAACTGTAAATGTAATTTTTCAAACACCCTACCTGCTTAGTATTTTTTAACCCTCAAGTTTGGATCAAACCTATCAAATCAAGGTCATGACATTGCCATATAATTTTGTACTGAATTCATTAATAGTGTCGATTTGTACACACCTACACGTAATTTTAAAGGAACTTAAAACACATTTACCACTAAAAATATAGTAATCATCCACTTACTCAGATTCCATTGGTTTGAAAGTCAAGTCTTCAGTGTTTGTGAACGCGGTACAAGATTAACTATAATCCACTTTGCCATTATCACTAAATAAATAAAAAATGAATAAATAGTAAATAATAAGTAGACTACTAAGACTATTCATTTATTTAAAATATATTTGGTTAATTCTAAGTTAAATATGCTCTTAGCTTTAAATTTTAAATCTGGTTAATTCTAAGTTAAATATGCTCTTAGCTTTAAATTTTAAATCTAGGAGCATAAAATATACTAAGGAGAATAGAGCCATTAAGAGATTAAATAATTCTGCATTGATGGAGTTTTAATTATAAAGGCCTAAATAATTTATAACAGTTCAAAAGATGAATATTTTGAAAAAGATAAATCCGTTCACAAGGGCGCACTTTAGATTTTCTCAATATAGTAGAAAAATAATTATTTTAGTGTACATGGTAATCGAACCCGGACTCTTGTGATTGGCGCACCAAAGCTTCACCATTGAGCTACCTACTCAGTATTTGTACAATGCTAAGAAGTACTTTTAGTCATACTTTAAAGCAGATTTGGTAAAAGACGTGTACATGGCTCGTTAATAGCTATAATATAATATTATATTATAGATTATAATTATTTACTATAAATTATATCCAAGAAACCATTTAAAAAAATACAAATTGTACAAACGTCAACATAAAGCTACCCTGGATCAACGATGGAGTGTGTTTCGGATTGTTATTAAATGGCCGACAATTTTACATATCTATTACCGACCAACCCTTCAAATATGAGCGATAAATGACCCTAACACAGGATTAGCCTTAGATAGCTCAGCGGTAAGATATTGACGTGCTAAGTTGGAAGTTCCCGATTAGTTTGCGGATTTCAAAAGAATTGTCAAAAAAAGTTAAGTATTAAACTTCTATAACATAATATATGTTTGAAGTCATTCCACCTACTTATTAGCGGTTTGGGCTCTCCGAACTTCTTCGTAAAAGCGTTTCATTTACCTTGGAATGTTTATTCCTTTTACATGCATCTTTAAACTTTTGTGGGGCCATTTTTTAAAATAATAAAAAATTGTTTTTCCACAATTAATACACTTCACACATCCCTAAAGACATTAAATGCAATTACACTCAGCCACACTGAAAATAATCCTTTCATCAATAGTAGCACTTGCTACACTGACTTGAAAACGGTGGAGAGCCAGGTAATAATCTCTAAAGAGAGATGGTGATGGGTCAGTTCGATAAGCTTTACAAACATGCCAAAACCACTGGCGACATATTTATGGTTTCAAGGACAGACAAAGACAGACAGTGGCTTGGAGTGAGAAGGGATGAGTTGTCTGCTCTAATCTAACCGGGCCGTTCTGTTTCGGCTATTGCGGGGTTGCATCAGATATATTTTCAAAATCCGGGGGCAAAATATGTAGCACCTCAGCTCGTATCAATTTTCATCTGTTTCAGATTGAATGTTAATGTGAATGAAGTGCCATTATAATGTTAAAGGAAGTCGGCACTAATTGATTTACTTCCCGCATTTATTACACACCTTTAAGTATACAAAATAATTAATTGAATATTGCATTTATTTGGCAGTTTTTTATGTAATTAATTGAAGGTTCATTGAAATAATATTTATTTCTCCTAATAGACCTCTTCAAGTACTTCTAACATTCCAAATATGAAATCTTTGCATCATTTGGTTTTTCTAAAAATTGTTGCATTAGATGCCAAAATTTCAAACTTTGAGTAAACACTGTACTTAAAATATATATTTAATCTATATTTAATACACTAATCCAAGTTTGGTTTAAGAAGACCTACTAATATATATATATATAAAATTCATATACTATTAATTTTGGGCCATACACCCTTAATACTGGCTAGACTTATGTCAGAAAAGCTAATACAGATCTTTTTGGTGGCTTTTAGGGCGTTTTTACATTCCTTTACCAAAGGAAGGGAAGACAAGACGTGGCAAGAGCTTGTTTGCTTTGGTGTTTGTTTATTTCGTCCCCCTCGTCTACCTGAACAAGACTTGGCGCAATTCGGGTCCGGATTAAGTGAATATTTTTTAATCCCTTATTTACTGGCGCAGTTTGGGCTTGCCCATTGGAATAAATGGTTTGTCTCGTCACTTCTAAAACGATCGTGGCAACGATGTAAATAGAAAACCCTAGTGTTACACCCTCTCTATCTACCTCGTAGTAATAGGCCACTGTAAGAAAATAATACGAGGAAGAAAGGGTATAATCTAATGGACATAATAAAATAGAAATAATAAATAAGAAACATGGTGCAGAGAGAATTAGAGTAAATAGTAATTTAATATATTCAAAACAACATATAATAAATAAAGTGGCCTTGACCATCCTAGTAGCAAAAGAAAATTGTAAACATTGATTGCGGGAAAACATTCTTTCAGAATAAACTAAATAGATAATAATACTTGTTTTGCAAGAGGCTTTATGAGCCTAACTAACCAATCACGTACTTGTCCTAACAATGTGGACTAGGTAAACACAAAAACTTTCATTAGTAATATTAAATAGTAATTCTCACATTTTTACTGTAAATGTAAATAAGAATCTAACATTAAGTAAATAGAAAATACACCAGTTAACCCTAAACAAATATACTAGAACTTTTATAAATGCCATGACGTTACGTAACACGTGAGTTACCCATTACTATCTAAAGAATAAAGTCATTAAGTTTATTTGATAAGTTCTCAAAAAAAATCGACGAATATTTACATTATAAGGTAATGTCTTTTCCACAGTGTCCATAGTCTTAAATGGCGACGAGTATCGCAGTTTCACTTTGTGGTAGTGGAGATCCATCTTGACGTCGGCAGGTTCTGTAGTCGTTGGTTGATATTAAATCCTGAGTACGGGCGTTCTTGATAGACGAGTTATAAAGAGTTACTCTATTCATGGCGGAGCCAATAACTGGACTATCATAACGGCGGAGTCAATTAAAGCACTCCTCACGGCGGAGCCAAGTCCAACACTAATCTTCAAAAATCAAATAATAATCATCCCGTTCTCTTACATGTTATATAGTGATCTAATTGCGTAGCACAAAAAGGGTGGAAAGTTGCCTGTTTGGTCGGTGACGTGAAGGGGGGAGGAAATCACGCCATATTCTTGGGAAGTCCAGCGCGGAGGCCTCTGGTAGGTCGCGCCGCTCAAACCAACGGTTTCTAGCGTCGATTTTTGAATTCTCACCTAACGATTGGTCAGCGACGTCAGAGGTCTGTAGAGAGCTCTGGGCGAGGTCAGCTACGTCATCTTCACCAGGTTCATGGTGATCACAAACATGCGCTTGCCAGTTTCTTTCTTGTCGGTCCGATGTACACATCTAGTGCGGGAGCACTCAGCAAGGTTGCCCCACTCGCCGACTTAGGACGTTTTGCAGCCAGCTAGCTTTCTTGGGTGTCCAGGCCAACATATCCAGGGGGTACGTTCGCTAATCGAATTATTTGTAGAAGTTGAAGGAGTATTGTAAAGAAAGATATGGTTTTATTTATGGATTGTTTCTATTAGAAATTCAATAGAGAAGCTTACTATTGTATTTAACTATTTTCTGTCGTTTCTTGGAGCGGGTAGTATGACAGTTCAGCAGCACCGATAGAGATGGGGTTAAGAAGTAGCATTACATCCTTGTAATGTTACACTAGTAAATTGCTAAACAGTACAAGTAGTTCCCGGTATTCCTCCAAGCAGCGTTGCCCTACGGTTACCAAACTATTTCAAATTCTAATTTTATAAATAACCTTTAAAAGCTTAGTATCAAACTAATAAATTATAAATAAATAGCTAAAACAAAGAGAAACATATTATTTAGCCTTGTGATTTCTTTTTTTTCCAACATTAATACTTACATCCAAATTAATCTTGTTAAGTAAATATTCATTAAAAAAAATGAAAAAATAAAACACCAAATAAAAATTATAATCCAGGAAAATATTCAATTTTGAAAATTTAGCTTAATGAAGTCATTATAAGCAAAATAGTGCGAGGCTGAAAATTTGATAGTTTTCATTGTATAGTTTAATTAGTATGATTAGTAAAAGTTATACAGAGTCTTCGTTCTGGATAATATAAATCCCTTTTCGTTGGAGAAAACCGATTTCAAATCCATAGAACGGTTTTGTCACAATCTTTTATTTTGTAAAACCATGTTTTTATGGGTGAACGAGTGTTGACCTACCCCTTAACAAAGGTTTATGATCTGTACCGTACATAGTACAAATTTCCTGCCCCACAGGTATTTATTACATTTCTTTAGCCCAAAACCAAGGCTCAAAGCTTCCTTGTCAATTTGTGAATATCCCTGCTCAGCTTTAGACAGTGTGCGGGAAGCATAGGCTATAGGACGTTCACTTCAATAACTCTGCACTTGTGAGAGTAGGGGCCTACACTACTCAGACCATAGCCTGACGCATCACATGCTAATTTTAAGGGTAATTTAGGAATATAGTGAGCTAAAACCTCTGCTGACACTAACTTTTCTTTAATTATTGAAAAAGATTTCAACATGGCTTGTCAAAATTAAAATCTGTGTTTTTTCTCAACAGACGATAAATAGGACACAGTATCGTGGATAAATTTGAAGCAAACTTCCCATAGTAATTGACTAGCCCTAGAAACCCGTTCAGTTGTTTCACAATTTCCGGCTTAGGTGCATCTAATATAGCCGTAATTTTGTCTTTGGCTGTTTCTAGCCCATCTTTGTCTATCACAAACCCTAAATACTCTAAACTCTTAGAAAAAACTTACTCCTAATTTTCCTTACAGTGAGACCCTCACTTAAACGTTTACATCCCTCTTTGAGTCTGTTACAATGTTCCTCCATGTTCCTACCAGTAACTCAAATGTCATCAAAAAATACAATTAATCCTTTTAACCCCTATATTATTTTTCAATTAATTTTTGAAACAAATTTGGTGTTGGAGAAGTTCCATTAGGAATTATATTATACTTAAATAAACCCCTATATACACGAAGTTTCTTAGATTCCTCATTCAGCCTAATCTGTTGATAAGGATTACTTAGATCCAGTTTACTAAAGGTTTCTCCCTGTTGTAAAGTAACAAATAACTCTTCTCTTTTAGGAATAGGATGTCTCTCTAGTTCTAGACTAGAGTTCAAGGTCATTTTAAAATCTCCACATATTCTAATATTTCCATTCCTCATAAGTACAGGGACTATTGGTGTACCCCAGTCACTATTAGAAATTGTAGTTAATACCTCCTCTTGCACTAAGCGTTCTAACTCCTGATCTTCCTTTTCTTTAAGTGCAAATGGAATTGATCTTGGCTTGCAATACTTAGGCTTGGCATATTTTTAAAAATCTAACATAACTGGTTAACCCTTTATTGAAAACTTCTGGAAATTCTCTAACCAGGTTAGTTATCATTTCTGTCTGTACCCTATCTGCAGTTACACTGTTAGCACTATGCAAACTTTCTTGAATCAATAATTTAACTTTTAGTTCCTTAATCCAGTCACGCCCTAATAATGAATTAGCTCCATTTTTAATAACAAATAATTCCATTTTGTGTGTCAAATCCTGATATTGAACATTTACATTTATTACACCTACAGGAATAATTGGTTCATTTACATATTAATTTAAGAGTAAATCAGGTTGATGAAATTTTAAGTGATTCAATTTATCCTGATAATACTTTTCAGAGATTGCAGATACCCCAGCACCCGTGTCTACTTCAAAAGTAATTTATTTCCCTTCCATATGAACATTTACTCTAAAAGAATATACTCTTTCAAGATTCTCACCAAGTTGAATTTATATAACCCTAATCCATTTTAAATATCATAAATGTTTTCATAACATTTGTCGTTTAACAGATCCAATACCACTTTTGTCTGTCTTTGTGAGATTTGCTAGCAATCGTGCGAGTAGCCCTATTAGAATTGTTTGATTTACCCAACTGCTTAAGTTGACACACAATTTGCAAATTACCTTTTTTCTTACATACACGGCATTCATATTATATATGATAGCATTTATATTTTAAATGATAAATTCTTCCACAGCAATAAAACCTCCCCTCTCTCGTACCGCCTTTTCTTTCTTCTTTTTGAGACTTTGAAGAATTTGGAAATAACGATAAGCTTTTCCACCGGGGCTATGTCCAAAGGCCATCTGCATCATTCTCGGCTGCCTCCAACGTTGTTAAGACACCCAAATGTGCTTGGAGCTGCCTCAAATTTCCACGTAGACGTTCCCATTCGAGGAACTTTTTATCACTTCATCCTACTAAAGTACTTCAAAAAACTTTTAGGGCTGGACTTCCTAATAGCCAGGAACACGTTACACACTAGTTATGTTTTCCCTCGTCGCCAATATGTTACATCCATAACATGGCAAGGATGGCTGGAATAAGAAAACAACTGAGTTCGTTGATGGTTGCTGCTTGAGTGAATATGACTTGGTCGGGAACACCGGCTATCGATAAGATTATCGATTGTTTATTGGGAAAAGGCATGATGGGAAGCATGCAACAATTTATTACGTCACCACACATGTTAAACAACCTACAAATACATCACACTATTCTCGCTAGGAAAATCGACTTCACTTCAGTGAATAAAAATACACAGAAGTCAAGTCGATTCTATCATTTTATATGTATACTCTACATAACTGGAAATTTATGTAGGCCCTATACAATATTTTATGGGGGAAGAAAGTCACCCTTTTTTTTCCTCTTCCCAGTATTGGCATATAACTGTTTAGAGGGTTTCTGAAACTCTTGTATTTGTTACACCGTCTCCATTGCCTTCTACTTAACGACCACAATTAAATAAAAGGGAGAAGGTGAATCTACATAAAGGAAAATATAAGCAGAATTAAAAATATAACAAAAATATGGTTTATTCAGTATAAACGTAGATAAAGCAAGGTACAGTGGTCTCATTATATCATTCTGAATAATGCTAAAAATAATAACGTGAAGCGCAAAATGTAAACATCCCATGTTTACATTTATTAAAGGTCGTCTATAAGAGACACAAAATTACGTAGATTTTTAACATCAACAGAGAAGTTAAACTACTAAAAGTGAAGTGAAGTAAGATATCCACAAAATGAAACAAACATTAAATATTCTTGCCTGATGGGCTCCTCAAACAATTACAAGTTACAATACGAAATTTACAAAACATAACGCGAGAGTTTGACTTCCAGACTCAAGTCAAAACCTCACGGGACTAACTATCTCTTATAAAAAAAACTAAAGATTGAAATTTAGAACAAATTTAAGTTATATAAAAAAAATAACAAGCATGATTTTATTTCTACAGTCGCGTGAAATAGCAAAATACAAAAGTCCACACATTTTAACATTTTACATTTAAATTTACTCAATACAAAATTACCAATGATGGAAATCAAACTAAACTAACCAACATGCTACCGCGCCTAAGTGGCGACATAATAGCTAAATTTAAGCGACAGAGATAAAGAGAAAAGTTAAATATTACACGAAAAACAAAATAATGATTCTAATACAACAATTTTATAAGCCGAAAATAAATAGAGTCTATGAAAAGTAGACGCCATAGTTACTTTCCAATTAGTATATATGAATGTGTATCCGATCATTGTCCATGACAATGATCCGTCCTCGTTCGCGGATTGATAGATAGTCATCCGCCCTCGTTCGCGGATTGATAGATAGTCATTTTTGCAGACACATACAGCCTGTTATATAGTGAGTTTCGTTACACGGAAAGGAGGGGAGGTAATTCTAGCACGTAGTTGCTAGCTGTCTTCGGTCACGTAGGCACTTTGTAGGGTTGTTCCATCAGAATATTAGAACAAGTCGACGATCATTCGATGTTTGGGGTAGTTCTTCAAACAGCCATCAGAGGGCGGGTGGATTGTTGTCTTCTATCGGACTCCATGTCGTTACGCCTCAGTTTCTATCTGACCAGACTGAGAGCAATCACGTGTTGACAGTAGACTTGCGTTAGCTCGGCCCATTCTCCACATGGCTGCACGGAGTAGGTCAGCTTTGGTGGCGGCTAGTGATTCTATTTGAGTCGGAATTATTGAGCGGGTGGTATGAATTCTTGATAGTTACGTATCAACATTATAATGGGATGGATCCAATTGTAACTAACTGTAAGTTAACGTTACATATTAACGATTTAATTGAAGTGAACAATCTCAATACCGATTTCGACCAACATTGAATAATTATTAATTAATACTTCAACAACATTCTCTCAAAAAGAAGAGCTAGCTATTTTTATTGTGGCCTCTTAGCTGTGGAAGTATAGATCCCTATTAAAGTTTTATAAATGCAGCTATTTTTAAAGACTTAGTACTCAGCGTTTCTCTATTGCAAAGAGAGCTTACATCTGGCTTACATAATAAATATCTTTGTCATCTTTTTGAATGAAGCATCACACATATAATGGGGCCAGTTTGAACAATGATGGGTACATAGTTTTCTTTTGAAATTGATGTCTTTACTCTTTTTGAAAACTAGCACGCTTTATATCTGATTTAATTACATATGTAGCTCATTAGTTTGAATGTGTATTTTTAGCACCGCGCCTTACTACCAGTAAGGGATATAAACATATTTAGTAATAATTACGCTAATGTGCTAGCGATGACAAAGTTTGAATTTAGAGAAGTGGATCTGCATTTGCATGGAAAGGGACAGTTGAAAACCATAGGACAAACCAATTTCAGTACAGCCGACCGGTATTACAATATCTCTCATCCCGTATTCCAGTCTATTGCGAGCGTGACGCTTTAGCTTAGGCAATTGTTTACACTGAAGGGGGTGGTTTCAATGTTTAAATATTATTTATTTTTATAGTGAAGATTAAGCTATTACTAGAGGTTGAAAATCAATATAACAAGCTTTTACAAATTTTATTTATTCTAATTTTTTTTACTCACAGGTAGAGAAAGTATTGTGATCGTCAAAAAAATGTAACTTGAGATTTTGATAAATTTAGATGTTTTATGACCACCCGAACCCGAAAAAGTGGTTTTTGGATTGCCGTCTGTCTGTCTATACCTCGGAGTAGAGCCTAAACTATTTTACTGATCGGGCTAAAACTTGGTATCTAAGGTTTTTGTAGGATGTTCCTGAGGGGTTTTTGGAATTGGATATCTAACCTTAAGATTAAGCGTAATTTCCTTAAGGGCTAAAAGAGAAAAAAATCAATTTTAACAAAATCGGCTATAACGATTTTGATTTAATTTCATTTCCAAGCATTGATCAATATTACAAACAAAAAGGATATTCTCAATTTTTCGTCAAAATGACTTTTATGGTTCCGGTAAGTTTCGCAAATTCAAATTTTTTATCATATCTTTGTAACTCTTTGAAATATGAAATTACTTATCATTGCAAATATGTAGGTATATTTACTATAAAAATCTTTTATTTGAAATACATTTTACTAAACCAATAATTTTCAAGCTATACGCAAATATATGTTGTTTTTTTTAACTTTTCGAACACATGTTGATGGATGTCGATGTTTCATGATCCCCTGAATCCTAAAAAATGGTTTTTGCAATGCCGTCTTTTTGTGTGTCTGTTTAACCCTAAAATTAAGAGTAGTTTAATATAAGGCGAAAAGAGAAAAAAATAGAGTTTTTCAAAATCGGCTCTAGCAATTATGATTAAAATTCGTCCCTAGGCGGTGATTAAGATTATAAATAAATTGGCTATTTTAATTTTCCCATGAAAATTACTTTTAGGGTACTTTACAGAAGTGGAACTTCCGCAACTATTTGAGATACTAAATAACTTATCATTACAAAATTGTAGTAGCTTCTATTAAAAATTAAAATAAATATTTGAAATATATCTTTATAAAATCATTAGTTTCTGAGATATTGGTAAATGTACTAATACAATTTTGTGTGCCTTAGTTGCTCAGAGATACTACTTAAACCTTAACATAATTACTATCTAATGCCATAGAGTAAGTACATGAGTAAGTTTCTCAAACTGTTTATGTTCTATTTTCTTTAACCTCTTAGGGGAAATGTTTACACAGCAATGATCTATCTCTATTATTTTATACTCAATAGTCAATATTTACCTTTTTTATTGGTATAAATCGGGAATTTAATAGCAATGCGATAACCATAAGATGTGCAACCTCTAATAAAACGTAAAAGTTTTAACAGGAAGTCGAAATTTTAATAAGAAGTGTTGACCCTTGTGGACCAAGTATCGAGCTTTTTTTGGTCCAAATATACAAATGAGGACTTTAATTCTTTAAAAACAAAATTATAAAATCTAAAACTGTGAGTCAAAAAATGTTTGATATAAGTATAATGCCATTTTTGTTTGGGTTTTTTAGTGTATATTATTTCATTTTACATAGGTACATTACGAGTTTTAACTAAATATATACAAATAGCCGAAGCTGTTATTCATTTTAGAGAGGAATTCACCATCTAGATACCATATTCTGAAAACTGAAAAATAACACTTGGACACGGGAATCGAACCTGGGACCTTTGGCTTAGTACGCCAATTCTCTAACCACTGAGCTATCCAGGAATCGTCCCGTGCTCAGGGTCACTCTTCACTCATATTTTAAGGCAGAGTCTATGATGGACGTGTGGACGAGTGGCAGTAACAAGCCAACTACCGAGTCAAAGATGGCTGTGTTATCTGATGGCTCGTTAATAAAGATCACGATTTCCGCACGTCCATCATAGACTCTGCCTTAAAATATGAGTGAAGAATGACCCTGGGCACGGGACGACTCCTGGCCAGCTCAGTGGGTAGAGCAATGGCGTACTAAGCTTAAGGTCCCTGGTTCGATTCCCATGTCCAGGTGTCATTTTTCAATTTTCAGAATAAATATGTACAGTTTTAAACAGTGGAGTGAGAAAGTACGTGCGGACTTCCATACCATTTTTTTTTCAATAATCAAGTTTCATAGATATTTTAATCATATCGATTCTTGATTCTCCCTTTTTACTAATTATTATTAATATCTTCAAACAATATTAGTTTCTTTTTACTAGCTGACTAGTGGTTCAATCGTAGTGCCTAAGGAATAAAGAAGGAAACAAGACTCCCTTTATAAGACGCACAACCCAAAAGCCAACTAAACGCGGAGAAAGAGGTTTCATAGTGAAGGGAGATTTCTTTTTGTTACCGATCAATACTCGGATGTGTAAGCGTTTAGAAATGTTTGCTTAAACTTGCCTCTTTTACTTTTTCTGAAATATGAAGCAGTGTCAAAGTAAACCGTTTACAATCGTCATACCAAACCAAAACATTGTTCTTTAAATGAGTTGTTTGGCATGTTTTGTCACAAGTGTGGCGAATGAGGGGAAGATTCATTCGTAACTGCCTCTGATTGGTAGGCTCTTTAGCACTAAGGGGTTTAAATATACCAGATTGATGGGCCTAAAATATGGGTTGAGGGCTGCCATTGTTTAAAAGAGTTGTTTTGTTGTATGAGGTGACGATTAAACTCAGTGTATGTGCGAACGGACATACAACGAATAGTGTGTCGGGCTCATCATGTCTAGTGGTGAACGAGAGTGTAAGTACAAAAGTGGTCAGACCTGGGTACGAACGAGGTTTGATTGGTGCCCGGCTTCTAGGCACGATAGTTTCACTCCTTTCGGTCATGATTCTTCTTTGTTAAAACACGCTGCCTTGAAATGTAATCCTAGTATTACCAATAATTATTGCTATATCGCAACACTACACTACCTTTCCTACCTTTCATGACGAAAAATAATTTAGGACTGGCAAACTCAATTGGGAGGCCGTTGGAAAGACCTAGACGCAGATTGGAGGATAACATTAGAATGGACCTGAAAGAAATAGGGTGTAATGAGGTGGACTGGATAGAACTAGCTCAAGATAGGGATAGGTGGCAGTCTTTTGTAAGTGCCTAATGATATAGAGTAAGTTAGTAATAAATTAAGATATATATCTATACCATTGATCTGATTAAATGTTAATTATTCAAACTCTTATTTTTTTAAAAATAAAAACCAATCAAAATCAGTTTCGGTACAATTATTTTTTCCCTACCCCTACTCCTTCAGTCGGCCATCCTGACAAGTAAGCTTGTTTAGGGTCCGTGGTAACGACGGGTGAAAGTTTAAACTAGGCTCCCTTTGGCGATACAAATATGAGAGGGAGAAGGGAATCACTGTAAGCCATCCAACTTCGACTAGCAAAAGAGAAGATTGGAATAATACAAACTATCGGCACGGCAGGGAGCAATAGCACAATATAAACATGTTTTCTCTCTTAGTCCTCGGTGATGATTTTAAAAGAGAAGGATAAAGAGCATAACGAGACTCCGTTCATTGAATATTGAAACGTTAATCTTCTTTTACTGACATACATTCTAATCTAGTAAAAATGTATGACAACGATATACGTACAGCGTTTCAAGATCTTTGTTTTGGAAAATATGAAATAGGTTTTATTTATTTTTATTTGGTCAAGGCTTAGGCTTAATTCTGATTTTGATAAATTTGAGAGACATCATCTTAATTTTTCAACAGTAGTTATCTTGATAAATTTATGTACAATTTAATCACGTTTCAATTGAGCAAAATAATTTTAAATAGAGAGATAGAGTTTGTTCACACTTAAACCCTCCTGTAAACACAGGAAGAATATAAATAATGAGAATTATTTCAGATCACAAATTTAATTTTGTAATTTATATAAATAACAATAAGCTACATTTATGTTTGTAAATACACAATATAAGATTTCACTGGTGTTCCTGACCTACCAGCACACAATTTAGAGAGTGGTCAGCACTCCTGCATCCAAATGAAATGAGAATAATGAGGATAACTTCATACTGCCAAGTCAACCACTTCTGGATATTCCCTAAACTTGGCTCTAATGGGTTGTCGATTCAACAAATAAACAACTTTCTGAATTGCCATCATTTGTGTTAATTTGGTTTATTTCCACCACGTCAACCTTCGACCAGGTCTAGTTCCAAGTACTTGACCTTGTATATGACCTATAACGAGATTCTGTCTAGGGTGTTGACGATGGACTGGGATTCACCAATCTGATGTCACAATAAGAAATCACGACGATAGTTTAATTACCATTATACTACACAAATGTTTTTGCATCAAGTAAAATACAAAGAATATCGGGTTGGCCACCTTGGTTTTATGTTGCACTTAGGGTTCCATAGATGCAGTCAATATATGAGCAAAAAGAGCCTAAGGGACACCCGTGTATTAAGCATTTTTTTCACAAACCATTAATACCAGGCGCGTAAGTAATGTATTACATTGAGGTTCAATAAACATTACCACATCCAAAATTGGAACCAGAAGTTCTTAAGGGACAACTGCGTGATAGACGTTTTCTCGAGAACCGCAATGCTTATCTGATAAGTGAGTAAATTACTATACTGAAGATCAATTACCATACTCAAAATCGAAACACGGAAGTGCTTAAGGGCCTACGGTGTAGTAGGTGTTTTCTTCTTAACCATAACGATAATCTGGAATATGATTAATCTTTCATACCGAGGTTAAATTACATCTCCTAAACCAACCAGGCAAGTGACTCATGTTTAGAGAAAAGGTTCAATTACCATGGGCATACCTGCAACTGGATCAAAAAGGGCCTAAAGGACAGGTGCATAAGAGGAGTTTACTAGTAAATCGCAAGCAATAAGTAGCAAACGACTAATGTACTATAAACAAGTTCAATTACTATGGCCATAGCCAATATTGTAACCAAAAGGCCTACAGGAAACCACATAGTAGCTGTTTAAAGAATAACTGTGTAGTAAATGTTTTCTCCTAAACCACGAGGAATATCCAAATAATTATTAGTATACTATACTCAAGTTCACGTATCATTTCCATATCCGATGGATATAACCAAAAGGGGTAAATAGTCGAGCAAAAGGGGTATGTATTGAACAAAAATATGGTTTATATTCTTGAGTAAAAGTAGATCATACTTAAGCAAAATGTGTGCGTGTTAACACAAAGGGGTTCATAGTTGAAAGGGAGGGGTAGGTACAGATCAAAAAGGTTTACATACTTAAGCAATAGGAGAACATACTTGAGCCAAAGGGGTACATACTTGAACAAAAGGGGCGTGTGTTCACCAAAAGGAGGTTCATAGTTGAGAAAAAGGGATACGTACTGAACATAAAAGATTACAAACTTGAATAAAGTTAAACATACTTATAAAATTGTATTTGCTTGAGCAAAAGTGGTACATACTTGAACAAAAGGGGCGTGTGTTCACTAAAAAGAGGTACATAGTTGAGAAAAAGGGATACGTACTGAACATAAAAGATTACTAACTTGAATAAAGTGAAACATACTTATAAAATTGTATTTGCTTGAGCAAAAGTGGTACATACTTGAACAAAAGGGGCGTGTGTTCACTAAAAAGAGGTACATAGTTGAGAAAAAGGGATACGTACTGAACATAAAAGATTACTAACTTGAATAAAGTGAAACATACTTATAAAATTGTAATTACTTGAGCAAAAAGTGGTACATACTTGAGCCACAGGGATACACAATCGATCAAAATAGGTATATTTTCGAACAAAAGGGGTGCATGTTATATTATAAGGGTGTATATAATGTTCAAAAGGGATGCGGTTTCATAAAAAAAAGGGGTACATAATCTAGCAAAAGGGCTACAATCTCAGTTAAAAAGGGGTACATAGCTGAGCAAAAGGGGTACATATTGAACAAAAAAAGGATATATACTTGAGCAAAAGGGGGACATGCGTGATCAAAAGGGTTACATTCTTGTTCATAAGGGGAACATACTTGCACAAAAGGGGCACATATTCCGACAAATGTGGTACATAGTTGAGCAAAAGGTGTTCGTGTTCAATTAAAAAAGGAGTGTACAGTTGAATAAAGGGGTACACGTTTACCAAAATTGGTACCTATTTTAGCACAAAGCGTATGTGCACACCAAGAAGGATACAGATTTGAGGAAAAGAGAATTACGTGTGGTGTACATGTTTGAGTAATAATGGTGCGTGTTCATCCTGAAGCTCATGTGCAGTTAGCCCATGAGTCTGGTGACCTAGTCTTCTATTGATAATAATCAATTGCTTAAGATTTCAGCAACTCAATACTAAGGATGAGAATTTTGCCTGAAAAAATTCACCTCCTTCAACATAACACACCCCCCCCCCCCGGGGAAAAATTCTAATCTTCGACCATCCCTAAATGTAAAGCGTTGGATGAGATGAGATGATATCGCTCTACTTCTTAAACGCATTGAACAGCATCATGGTTAGTATTGTAGGCCCTCTCTTATTTGTTGACTCCATGATCCGATGGATAAATGGTGATAGGAATGGTAGCTTTTCATCAGCACCCATCACACTTTATCCTCATCCTATACTCTTCAAAACACGCTGAAGCTTACAGGGAAACGTGCAAAGTTTTAGGAGATGCGTTAGCATTAGTCGACAACAAGGATGCAGGATGCAGGATGCAAATACAAATACCTACCATTGTAAATGTGGTCTTGATTTTTAAGTTCACCTCTTAAACACCAGTGAAGTGTAATAGGGTGAAAACATAATACTTTCACATTATACTGGTTAGGTTAGTTCAGGGTTATGAATTAAATCTCGTGTCGATGTTTATGATGCCTTAACTTAATGCAGGGCTAAGGCTAAAGATGCGGGCTCAATAAAGGGCCGTACTGAACTAGAGACGTGTGCTAAGCTCGATAGCCTTAGATGTTGTCACTGATATCCAAGGTGGCTGAAATAGAGAGATATTATGATACGTTACAATGCTCTAGGTAATATGAGGGAAGGTAGGCACTACCTGGGACGATTATCAAAGCAAACATTTGGAGGGTGAATAAAGCGGAATCAATCACGTTTGGCTGATACATAACTTGAATGGTTTGGAATACTGTTGGGCCACGGTTCTAAACCCTGTTTGGCATCGTGTTTGAGCTCAACTCTTAGTCTTTAGCCTTGGATTGGGTTTTGGATTGGGGCCTAGCCCACCCGGTGGATTTACGAGGAGAAAGCCGGCCTTCTGGCTCAGTTCAAGACCTCTCATGATGGGTTCTCTTGGTGGAGGAGGGTGTTTGATGACATTGTAACGACCCAGATTCATCTGGCTGTATTCACATAACCCACCCCCCCGAGACCTTGAAAGTGAACTCTTAGGAAATTAGCTTCATAGGTCAAATCGGGGTGGGCCCTAGTCAATTGGGGTTTATTATTGCTATAAAATCTCTTTTGAGTGGTGCGTTGGTCCAGAACCATGACTGGTTGTGTGGTATTAACTGTGCCTCTATACGCAAAACAGTATCTTATGGCCATCTAGCATCTGATTTGCAGTTGTGACTTGTCCCCTTTAGCAGGATGTGATTTTGAACCTTTCACAGAATACTGGAAACTTATCGGACTGTTAAATGTGGACAGGGTTTTTATCTTTCTTTTGAAACCAGTTTGATGCAACATTGACAGTGATTGTGACATCAGACTGTCGGTGATTACATTGAGGATATTTACACTCCATTTACCCTAAAAGATAGGTACCAGGATTATCTTGACAGAAGGCCCTATAGCTCTTCTCGATATGATTGAACAATTTTTCTTTGAATAAATTAATTCCTTGTTATATTCAAATTTTATTTGTTTAATTGACTAAAGAAGTGTACCAATCAATTTATTTGCCAAAGTACGTTTATTGCATTATAAAAATCCCTTCTTCATAAGTTGAAACAGGATATGCACAAACCGTTTACGCTGAAAGGTTGGTAGTAGGCTTATCTTGGAAGATTACACCATGCCCTATATTATTCGCTACATCATATTGCAATCATGCATGTTAAGCTTTATACATCTAGGGGTAAATGGAGGTTATGTGTCAAACAAATTAAAATAGTCAAAACCGATGAGTTGGTTTAGTAGCAGTGATTAAATTAGGGTCCAAAGGAGGGAGGCTGGATGGATATAGCAAGATTAAGTTAGCTTTTCAAGTAGGTAAACCAAGCGTCAAACTCAGAAATTAATGGTAGACCACGTGAAGCAAGGGAAAAAAATGAGGGATGAATATAGGACCAAGCGGGTGCGACGTATGAAAGGAGGAAAATAACACTTACCTGGACTACGCGGATTTTGCTGCCATTTGTAATCACACTAACTGGACTTAAGAGAAGCACTATCTCCAACTTGATACCCCTTGCAAGACCAGTCGAACGTCTCAGTTTCAAGTCCTAGCTGAATCTTTGATTCAGGGTCATCCACAACCATTTAACAGAGGTTAGAGCCACATTACTGTACCACTTCCAACTAACAATGGCTGCAAGTCATCCAGTTTGTGGCAAGCTAACAATATTGCCTGTGTCAATGAGTTCGTTCACCACTAGAGCTTGGGACTGTAGGCAGGCGATCAAGCCCCATCACGCGAAAGGCAGTTTTGGTAGACTGGGACTATGCCAGAATGGGAATATCATCCATGTTCTTTATCAGGGGCACTATGTTTGGACAATCCATATACCGTATAAACAAGAAGAAAAGGAGGGGGAGACAAAAGCTCAGGGAGATACAAGAGAAAATGGAAAATGGAGTAAAGAAGGAGTAGTCCACGCCTAATTGAAACAATTAGTCCTAAAGAGAATGCATAAGGAGGAAGAGAAAGGGTGATGAACCCTGATCTCACCAAGTCTCGTTTCAAGTCCTTGGTGTTTTACTGTGTTAAATGCAACCTTTAAATAAAACACCATGATGTGGGGATAACTAATTGTATTTAACGTTTTTATCACCCTGTCGACCACAATGGTGATAGTATGGGTGGTTGAAAGCCCCCACCAGAAACAGAACTGATGATATGTCTGTAGGGGGCTACCCTCCAGCCAAGTATCCAATATAGACAAGATCAATCTCTCAGTGACATTTCTGACGTGTGAGAGTAGATAAATTGCTCGTTAAAAAGGAGAGTCTGGCTATTTATCTGGCTTATGGAATAATACCATGGCTGTGGTTTGTCATTTATCTGGGAAATTGAGTGGCAAAATAGCGACGTTCAGGATATACAGTAGTAGAATATATTCATACTAGGTAGGTGATCTAAAATAAGGGAAGGAATCCAGTTAAGGCAAGGAGGACAACTTGAAGGAGCTATTAGCCAAAGGGGAGAAAAAATGGGCCAGATGATCACCTGAGGACTTTAGCTCTTTCATCGTGCTATCTACTACCATACGCAAATCCGGAATCAAATCCCAACTGTAACACATCTTCTTAAGATGATGCAACAAGGAGAGGTAGATTTTGTCAAGATCCACTTGGTGTCTTCTCTGAGACACCCACTCTTCTATATCTAATCTTTCTGCTATAGTGAAATCGGATAATCTGGTATAATTTCCTAGCGCTGAGAAGATGAGTTCTCTGCCACGGATTCTGAGCCCTATATCTCAGCTAATCCCGTCTATAATGTTGGATGAGAGGGCTAATAATTACAAGGAGGAGAGGTTCTGGAGAGGCGCTGGGGAGGTATAGAATGTGCTGCCAATGACAGGTGTGTGGACAAGAAGATAGCTCGTGCCTAGGCACCTTATGGTGCTTCGATTAAGACCGCACCAACAGTGAAACGCCTCTACCCCTCCAGTTACTACCGCGATTACCCTGGTAGCATAAAATCCCAAAACTTGAAAGACAGTATCCTCGGTAAACCACGTTTTCGTAAAAACACTATGTCAGCAAAGTGGGGGGTAAGGAGTTGGATGAGCTCGGGGACCCTAAGGACCAGTAATTTAAAATTACAGAAGAATAAATAGTACGGAACTACACACGGACTTTCTCGCTCTATTGTTTAAAAATGGAGATATTTACTCAAAACTCGTAATATATGTGAAACTAAATAATATACACTAGCAAACCCAAGCATAAATTGCACTATACTTATGTAAAACTTTTTTTGAGTCCCAGCTTTAAATTCTATAATTTTTATTTTTAAAGAATTAATGTCCTCATTTGTATGTTTGAACCGATAAAAAAGATCAATATTGGGTCTACAAGGGTCAACACTTCGTATTGAAATTTCAACTTCCAGTTAAAATTTTCGACATTTTATTAGGTACTACACTTCTTCATCACATCGCATTTCTATTAAATTCCTCATTTATAAATTTTGACCAATAAATGATTAAATATTGACTATTGTGTCTAAAATGGAGATAGATCATTGTTGTACAAACATTTATCCTAATAGGTTTAAAGAAAAATAACATAAACTTTTTGAGAGACTTACTTATATTTAATTACTCTATGGCATAATTATTGCGTTAAAACTAAAGTAGTATTTATTTACAACTATAGCTCACAAAATTGTATTAATATATTTTCCAATATCTTGGAAACTGTGGGTTTTATAAAAATATATTCAATACTAGCGGGCCCGACAGACGTTGTCCTGCCCGAACGTTGGCTTTTAGTTTGGGTGGCATAATTGATTTCGATAATAAAACAAATACTATGTGATCATCACAATTACAAATTCACAATGAACTCCAATTAGTGAGTAACACAAATATTACAAATTCAGTGTTTGTCAAGACAACATACAAAATAAAACGTCTTTTCATTTTTGGCATTTCGTGGTCAATTATTGATGAACTTATAATTTTTTTAACGGTCAATTATTAATTTTATATTCATTATTATAAATATTGGGTGGTGGTGGTGAAATTTTGAGGTTACATGTTCATTACGCAAAAAATCTAAAATAAAATCCCCCTAAAAATTCCCTAAAAAATAAAAAAATCCTAGAACCCAATTGCAGCGCCACCTACCGGGTCCAATTGTGAATCTAAACCATCCATGGACCCACTCAAACACACAAAAAAAATTTCATAAAAATCGGTCCAGCCGTTTAGGAGGAGTTTAGTGACATACACACGTACAGAAGAATTATATATATTAAGATACAAGTTTTTTATTTTTAATAGTACTATAATTTTGTAATGATAAGTTATTTAGTATCTCAAATAGTTGCGGGGATACGGAAATTTCAGCTTCTGTAAAGTACCCTAAAAGTCATTTTCATGGAAAATAGAAAATAGTCAGTTTATTTATAATCTTAATCAACGCCTAAATACGAATTTTAATCAAGATCGTTAGAGCTGATTTTTAGAAAATAGATTTTTTCTTATTTGACCTTTACTAAACTACTCTTAACTTTAAGTTTAAACAGACACACAGACAGACGACATTGCAAAGACCACTTTTTAGGGTTCGGGGGCATGAGACGTCAACATTCATCAACATTTAAGGTTAGATTTTTCTTACGGTCGCAATATTTTACCTTTTGTGTTCGAAAAGCTAACAAACATTAATATTTGCATATGGCTTGAAAGTTATTAGTTTTATAAAAATGTGCTTCGAATAAAATACTTGTATTATAAATAGATCTACATATTTGTTATAATAAGTAATTTCACAGATCAAATAGTTTCAGAGATATGATAAAAAATTATAATTTACGCGTAAGACCGGAGCCCTTAAAGTCATTATGCCGAAATATTGAGAGTAGACATTTTGTTTGGAATATTTAGAAATGTTTAGAAATGAAATTTAATCAAAATTGTTAGAGCTGATTTTGAGAAAATCGACTTTTTCTCTTTTTTCCCCTTCAGTAAACTATCATTAATTTAGGGTTAGATTTCCAGTTCCAAAAATTCCTCGGGGCAACCCTATAAAAACCCTAGATAGCAAGTTTTAGCCCAATCGGTAAAATAATTTAGGTTCTGGTTGGAGGAATAGTCAGACGGACGTAAATTCAAAAACAACTTTTTCGGATTCGGGGGGTCATGAAACGTCAAGATTCATCAAAATCTTGAGTTCGATTTTTTGACGATCACAATATTTTCTCTACCTGTAAGATAGCGAGAAAGTTAAAATCATAAAAAGTGTTTGGATTTAAACAAAGAGAGTCTGAAGCACTTTGAATAAGATCTCAAGATTAGCAGACCACTTAGGGGCTGCTAGAAAGCGTGTGTCTTTAATGTATGGCAGTTGTCGGCAAGTGTTCAAGAGTCATAGGAAGTCTCAAAACTTCAGAAATGAAGGATAAAAAGCACCTGAAGTCAAAGGCTTGACCTGCTTGGAGAAGATGGTGGACTGAGCTCAGGTGGGCTCTGATACCAGGCCTCGTGGTTTCTATACCATCAGACCTCAGCACTATTCCACCACCAGGCTGTGCGGCCACCGGGAAGCATGGGGAAGTGTCAGTTAGTCAGGGCTTGGAAGAGGAAGGGGGGTTGAATTAAATTCTAGCATGATGGGTAAAGCTACACTGAGATAGGGATAGCACTTCTACGACTCTACGGACCACCACCTTACCCCGTAGAAGCCCGCGTTTGTGGAATTAACTCTCTCAAAATTAGCTTAGTGTGGACGCAGGCAAACTTAGGGGGCGTGCACCTCCCTCCATCTCATGTGAGATGATCACTGGATCTTGGGGTCCTTAGATTCTGTCTGCTTGAAGCGTTAACTATGGCTTTGTCACTGACTTCCTCGTGAGTGTCATCGCTGGGTACCCGTTGTATGGTGCTGTAGTGACCATTCACTGGCCTAATAAGTATTCTAAGAGGCACTCTGGCCCAAATCTGCTACAGGATCGTTCGTAAGCTATGTACACAGTCACCGCTGCCACAGCAGCCCGGGGCTAAGTCAAAACTAGACCTTGCACTAACTGGAGGACAGAGAGCCTCATCCTTCTGTCGGAGCTCACCAGCGTGCAGAAGCATCACCTGTTCTGCACGCTTACGTATGGCCGCCAGCTTGGCGTTTCTTGACACGCATAGATTTGAGTAAAATCTGGCGCCCATAGTATTCTTCACTTCCAAGTGGGCTGAGAACACGTACTGCATCACCATAAATCTGGTTTATGACGTTACACTACACATTGTAGTAGCTGCAGTATAAGTGACTGACGACGTGGCTTTATGGAAACTGGTGACCATGGGAGAACCACCTTCTTTTGTCTCATGGGTTGGGTTACGGGCAGTTTATGCATGTCCACACCACTAAAAACTGGCCCAAAACACTTGATTAAGATACTGGTCTAATTCAAATTTTTGTTTGTAAGCTAGCCTATCCTACTCACTAGTTCTGGGAGACAAAGGGCCATATACGCTAAGAGACAAGTACGTTTTAGGCCAGAAAATACTCCCTGATAGCCCATAAAAGACCATACGTTACAATAAACAATCCACAAAGACGAAATATTAAATTCACACGTAGCACAGAAAATGGATATATTGGAGAAATGGGCCAACCATAAGCTGGAAAATCGTACAGTAAAATTCACCGTAGCTAACAATTTGCTTGAACATGCCAAGAATCGCTGCACATAATACACAAGGCATGTTAGTACAAACCCACAAAAGGGTAACGCTGGGCTGGTGTTGTGCGTTCTTTAGGGTTTGTTAGCAATTCCATTCCGCAGTGGTATAACGCATTGGCCCGGATGCTCTCCCGATGGGAGAGTGTAGGAAAGAGAGATCTGACTGCCACAGACTGATTAACCCAAAATCACTACAGGTTGCCCTTTCATGTTGGCTGCCTCCGAGCAACGTCCTTCTCTGCCCGGTTGGACGGAATGGCATTGGAATTAGATCCCCCATCCACCACACTACAAGCGGTCAATAGTGCGTACCAGGTTTCATCAGGGAATATCAGGTCAGAACACCTCAATGAGGTCCCCGATGGAGAAATTATGCTCAAACTTTATGTAAACTGAAGTTATACCTAAGGCTGAATTTCTGAACTCCTGCTGTGATGCTGGCAGTCACACTTTAAGGAGGAGCCAAATCCTCCCACCAAGGGCCAGGAAAAGGCGGGGGAGGGGGTGATTTTCCCGAAATTCCCGGTGATGACTGTTGGACCATCACTCGCTTCATGTGCTTGCACACGTGGCTCCACTCAGAAGGTACGGCCACACGCCCGGTTATAGGACTCACTATAATGGGGGAGGGAAGGGGTTGTTTCCTAATTGGTCACCTGGTGTTCCACCGTTCAGTATTGGGCGGCCCATAGCGAAAAGTCTCTGACTTATATGCTTAATACTGGATAGCCCCTTGTGGGATTGAACCAGCATCACAATTCCATTTGGCTGGCATTATTTAAGTACAAGCCCACAGAAAAGTATTCTTAATCCAAACCTACACACGACGATGTGGGTTCTGTTACGAGAATGGGGCCAAGGCTTAGTCGAATAGTAACTTCAATGAATACGTTGAAAAGGGTCGATAGAACACTAATTAAATTTGGTTGTTAATGGTATTTGTATTAATATATTTATTTGGCTATCGGAAGGAATGTGTACTTGGCGTCTATAGAATAAACGCTACTGGTACAATCTTAATATTAGACAGCTAGTTTACAGGATGTTTGGAAACTCATGGCCAATACTGAACATATAGCTTGTTTGAACACAAAGTAATGCAAAATCCCTATACACTTACATCCGGAAACCTATGCTAATATTATTAAATTATGTTCAAAGTTTCAGCATATAGTGCCGGTATACCAAAGCTGTCAAGCATGCATGTACAACAAGTTGAATAGGAGCTAGGCGCGTGGCACTGCACATGTAATAATGACTTTCTGTGATGTAGGACCGTTAATGATGACCCTCAGAACGTATTTAAATTTCTAGATGGACTAGTGTGTTGTTTACTATTAAATGTGGTATGTTCTACTGCCACGCTCCAAGATGTCAAGGTGTGTAGTGCCACTCGCCTAACTCCTATGAAACCTGTTGTACACGCAAGCTTGAACAGCCTTGCTCTCCCGGTGCTGTACGCTGAAACTTTTATCACAATTTAATGATATTAGAATAGTTTTCCGGATATAAGTGTACAGGGATTTTGTATTAATTTTGATTCAAACAAGCTATATGTGCAGTTTTGGCTATGAGTTTCAGAACACCCTCTATATTTACTTACGCTATGCCATTAGGTACTCAAAAATTCATTTACGCATATATGAAATATGCCATCTATCCCTATCTTGAGCTAGCCAGTCCACCTTATTACACCCTATCCCTATCTTGAGCTAATTCTACCCAGTCCAACTCATTACACCCTATCTCTTTCAGGTCCATTCTAATGTTATCCTCCCCTCTGGATCTAGGTATTCCCAATGGTCTCTTCCCATTGTGTTTGATTGTTAGTGATAATGATCTGAACAAGGTTCTAGAACAGAGGCCTCCAATTATTTTTGATGGAGGTCTGTTTTAAAATCTCGACAAACTTCTGCGGTCCAGCAAAACTTTAACATTGACTCAGGTTCGAGCCCTATAGGACTATACTAATTCAAAAACGTGATTTTATTTTCTTTTAGTTATTTTACTTGTTTATTATTGCTGGCCTTCCATGTCTACTACTCGCCCCCACCGAAATAGCATAATTTATTCTGTTTATTGCTATCTCATCAAGGTCCTTAAAAATCTATCTGTGATCCGGATGAGGATAGTGGTCAACCATTTGGTGACCGCTGTTCTAGAATATCCCATTCACGCTGCATGACCTGCCTACCCTAATTTACGAATCTTGATTATCTTAACAATGTCTTGTGATGAGTATAGAGTATGTATCTCATCATTATGTAACTGACTCTCTTTTTGGACCATATATCTTCCTAAGCACCTTGTTTTCGAACACCCTAAATGTTTTTTCGTCATGAAAGTTAAGATATCAAGTTTCACACTCATAGAGAATAACCGGTAAAATTTTTGTTTTGTATCTTCTGAGTTTAACTTTCCTTGAAAGCAGGCAAGATGGCAACAACTTACTGGCCGAGTAATAACAAGTATTTCCCGACTGTATTCTTTTCCTAATTTCCAATCTAATATCGTTATTGATAGTTAAAATAGTTCTTAAATATTTAAACTTATTAAACCTGTCAAATAATGTGTTGCTAGAAGTAATCTCATATATGTATATACAATTAATATTTTGTAATGTAATATAATTTCTTAACTGACGTAATCATATTAAAAAAAATATATTTAATAATATTTATTCAAATGTCTTTTGTACCCTTCATTTACTTCAAAATGTAGTAGACCTAATTTAGCCAACTAAACTATGGCCCTATCTAATAAGCCTACCCATAGTAGAACAAAGTCTATACTATATTTAATCCAAATTGTTTTAATACCTCTATTGATTCCACTATGACCCTATCTTATATGTTAAGCCATAGTGGAACCAAGTAAGGTGAGCTTGTTAACCGTTCAGAAAATATTTAGAATCTCAACTTGTACACAATTTTTAAATATACCATAGCCACTGGTCAAAAGTTACTTTAGTAAAAGGGCTTTATTTACTTTAATTACTTTCATAATTGTAAATTGTACTTAAAGTTTTGAGTCATTACCAATATATTTTAAAAATTAATAAAATAATATTGACGCTAAACAAAAACAACACATATATATATAATATGTAAAAATGCTAAAAATATATTTTAAAAACTCAAAATTTTCACATAGACGCTAAGATATTTCATTAAATGATGAAAATCTAAATCATATATTTTTTATAGAAATAATATATACTTGTTAAAAAACACAAAGTAAATGTAAGAAAATCTGTAGCTCTTATCTTAAAACTCATAACAAAAAAAAAAAAAAAAAGAAGAGAGATAAACATTTATCAAATAACTAACATTCTTAATAAGTGAAATAATTTAAAGTAATTGGTACATTTCAATTCTGAATTTTACTAAACAATGATTTTCTACTAAGAGTGTGTTTGAAACTAATTGTATGTATTTTTATTTCATGCCTTGAAAAGAAGATTCCACTGAAGACACCAACCATTATCCGAGAAATGAAAAAGAAGAAAAGAGAGGCTTTGTTGGTCTTACGTCAGATGAAAATAATCCCAACCAAGTTTGGCCATCCTCGCAAATATCAGAAAAACAACCATCTTCAAACATAGATCAATTCTCGCATCCAGAAATTTACCCTCAAAAATTAAACTTTCTTTCAAATGAAGACCAAAACTACAGGTTGACACCTAGATTTCGTAAACAAATTAGCAATTTTAAAGACCTTAAAAAAAGAGGCGTTCTATCTAGAATGAAATTATTAAACAAAAATATGTTTGGTATGAATGATCAAGAGGCTATAATTAGGATCCCCTCAGAATCAGAAAACTTACTCTACCCTTATAGATTTCGCAATCAGCGTGCCAATATTCCAAGTATACTATCAGGGAAACAACTTAAATCAATGAGGCAATTACAAGCAAAAATAAAGGCACTAAGAGAAAAGCATTCCAGTCTTAAAGCTCAAGGTTATATGGTACACTATCCTAAAAGATATACAAACCGGAACTACTTGTTGGATACATATGATGATGTTAATATTGGCATAAGAAACAAATACCCTTATTTATTGCCTGACTACTCCAATGAGAATGATGACATTAATCTAATTGAGAGTCCTGAACAAGGAGATTGGGCTTCTTCAAATGGAAATTATTTTTCAAAAATGAAAAATCAAGCTAAAATAAAAGCACTAAGAGAAAAGCACTCTAGTATCAAGGCACAAGGGTACTTAGTTAATTATCCAAAAATGAAAATAAAAATAAATAGATTGCTAAGTGATTATCCATTTAAAGATTCAAATATAATTGAGAATTATCCCTTTTCCCCAATAATTTATAAAAATAAATATAACAGTACACATAACAACAATTTTTTGCAAAATAATAAAAAGAAGCTAGATTTTCAAAACGCCCAAATCAGGGCAAAAATCAAAGCATTAAGAGAAAAGCACTCTAGTATTAAAGCTCAAGGTTACTTTATGACCAATCCCAATTCAATAAGAAACAAAAATAATAATCGTTTAATGCATAAATATGAAGAGGAAAATGATGGTTTTCCACTTTATGGATATATAAATGATGACTTCAAAGACTTTAATAGTTATGACAATCCTACCCATGCTATTACTGGAAATAAAATTAATATACACAAAAATGATCTTAATGATAATATTAAAGCTAAAATAAAAGCATTAAGAGAAAAGCATTCACATATTAAAGCTCAAGGTTATTTGATGCATTACCCAAACAGAGGAAGGAAAAACTTTCCAAAAATTTTGAATGAATATCCTTATTACGATAGTGCAAGTAAAGAGAATTTGTACGACATAGTACCAAACAATTTATTTAATTACTATAGCACAAATAATGATAAAACATATGATAGTTCAAACTCTAATAATAATAATCAAAAACCACGTGTAGGCCAGCAAAATGCAGCAAAAATCAAAGCACTTAGAGAGAAGCACTCTAGTATAAGGGCACAAGGCTACATGGTTCGGAATCCAAATAGGATGCGAAATATTTATCAAGATCATTTACTGTCTGAATTCAACAAAGACAATTCGGAATATATTGATGATCCAGAATACCTTTTAGCTGATGATTTTAATGAGGAAGATGATTACAATTATAATGGAATTCCCATTCGTGAAAATTTAAAAGTTTACCCAAGTTTAAAAAACTCGCTTTTTTCTAAAAGGCGATATTTAGCAAAAATCAAGGCATTACGAGAAAAGCATTCGAATTTGAGAGCTCAAAGCTACATGGTTCATTACCCCTTTAGGGGATCTATAAATCCAAATAATCGTTTCTTACAGAATTCAAATGAAAATTTAAACAACTACGATAAACACGATGACGAATTAAGGTATGAAGATGATATGGAAGATTTATCTAACAATGACTATTTAACTGACAAAAATGATGAATACGACTCTAATATTCATTTACTTCTTGAACGGTCACTTCCAATACACACAGATGATAAATCTATTCAAGAAAAACAAGACCTTTATTCATCAAAAGAATCTTCCAAATTAATAGCTAATGAAACTGAGATCTCTAGCACCGATGACAGAATATTTGGACACAATTTTGCCGGAGAAATATCTCAACCAAAAGATTTCGTTATGTCAAAAAGTCGAGTGAAGAGAGAAGATTCATCCATTTTTAGCTTGAAGAGCTATTTACAAAATAAATCCGATACAGAATATATCAATAGCTACACATATAAAATTAAACTATTTAAAGCACAAGAAGAAAATAAAATAGGAAAAGAAATGGACGATTATGATGGAGAATATAAATACGTTGCAAGATCTTTATCAGAATTAAAAATAAAATTTGAAACATTTGATAAAGATGTTTTAGAATACGTACAGAATGTACTACCTAACTGCAATCCACTTTTGATTGCTGGTCTAAAAACGGGTTTATTACCAGTATATCCAGATCTACATCAAAGAACTGAAATAACAAACGTACCATTTATTGATTGTGTTAATGGTGAGAGAGCTAGTTTTTATGGAAATCTTTTAAATATTGATATTAGCTTAAGCGCATCAACTGTATCAACATTTCTTACCATAGCAAAAACAAACTTTGGCAGAGCTAACAAAACTAGACTTGCAAATAAACTAGTGCAGCATTTGAAGAGCATTCGATACCTCATAAACCAGGCCCACACGGCTACAGAAAATCTTATTTCAAACGTATATAATAAGTCATTACCTTATGTACCAGTTGTAGTCGAAAAATATTTAAACAAATGTGTAAGCTATCCCATATATACTCCTAATTTACTATATTCCTACCAGATGAATTATCAACATGAGCCCAAAAAACATACTTACAATCTTACTTCTTCAGATCAGTCAAATTGTAATGTTTCTCACTTTGGGCGCTGGTATCTAGAAAAGATGGATATACAAATTGCTCTCAATTATGTATTATATCACTCTTTAGTTAATATATGTCAAAGGTTAAAGGTATCTCAAAATAAAGCAAGGCTAACTAAACATGATTACATCTATAATGATATCCACGAAAAATTGAAAGACAAAAAAATGCAAATAATCACCAAATCAAATGCCTATTATAATATAAATAGCCAGTCACTTGATAAAATAAGTAAAATATATGACATGTATTTTAACCCTAGTCAACCTAATATAATTAACGACACTTACAAATCATTTCCAGAATATGAATATGCATACAGCCCCAGTCTGTTGTATTATGTAGGTAATATTTTCCTCAAAATAGTTTTCTTAGAAAACTGGAACAAACATATTGGTGTATCAAATCCACCAACAATAGAGTATTTAAATAAATCCAGTAACTGGGACTCAATAGTGTATACGATTTATGAGTTCTTAAAAACCAATCGATCATATTCATCTGCTTGTATAGAAGATTTCGAGGGTATTAATTATTACTTTAATATTATTGAGGAGATATCAGGTTATACGATATCTATAATAAATTTAAAACTATGCACAGAAGAAGCAAATAATCTAGAATATGAATACATCATACACCACAGAGAAGATATAGATTCTACAAATAAAATCACACGAAACAATACTAGAAGCATAACACTTTGTGAGAATTGTCAACCAAGCATTCCATATTTTAAAGAAAGATATACTAAATATAAACCAACTAATATAGTCGGTTTATTTTATATTTTAAAAACGATTCTAGGCTTTTCATTTTCAGTGAAAATATTACAAATAAGACCAATAGATTTTGTAGGCATAAATCAATTGTTTCACATGAATGATGGTTTGGATTGGAATTTGAATAAAATTAAATCTAATAATCTCACAAAAATAAATAATAAAGATAATTCAAACATTAATTTAAAGGCAAGCAGAAGACAACAAAATTCAAATATAGAAAATAATAACCACACAAGTATTAATCTAAAAATTATCACAGGAGTCAAATACAGTGACAGTATTAAGATTCTAGATGATGGCATGCTTGATACTGTTAGAAATAAAAACAAATATTTAAATTCTCAAAACATTACTGGTATCAACAAGAAAAAATATATTAAAATAATTTTAAATACTAATTCTAAATCAATAATAGGAGAAATGCCATTCAAATTTGAACCGACATACGTTTCTAGGGAAGAATTTAATAATCTCTCAAAAAATGTTTCCGAAATCTACCTACAAAAATATCCAACTAAAAACATATATCTTCATTTACTTCCAAAAACCGAGATTAAAATTAATACCACTTTAATTAGTGATGCAAATAATAATAAAAGAGTAAAATTTGAAATGAAATTAAAAAAAAATGGCTTAAAAATAAGTAATATATTATATTCGATTGTTGACCAATATATCAAGGTACTTATGACACATTATTTGACTGATATTTATCATCCATCAAATACTCCGAAAATAATTGACTACTTATTCAAAACAGAAATATTGAAAAGAAATTTGGTTGAATTACGCCAAAACTTACAGATTGAACTAACAAGCCAGTTTGAGAATCATGATGACAATTTTATTAACTATTGTGGATATTTTTCATTTATTTATGGACTAAGAGGATATGTATTTTCAATAAAAAGACTAAAACTTCACGAATTAAATAAAAAAAAAATGTCTATTTGTCATAGCATTGATTCAGGAAAACAAAAAAATAAAACATATCAATTGGAAAGCTGTATTAATCTTAAATATTAATAGAAATATACAAGTTGAAAATTGGTCCAAATCGCTAAGCCAATCAATAAACGAATTCATAAAATTTTTGGTAATGAAGAAGAATCTTCATGGGTATGTTTCTTTTATTCGTGAACATTCTGGCTACAAGCTTTACATAAAAATGTTAAAACTACGTCCCACAAATGGCAGAAATGTAAAGGATCTAAATAGCATACCTATGAACATATATTCATTAATATACAATAATGTAGGCGAACCGCTTTATTTGAAAATTCCTTTAAATAACGATGATGTTTCTCCAATGGATGGATCATTTTTAAGGCAAAAAAGGGAGGTTTCGGGTCGTTACTTAACAAATAACCAAAATAATTCCTGGTATTCTGATCGGTATTTACCTCAAACAACCTACAGTAATAATTTTCAAAAAACGATTCCGCTTAGTCATGAACATAATAATAGAGAGTTAAAACTAGCTTTCATCAACAAAGATAGCCCAAATTATAATTCTAAAAATTTAATGCACCCTAAGAATCCCTTAAATTTTGAAGAAGATTACAACCCTACAGGGGATTACAATGAAGATCAAATTGATCCTCATGGAACATTTCCTTACCTTAACGAAAATATAGGAAAAATTAGAACGCATTACAGGAGATATAAAGGGCAGTTTAACTTAAACGAAGACTATATAGATTATCGTGGGCTAGGTACAAAAGTAAGTGAAAATTATCACGATATTAGTGATACAAAAGAAACATATGAGGAAAATCTAGAACGCACAACCAAGCCAGTAGATTTCCCAGAATCAGGTACGGTGATACCCAATATAAACCAAGGTAGGATAAAAAAAAAGATGTAATGTTAAAAATATAGTAGTAAACAGATAAAAAGATAATTTTCGATACATACATTTCCTTATGTAAAGGTGACCCTTTTGTTTAAAAGAAATAACATAATTAATGATTTTTTTTTTAAACCCAGTAAACAGGTTAGATGAAATTTAAAATCAACTTGTGTTTTCTAATACAGCTTCAGAATGTAGATATTCAATTCCAAATATTTTGAAGTTAAAGATATATAAATTATATTTACCTGAAAGATGACTACAGAAAAGCTAATCGCAAGAATTATTATATTTATTTGATACTCTTTTAGAACTGGGAAAGCATTAAGCTTGTTAAAATAAACGTGCTATAACATTGATTTTGAAGGGTTGTTTGTATTATAAGCACTATTTAGAATAAATAACGTTTGCCATTCATCATGAAATATATTTATAAAATGCAGTGTTTGTTTATAATAACATAATATTAATAAAAAAAATTATATTGCATTTTTAAAATTGTGTGTCTACTTCAAACCTGACCTAACTGAATTATTTAAAACTTCATCACAAAAATAAATAAATACATAAATATATGAATTGTTTAATTGTTTTTTCGCGGCTTTTTCCTACTAATTTAACGACTACAGCTATTTGTTTGCCTGTCCATGTTTCCCCGGCAATATCTTTAGAGGAAATTTACGGACCTCAGCCAAAATTGAAACATCCACACATTCACTTCCAGATTTGTGTTTTAATGATAGTTTACTCCCCCTCACCTCATTTTGGGACTAAGGATGACACCATTAAAATAATGGGTAAGTTTAAAGCTGTCAAAATAAAATTAAGCGTTTAGTGACAAATCAGAAACGTTAATATTCCTAAATACGAGGTGTTACTTACGAAAAACCAAAATATTTTGAGATATAATTGAAAAAAATTAGATTTGCTCTTATCATTCATAATAGGGCTAGGGCCTAAATAATACTGAGAAAATTTAGCATTAGACTACTAGTATGCAATTCTGCGTAAAGTTAGCTTAAAAATCTACTTTTTAAATGTATTAAGAAACAATTTTAGACTAAAGAATATAAATAGAGGGGCTAATTTTTTCTATATTTATATTTTATAACTATTTATTACTATTCACTTATTAAACTAAACCAAGATATTGGTATTTAGATGAAAACAGATATTAGCTATTCTATTAGCCTAATATCAAATATTAGATGACTTGAAGAAAAGAAGACAATTCTGGGAGCTGAAGAAGGAGGCAGAGGATATGGTGTATTGGTGGTCTAGGTTCACTGATAAAAAGAATAGACCTGTCGTGAGACAGACCACATAATAATAACTAGCCTTAATGTAAAAACACAAAAGAAGTTGTAAAATATTCTAGACCTCTATATAATAAGAAAATGTTAAGAATTAATCAAATTTGAATAACATACTTGGGATATCTATAATATTATATTTACTTTGGATACATTATTAGTTGTGAATGGGGGAAGGTTTATTTGGACATCTTACAACATTTTAACAGAAATACTAGAAAAAATAGAGACCCTTAATTAGCCATAAAAATATATGGACAGTAAACAATAATGAACATCAAACATATTTTTAATAATAAATCAAATTTATAAAATAACAAATTTGATTGTAGAATTATGAGATAATAATATAAATAACATTTGAAAATCAAACTTGAAAATTATTTATAGTTGAAACTATGAACAATAAATTAGCTATATATTTATTAAATACCCGCCTCGGTGGCGTAGTTGGCTAACGCGCCAGTCGTGTTGAGCCAGACCACTGAGGACGGGGAGATCGAGATTCGAATCTCGGTCGGGTGAACTGGGGGTGGTTTTCCCTAAATGGTTTTCCACTCTCCCTCCACGCAAATGCGGGTTCACTTCCTCTAAATTCAACCTTCCCAATTCCTCATCCATTAGTGTAATTAGTACTTAAGCGTATAACCCGAACGGGTAGTAAGACGCGGTGCTAAATTATATATATATTATTAAATCTATATTTTTCATCAAAATATTTAAGCGTGAAAGGAACAACTGATACAAAAATCTATTGTTTGAAATGGTTAATATTTTGAACATGTTTCATAGCCAGTTCAGGGGCCACTTCTTGTACCGCTGCTTCTCCTCTCTAATAGAAGAAGTGACGAATACATTTACTAATATATTTAATCAAGGATGTGAAGGAACAAGCATAAGAGTGATATACACTTGTATTTAAATTCAAACAAGATGAAAGAATTACAAATGGTTAAACGAGATCTTATCCTAAACATTCCATTGTTTATTGAAGGAAATTAAATATTATACATTGTTATCCCAATAGGGAACGTTAGTTGTGAAATACACCTTGGTTGGACCTGCAATCAACACAAGTTCGAAAAGAAACCGAACTTTTGCTATAACAACTTTATTGCTCATTGAACAAAATTTTAAGCACTGTCCCCCTCAAAGTAGTCCCCTATACTGGCAACACACCATTCCCAACGTTGCTTACATTTTTGAAAAGCCTCCTGGAACACACTTTCTGGGATGGTGCGCAGGTATCTTGTCGCATTTTCCTGAATCTCCTCTTTGGTTTGGAAACGACGGCTTTTCAACGTGGTTTTAAGTTTGGAAAACAGGAAAAAGTCTGCTGGGGCTAGGTCCGGAGAATACGGTGGATGGGGCACAACGGGAGTGTGATGTTTTGCTAGATAGCTGCTGACAACGAGCGACGCGTGAGCCGGTGCATTGTCATGATGCAACATCCAAGTCTGGTTTTCCCACCATTCAGGCCTCTTCCTGCGCACAGCATCCCTCAAACGCGCTAGAATTCCCTGACAGACTTCCTTGTTTATCATCTGACCACGTTGTACAAATTCCTGATGGGCAATGCCTTTGCAGTCAAAAAACACAACCAACATCACCTTGATCTTTGACCGACTCATGCGTGCTTTTTTGGACAAGGAGACTCTTTGCCCACCCACTGCGACGACTGCACCTTCGTTTCAATATCATAGCCACGTCTCATCGCCTGTTATGATGTTCTTAAGGAAGTTTTCATTGTCATTGGCAGTGGCAAGCAGTTCCTGGCTGATTTCAACACGGGTCTGTTTCTGATCGTCAGTCAACAAACGCGGCACGAGTTTTGCACTGACACGACGCATCTCAAGTTTGTCACTCAAAATTTGATGGCATGATCCTACGCTGATGCCCACTTCGTCAGAAACTTCTCGAACGGTTAAACGACGATTTCCTCGAATCACAGCATGAACTCTCTCGACTTGGTCATCATCTGTTGATGTGGAAGGTCGTCCAGGCTTGGGATCGTCACGGACTGACATTCTGCCGTGTTCAAAATGCTTAAACCACTCATAGCACTACATGCGACTCATACAGTCCTCCCCATACACTTTGATAATAAATTGAAATGTCTCTGTAAAAGTTTTGCCAAGTTTGTAGCAAAATTTCACACACACACGTTGTTCTTCAAGCTCTTTCATTGTCACTTTGGCACTAATCTGACGAACAACTTGTGCACGTGCTCACTTCAGCGGATGTGGCTCGCCAACTAACGGTCAGAGCGAAATGCGGCAAATGACACTTTGTTGTCTAAGCCTGCCACTACGTGCGCTCAGTAGCCGCAGCGCACTCCCTCTGCCAGTTGACCCGCTATTTCAAAAGTTCGGTTTCTTTTTGAACACCCCTCATATGGTTGTGTATGTATAATGAAAAGGTGTAACTCGTCAAAGTAGAACAAACACACATTCTAAAACGAAGTTGTGTCTGCCTCAACACAACGGCAATTTAAATTGGAAGCAATTATTGATTTAAGATTAATCACCAATACATAACACCACTACAGCCTTGCGGCAACTAGACTTTGACCGAAAAGGTATTTGCAAGAATAATAGCTTACGATACCTAATTCTAGAAAGTCCTAGCTTAAAAAGTTACAACGTTGATAGTTAAATGAGCCAGCTAACATTTGTTAACTCCATATTGAGTTACGATATACAAAGGTTAAGTTCCTAGAAGAACTATAGAGTTACACATAGTTAATGGCGAGCTACCAGGAATCTAGGCTGTAAATATACTATGGCCGATCTCTTCCCCATTGGTACTGCCTGGTCATTCTATAGTATATATTTCAACACAAGTCTGGACACGGACTATAGCAACTGCAAACAGTTAAACATTAACTAATTCAAATGGCGCCTAAAGGGGGCCGGACTAAATAAACAATACCCCGTGGGCCACTACTCTGCACTAGTAGCATACCCACGAGTTGATCACCGTAGGAAGGTACACCAATATAAAGATTAGAGACTGGTATCAGTCAAAGACCCGACTAGGTCATGGAACAAAACTCTAGATAACCTGATTTCCACCAATATTGGATATAAAGGTTTAAACTATCCCAAAATGGCCATAGAGTATAGTCGTCTGGTTATTGCCTAGGTATTCAAGATTATGTATTATGGATATATAAAAACAAGTTAGAAACTCTGACCTTCAAAACTATTTCTTATGGACATAGAAAAATATAGAAAAAATTCTGACATTCAAAATAATGTCTTATGGACATAGAAAAAAGTCAGAAACTCTGACATACAAATCTATGTCTTATGTACATAGTGAAAACAATCACGAAGACCCATCAAAGATTACTAGATTAAGTACTCATGGTCACAGACTTTACTTTATTTGCGGCGAGGAGAAGAGACCGACGCTTCAAACATCGTTATCACCGCTAGCTTAGTCCACTGGTCCTTGGTTAACTTCTAGGAAATTCCTCCGACAAATCGTTACAATAAAATACAAAATGTGAGTCGCAGTCGCAATCGCATATTAGCATGCTCTAATGCACCCTGAAGGGGAGCACGAGATAAAATTCCAACACGTACCGAACAATTGGTCACACCGTGTTGATTTAGGAAATTAAAACAAACGGATTGTCGCATTTTGCGGAGGTTCTGAAACAATAAAAGACATATTAATATTATAGGGTGGAAAAAAGTATATTGGTAAACCGAATAAGGTTTTTTAGAATTATATGCGGATACACTACTCTATGGGGGGCTAGGTGAGAAGAGCCTCCCAAACCAATGTTTTACACTTATCGCTTATCCGAATAGGGCTTTGGGACGTCGGTGGCACCATCCAGGGTCGATGACGTAGTTCCCAATTCCCTGGATAAGAGGATTGGTGGCACATGGAAGTATGTCGTAGAAGGAATGCACCAGCTTCCGGAAGTGGTCCTTGATGGTAGGCATCTCCAGTTCACGATGCAGAGTCACATTCCGAACTTACCATGGTGCGTCCACAATGATCCTCAGACACCTGATCTGGAATGCCTGCATCCTCCTTATATACATGTCCGCCTGGTGGACCCAAGCGGGTCACGCATAGTCGAGGATCAATCTGAATAACTGCTTGTAGAGTGTCAGACCGTTCCTTGTAGACAGGGCGCTACGCCTGTTAAGCAGTGGGCATAGAATTCCCAGCATTTGCCTCGCCTTTTTAAGTTTCTCAGTGCATTGTTGTCGCCAGGTCAGTTTGATGTCCAGCGTAAGTCCCAGATACTTAACACTGTTCTCCCATCTGATCTGCTCTCTGAACAACCGGAGTGGGGCTGGCCTGTAGAACTTTCTTTTCCATGTGAAGAGCAATAATGTGCTCTTTTCCACGTTAATTCTTGTCCTCCAGATGGTCAGACACCCCTCCAACTGCATCAGGTGCTTCTGGTGTCACCTCTCCACCAGCTGCCCTCGTCACGACACCACTACTAGAGTCGTGTCGTCCGTAAACAATACCAACTTGGTGTCTGGGGATTTGGGAACTTCGTTCACACACAGACCGAAGAGCACCGGGTCCACGAGGAAACCCTCTGGCACTACAGCTCGGGTGCTTTTGACTTGGGAAGTGGCGCTCACACAGGTGGTGGAGAAGGTGCGATGGGATAGATAAGATTGTACAACCTTAACTAGGTAGAAGGGTAGGTTCAGGGAGAGGAATTTGAAACTTAACCTTCGTGCCAAACACGGTCGAAGGCCTTTGCCACGTCGAGAAAGACAGCACCAGATAAATTGTTGATGTTGTATGTAGTTCCTCTTGACTTAATTCACGTGCCGGAAGAATTAGTGAAACGTAGCATGTCCCACCCGAGAGCCGAACTGCTCGTCCATCAAGATGCCCGCCTCGTGAACATGTCGGGTAAGTCTCATCAATAGAATTCTCTCAAACAACTTTCCCAAACAGTCAAGCAATCTGATCGGTTGGTAAGACAAAGATAGGGCCGGGTCCTTACACGGTTTATGAAAGAATAGGACGTTGGCGTGCTTCCAGAGCTCGGAGAAGTGACTCAGAAGCAGGGTGGCATTAAATAACTCCACGAGGAAGTTAATTGCCTCCAAGGACAGCTTTCTGAGGACCGAGTTATTGATATCATCCAGTCCAGGGGTCTTGTTTAGTCTTAGAGCGGCTAACGCCCATGATATTTTTTGTCACCTCCGTGTGTTCGGGTTCATCCAAGGGTCTGTACGAGACCACATCGATAACCTGAGCCACGTGCGCAATATGCACTGGGTTTGACGGGTCATCAGTCTGTACAAATTGTGTCTTTTAAGAGCTTTGAGAGAGCATCGGCCTTCTCCTTGTCGGAGTTGGCCACCCCATTACGACCCACAATAGGTGGCCTTGGTGCGGGGACCTGCATCTAGTACCTTGTCATGTGCCACAGGGATCTGTCCTGTACTCAGAGTTTATCAATCTTGTCCTCCCAGACACTGTTCTGGTAATCTTGAACCATCTCACGAACCACATAGGCCTTGCGGCTTCAGTTGGCCTTGTCTACAGGGTCCCTCGAGATTTGCCAAGCATTCCTCAGCCGACTCTTCTCCCGGACGTGCCTGAGGATAGAATCGGGTAAAGAAGCCTGCGGCGCCCTTTTAGGACGGTGCCTTGGCGTCGAAGCTTCGAGTGACCCCTTGATGACGGAAGTTATGAACTCCTCACCAGGATCGATTTCTGCTGCTGTTCGAAAGGTATGGGTGGGTCCCAATCTCTCTCTCAACACATTCGTGAACCTGTCCCAGTCAGTGCGCTTAAGATCGGATTTTTCGGAGGGGTCTGTGAAGGAGACTCCCCATCCCAGGTTCACAAGAACAATATTGTGATCGAAGTCCGGCTCAGCTAGAGACTTCAGCACTAACCGCCTTCTGATCCCTCTGAAGACAACGAGGTCGAGGACGTCCGGGGAAACAAGGGGATTGTGAGGGAAGTGGTTGGAAGAGGGAGGGCTGGTAGCCACCATGCCGTCAAAATATATGACGTCGCGTAGCAATCTTCCAAGAGTGCAATAATCCTAGAGCCCCATGAAGGGTGCTTAGCGTTGAAGTCACCACCGATTAAAACAGGCGTGGTACCTCGAATCAGCACCTCCATGTTGGCTCTCGTAGCCCGGTAAAACCGGCAGTAGGGTAGGAAGTAGATGGAAATGAGACGCACTGAGTTGGTAGAGGTCATCAGTTGGATAGCCGTTGCTTCCATGTGTTGAAGGGAAGGAAGCGAGATGATTTGATGGTCAAGGCCCCTTCGGAACAGGACTACCGTCCCACCTTTTCCACACCCCCCGCTCGGTCTCTCCAGTGGCAGATGAACTCTGCTAACGAGAACCTCATTGTGGAGCGCAAGTGGGTTTCTCCTAACAACATTAGGTTTACACGATGCTTTGCCAGGAAAACTTTGAGCTCAGCTTTCTTCCTCACGACTCAGTTGGCGTTCCAGAGTGCAACCGTGAGCTCCTTCATCACTGGTGGTCCTCTATTCAGGTGTAACGCCATGAGAGACCAGGTAGAGGATTATGTGCTCCATGACCAGGTGGCCACGGTTACTCCTCGGCGACTCCTGGAACTTCCTCAAGAGACTCGATGAAAGTCCCATGGATCAAGTCCCGGAATTCCTTGAGAAATTCAATGCAAATTTGGAGCTTTGCAGCATCATTTTCTGGTTAGGGTTGGGGAGCGGGTTGGGTGTGGGGGTGGCAGGGTCAACAGGGGTAGGAGTGGGGAGTGGTAGGAAAGGGTTAGAAGGGGGCGAAGGGGTGGGTTAAGAGGTGTAGGGTGCAGGGGAGGAGAGGGTCGGGATTAGGAGAGGAGCGGTCTTGGACCGGTCCTCGACTGAGAGGGATGAACTGGATGCAACCGATTCTGGTAGGGTGACTTTGGCAGGTGTCTCAGTCTGAAGTGGAGGGGCTGGTCTCCCTGACAGAGCACTGACGAAAGATTGCACCAATGGCTTTGGTGTCGGAGATGGAGTGACGGTCACCATCCGCACCACAACGTGCCCCGAGGGCTTCTGACCCTCGCTTAGGCCATCCGTCCTCCCTCTTGAGCCTTGGAGGAACGCACAGTCCCTGCCGCCCGCAGGGACTTGTACGTGAGACAGCCCCGCCACGCCAAGGAGCGGTCTCCTGAACAGTGCAGGAACATTGGGGGAGATCGTCTCTCCTTCAGGCACCCGCCCCTATCCTGGTCACCACCACAGAATCCACACCTAGGGTTAGCGCGGCAATCCCTCCGCACATGCCCAAACCGGAAACAGTTCTTGCACTGAACCGGGCCGCCAGGAGACTTGTACTTTTCCACTCTGACTCGGAGCCTGCACAGGACTGATATGGAGTACAGCATTGCGGTGTGCTCCCCCAGAGCCAGAGAGACAACGAAGTTCGGCAACCGCTCCCTTTCTCCGGTCCCCTGATCCCGTTTTCACTGGGAGAGCATCTGGATGACGGATTTCACGGGGAAACCCATCTCCTCCAGCTCTTCCTGAATGTCGCCAGGGTTTTTTCGTGTAAGGAGTCCCTTCACTACGACCCTGACCAGTCGATCCCGTCTCAGCTCGTAGGACCAATGCTGGATCCCCAAGCTCAGCAAGAACTTCTGGAGGGCGCGGTAATCTTCCTCCGACCCGCACTGGAGGTGCACTCGATCCTCTGGCTGCCTGACCATATCCACAAGCTCTCGAACATTGCTTCGGATGGCCCTCTCCACCTTGGAATATTCCTCCACATCACAAAAGATGATTGGAGAGATCTTCCCCTTTGCTTTGGGAGCCAGCCCAGAACCACTAGTACCAGGCTGGGGTGAGGCATGGCTTGCGATGTTACCCTTAGGTTTCCGCCACTCCCCACCTTTACCCAACGCTGGCGCACCCTGGCCCGGGCCACCATTGTCTCCGTTCTCATCACCAGAGATACCACCTAAATGGTTAGGGTTGCCCCCCCGGTAGCTTCCTGGTGTTGCCGGCCTAGCCCTTCGGTGGAGTCTTACAGTCTGAAATCCCTCAGACTCATCATCGGACCCCTGGCTCGACTCATCATGCATAAACGGGAGGTCTGGTCCTGAAGACAGTCTCTCCACGTCCACGGAATCGCACGAGCTGTAGAAACATGCGAAGCGTGTGACCCGGTCTTCCGAGTCTGAAGAAAATTCAGTTGGGCGTTTCTTAACTACCAACACCCGTTGGTGGGAGGTGTCGGAGTTGACGCGTGTTTTTGAGGCCCTTGCGCTAACGCATGCGTCGTTTCCTCTTGCAGTGGTCTTTACCGGCGAAAGACGGCTAGGCTCCTCCTGGTCAGGGCTTCCGTTGGCACCGTTAGGTTTCCACCCATCGTGCTGGCGGGAGTTTTCGCTATTTACCCCGGTTTGCGGGCTGTCAGCTCTAAAAAGGGCCTCAAGTTCTTTTCGGCCACCAGTGGCACGCACACCTCCTGTAGTTAGAGGGGCCCGGCTGGACTCGCCCACATCGGCATTGCTACCAATGCTTTGCAGGTGGCCGACACTGATCGACGAGCCGAAGCCCGAGGATGCATTACCGGATGCCCCGGTGGGTCCGTCAGCGGCCTGCTCACTTCCGGTAGTTGGAGGGGCCCCATTGACTTCACCTTGGCCACCTGCGCCCACCTCGCCGGTAATTAGAGAGGTCACGCTGGCTGTCTTGTTGGCCCTAGAAAGGAATAAATCATCACCGGTGTGTGACTCTTGTTGGGTTTGGTCAGCGGCACGCTCACCTCCGGCAGTTGGAGGATCCCCGCTGCCTACACCCAGTAGGCATATTCCTGCGCCCACCTACCCGTTATATTGGGACGTCACGCCTGCCTTGTTGGCCCTAGAAAGGGCCGATTCATCCCCCGAAGGAGACTCTCGTTTGCCTCAGCTAGCGGCACGCTTGACTCCGGGAGTTGTAGTGTAACCGCTGGCTTCGGCCTTCCCCGCAGGCTTGTTGCCCCTCGAGAGGGCAGCTGCCTCTAAAGCTTCGGCCTTCAAACTTGTGGCGGACCACCTGCCACCTGGAATGAGCTCCTTCATGACCGGAGGAGCCTTCATTCCCCGCGAACGGAAAACTTTGACTTCCCCCAGCCTGGACGGACAGCACAAGCATGCTGCTGACGGCGAACCCCCCCCCCCCCCCCGACGCTTGCCACCAACTTCTTCTTACTCGGGGTTGGTAGCTTTCCGGGCCCGGAATTCTTCTTCGCCTCATCCGGTGGTCTTCTTCCGACCCCGACGCCAACTCCTTTCTTTAACTTCACCGTAGGCTCCAACCAGACATAGAACAGCAGTCGCTCAGAACGATCCAGCAGCCAAGAATACGTAAGGGAGGCAGGACGATACCTTGCACTCCCATCCTTGGAGTGGTCCCGGCAGTAGAGAGGTTGGGTGGCGCGGCCTGTGCAAGTGCGGAGGAAAGATACAAGGTCCGACTGAACAGTGAGGCACAAAAATGTTACCACCAACAACAAGGGAATTGAGGTCGTCACATCTCACTGCAAAAAGTAAGATAGTGGATATTTAGGGGTATCTACACGGTGACGTGTTTAACTAAGAGAAATACCCTTAAATGATACCGAACTCAGAATAAATTTGGTCCATTCCAGAGACGGGCTTAGTGTTATAGCATCACCATAAATCGCACCCTTTAAGCTTAATATCGTTGAAGCCGGTCTTCTAGTACGACGTGTCAAACTAGCACCTTCTATACTAAGAATTAAATAGCCAAGGCTATTATTTATGCTTTTAGTGAGGATTACTCTATTTCAGAATATGATACCTTCTATATTGTTGGCACATGCCAAAGCATTAAACGTCAGTCCCACAAACTATCCCATCACACGCATGGAAGTAAAAAAACTTACTATTTCTACGGGTGTGCAGGGTAAATCACCGGACAACGTATTTACAGGACAGTTACCCAAAGGATTAATCGTGGGATTTGTATCAAACGCTGCGTTGAACGGAGACACCACCAACAACCAGTTCAACTTCCAAACCTAGGTCAGGAATCATTTCTCGTTGTACGTGGACGTGGAACAGGTGCCGTCAAAACAATTTGAGCCAGATTTTTCTAACGGTAGCTATGTCATATCCTACCACACGTTGTTCTCAGGAACGGCTATCCATCTCATGAACGGCAGTAGTGACATCACACGGGAAGCATACCATAAGGTATATAATCTAATGGCTTTAGTCCTCACGCCAAACCTAACCGCTCATGTGACAATGCATTGGAATTCGACGCGGCACGGCTCTCTGAGCATCGAAGTGACATTCATCAGGGTTCTCACCAAAACCGTCAACTGTATAGTGTACGGGGAGTTTGCCAACATAATCCCCATTGACAAGGACAGATACGTGTTGGTCGATTATGGCAACGTCTCACCCCTACTTTCATCATTTTAGTCACGGACGTCATTGTGATTTCCAGAGCTACATTGACGATGAGTTTATTGTCAAGGAACTGAGTGTTTTAATCCTTATGTGGAACATTGCTCCACCATTGACTGTTCAAACCCACATAAGACTATGAAAATCTTTCGTCTTCCACTAAAAAAGATGGCCAACTATATCGTCAACAAACTGCACGTCATTCACTGGGATAACGGTGATGTGGATCACGATACCTCATCTCTCGCATCACACTGTGCGCAGAAACCGTCTACGTTAAGGGTTTGGAAAAGAAAAAGTTTCTAGACAAATACACATCGACGCCAATCATTAATTTGCACGACAGAGGGTGTTCTTCGTTGAAAACACTTAAGTTGGGCGCACCAAATTCATTTTCCTTATATGGCTTCTAAAACGTGTGACTTCCAACGAAGGACTCCACGTGTAAGTTTCACCACAAAGTGGCCCACAGTGAGCTGAAAACAACTCACAACAGCTTACAAATCAACATCTTTACAAAATGGGGACGACAACTTGGAGGTTCGATTATTCCAAGCCCAGAGAAGAAGAGGTGCTACAGCAGCTAAATCACAGCAGGTCTACAAGCAGGAAGCAGTTCAACTCCAAAGGAAGCAGTTCAAATCGAGGGAAGCAGTTCTACTAGCAGGAAGCAGTTAAACACCTAGCAAGAAGTTCATCGTGAAGGAAGAGTTCAACCTACTGGAGGCAGCTTAACATACATCCACAAGACAGGTGCCAGGTATGAACCAATAAACTAATAAGTGCAGATTTTGAAACATTCTTTGAAAAATCAAATACGGAAATTTATAAATTTTATAGGCTATAATAAAATGGAGGAGGAACATAGTAATCCATACGGTAAGATAGATCAATCAGATCTAAAAGATGAGAACATATTCAGTGATGTACATCGTCCAGATGTACAAACCACTGAAAGAACTGATGTAGAAAGTGTACCTAAACAAGCCGTAGAAATATACTCAAATATAATGTTAATGCAATTAATGAGGATGTTTGAACAAAGAATGGATAAAAAATTGGATGAAAGTAGAGTAAAATGTAATCGGGAAATATATAAATAATTTGAAAAAAAAAAGTAGTCAGGAAAATAAGGAATTAAAAGAGGAAAACAAACAGAATCGTAAGAAAATAACTGAAAAATTTGAAAATTATATTCTAGAAATAAAAGAAATTAGTGAAAGAATTAGTAAAGAAATTCGTATGGAATTAAAAAAGGAATTAAAAGGGATTAACGAAAAATAAAAGAGCAGTATGGAAATTAAGGATCAGTGTCGAAGGATGGAACCCACTGTAATTTTGAAAATGAGATTCAGAACAATTGAAATGAAAATGAAAGATTTAAAAGGACTAGACAGAAATAAAGGAAACATTTGAAGTAAATAGACAGTAATTAAAAAGGTAGAAACTAAAGATGATATCAAGATAGAGTTTCTAAAACATAAGAATCAATGTAAGAGGATTGAACTTAATTTTGAAAAAGCGATTTAGAAATATAAAGAGGAGCATAAAAACATGGAGGACAAACAAGCCAGAAATAAGGAATGAAACTGAAGAGAGTAATTTTGATAAGAATTTATAGACGATGACGCAACACACACAAGCCAAACCAGATAAGGTTGATTGCAGTCAATCAATTAAACGAACACATTAACAAGTGCTAAAAACCCAAAATGTTAAGAAATGATCAAAACAAAAAAGATCCATTCCAAGATCAAACCACAGAGTGAATAGCTACTTTGCTACACTAAAGTACAGAAATAAAGGAACCAGGAAAGACAAAATTAATAATCATCTTAGATTGAAAATATCGTAATTAGACAAGAAAATATCTAATCCGAGATCGAGCCAAGGAATACGTAACCCAATGACCACACTAAAAAAGAGAGTTAAGGGTTCTTTTAAATACATCCCACCAAAATGATTTGATCCTGAAGTTAGCAAAGAAGTATTCAAATTTTGGATAGTTTAAATAAATAAAAAGTTAAATTTAAGTAAAATTTTAAACTTATTTAAAATAGTAAATATTCAACATAAAATTTGATAACTGTAATTATGTAAATATTTAATATAACATTAAGCGTGTTTAAAGTAGATTTTATAACTAGAAAATAAATATCAATAAATTAAAAAAACATATACAGATTTAATGAATGTGGAAGTGAGATAATTAGTTAATTATGCCTTGTAAAATCACAAAAGGCATATTCAGTGATGTGTAGAAACAACTTTAGCTTAAAAAAATGTATTGTGTCCAGTAAGACGCAGAAAGAACAGGAGGGCAGAAAGAATAGGAGTGAATACAGTCTAAAAGCATTTCAAATCAGAATAGAACCTGCCATTCCAAACACAAAATCTTTAAGCTTAAAAAATACGACATTTGTTACAACTAAGTTAATGTTAATCTTGTTTACAATTTAATAAAAAAACGAACTAAGGGAGTTATAACCATACATAATTAAACTAAATAATTCCTTTTGTATAAAATTATACTTTAAAATTAAACGCTGGAGAATTCAAAAGTAAAATATGTCCTATTTTAAGTGTAATTTCAATACTTAGGATAGAAAATACTTGAAATTCAAATGCACAAAAAAAAACACACTAAAAGGTAAGGAATAGGGGAAGTTTAACTAAGTAAGCTGAGATCTTACAATCAAGTGATGAACTTGAAAATTAGAATCCTTTAAAAGAAATTTAAAAAAATACCTTCCTCCATTTTGTTTAATTTTGGATAATCCCAGAGGCTAACGCTCCTTCAGCAAATTTTTGAAAATTTGATACCTCTAACAGCTGATTTAAGAAGTGCTAAACAATTTTTTTTTTCATGAATTATATTGTCCTGAATCTGTTTAGATTGGTTCTTCTCAGTAAGTTTTTTGAAATTTGTATACCCATAAATGCCATTTAGAGAGTTCTTAACCTGATTTAATTTATTATAAAATTAGATACCTCTAAAAGCTATTTGAAATGATTTTATACCGTCAAATTTTTTGTGATTGGATGCCCATTGAAGGCATTTGGAATGATTCTTATCTGGAATTTTTCGAAAATTAGATTACTCTAGAAGCTATTGAAAGTGGTCTTCCCTGAACACATTTTTTAAAATTGGATGCTCTTAGATGATAAACAACTATCTCTTAAGACCAGATTACAGAATAAAGTTAAGATCAATTGTTTCGCAAACTGACTTCTTTAAACACCCTTTTGATATCAATATTAAAACCTTTGGAAAATTTCGAGGAGGGGGGTGTTGAACCTCATAGACACCCTCCCCCTAGTTAGGTCCATGCTATATTTATATCTTATGCCATAGTTGAGCCATGCAACCTGCTACCTTACAGGGTGAACTTAGTGTACGTATCACCCTGTCAAGGCTAATTTTGTGGAGGCAAATTATTGGACCTTTAAAATAGGGTTGATTAAATAATCATTATCTTTCATACAAACCATACATACAACACAATAAAATGTAATAGGCCTATCATAGCAATGCTTTAACGTAGGTTTATAAATAATACAATATTTTATTCAAACCACAACAAGTTAAAAATTGTTAATTAACTTTCAACTTCTACCCACATGACCCGCGATACCGGAGACTAACCACAAATGGAGACTGGACTTCTTATAGAGAATAGCCCAAACTCAGTTACCCCCCCGAAGCCTAAAGATAGGGATAACAGTTTTCGTGCCAAAACGTGGGGCGACTCAAGACAAAGGACGGATGTCCTACGAACCAACTACACGACCCCAGAACACCACGCAACACTTCCGGGAGTTAAAACAAAACCCGTTGGTACCCAAACAAGCTCACCAAAGAGGACAAGACAACCTCACTAAAGAAGACAACATCAACAAAGAAGACAAAATGGTAATGAGAAGATATCAAAAGTGTACCAACCCATCGTGTACCTCAGGAGGGGACCGACACTATGTAACCTGCACAAACTGCCAAAAGTCCTATCATCACCTATGCATTGGCTGGGTAGACGAGTCATATGAAAACCATGCACCAGCCTACCTTTGCACTACTTGCACCGAATCACCGGTGGAAATACGAAATTGTCCAGGGTTAACCTGTACTGGCGAAGACAGCTGAGATATTACCTGTGAGCACTGCTGACAATACTACTATTACAATGCCTAGATTGGAAAAATGAGCCTAAAGACCTCATTAGTCTCTTCTTCCGATGTCCACCGTGACAACGGTCCTCCTCCTCAACCACCATAGCCACCCCACCTGACTGCCACCTACCAACGTCCATGTCCAAGCCCCTACCAACTATCAACTCTACCTGACTTTCACGGTCGAGGGCATGAAGATCTCACTATCTTCACTCAACGCTGTGAGGTCCAGCTCAGAGCCACTTGAGTAGACCCGCTAGAATGGGTACCTATCACCCAAAAGTAGCTCAAGGACACCACCGCTCAGTGGTGAAAACATTATGGGGAATATATTATGACCTGGGAGGAATTCAAACAATGACTAACGCACCACTTTGCCAGTCCCACATCCACAGCCTCTCTCCAAGCGGAATTATACGGGAAGGAACAAAAACAGACGTAACCCGTCAAAATATTCCTACGACACAAGGTATGGCTGTATCAACTCTTGGCTCCCACCACACCATTGATGGATATAATCCCCCTACTAGTTGAACTGGTCCAACCTGGATTAAGACCTTTTATTCGAGCCCAACACACTCAAGAGTTAGAAGAACTGATAAATAGAGCCGTATCCGTAGAGCGAGACCTGGCTAAGAATCCTGCAACAACAACGACAAGCCCCATCAAGACCACAGCAACAACATCTGAACCACGACACCCAAGATTCTACCACTGCTCATGATACTATTTTCACCGTGACTGCCCAGTGCTAAACCAACGCCACCAAGAAAAAGGAAAGACTGAGAAATGCCCGAGCCTAAGTAAAACAGGATAATTTTACCCCTATACATGCAAATGCTAGAAATTAAAGTCACGTGTCTCGTGTCCAATGATATCCGATATTTTGGGAAACCATGGTTCACGGAACAGAAGGTAATCATGCACTACGAGAACAACCGAGCACTATTTGGAAACCAGGAGTGCCATGCTCTCTTCTGGATTCCAAGACTTAATGGATATGCTCCTCCAGTACCTCAAGACAAAATCAGGCAACACAACCCAATAGAGCATCTAAAAAACTCCTCCGTCTAGTGGACCAACACCGAGAAGTTTTCAACACACAGGGACCTCTGCGTAAAACACGCAGCATCAACCATCAGATTCGACTCTAATACAACAAAAAAATTATGATACAGCCTTACCATTACTCTCCGAGAATAAAGTGCTAATCAAAGAACAGGTTCAGGAGATGAAAGCCCAGGGTATAATAGAACCTTGAAATTCGGAATACAATCCAACAATTGTAATTGTGGAAAAAATGACAAAATTCACGTTTCTGCATTTATTTCCAATAGATAAACACCACCACCATCGACGTCACTCGTTCCGCCGTCAGAGTCCATGACAGCCTTAGAGATTTGGGAGACGCAGAAATTCTTACCACAGTCGATATGAAATCAGGGTACTGGCAGATTACCTCTACACCCCGATTCAAAACCCTTGACAGCCTTCACCACGCCCACCGGAGAAACCTTGTAGTTTACAGTTATGCCTCTCAGGTTGAAGGGAGCTCTAAGTACATTTCAACGACTTATGAGCCAAAACTTGATTACAGGGTAAACCTGTCATTCTGTTTCGACCACCTCGAGGACGTGAAAGTTTACTCGAAAACATGGTAAGATCACCTCACACACTTAAGCAAGGTCTTGGAATGATTGGAGCTCCACCAACAGACCTGTAATCTGGCCGAATACCATTTCAGTAAGACGGAGTCAAAGTACCTTGGCCATATCGTTACTACAGAAGGAAACGCCCCACAATCACAGACGATTAAGGCAATCACGGAAGCCCCACCCCCAAGAAACCGAAATCAGCTCCGATAACTCCTGTGCCTTTGAAAATGTTTACGAGAATTCGCGCCCCAGATGGCAGAATTAACGGCAACTCTCACAAAACTTCTAAAACATAAATATAGGTGGACATGGAACTCAAAAACCAAGACAGCTCTCCACATTCTCAATGAAGTCCTTCCGAGACAGTCCGTTCAGATCCATCACGAACCTTCATCCTACAAACCGACGCTAGCGCGATCGGACTAGTGGTGGTACTATACCAAGAAGATGATGCGGGCAAATGAATCATCAGTCATGCCAGTGCTAAGCTAACCCATACAGAGCAACGGTACTAAAGCAATGAGCAGGAATGCCTTACTATCGTCTGGGCGATCAAGAGGTATAGACATTACCTAAAAGATAAACCCTTTGTACTACGCACAGATTACTGAGCTCTCACCAGGCTGAACACGATGAAATACCAACGGACCAAGATAATGCGATGGGCAATCTTGCTCCAAGAATTCCAGTTTTACCTGAATCGCTGCCCGGGTAAACAAAACGATCTACCTTACACGTTGTCATGTCAACCTGACAGCGAAAACACCAGTTCAAAGATTCAAGACTGGGACCGGATGACTCCACCCTCAATCACAGAACCCGATGCCCTACTAGTTCTACAAAACCGAGATGAACCCCTACATGAGTTAGTTAAGACGAAACAAATCTGTAGAGATCCAAACTCAAGTGAACCATTGGAAGGCTCTAAACACACAAAATCAACCACCCAACAAAACTACCGTCGCTCGTTTCTGGAATGAGCACTATGTAAAAGGAGACTGAGCACTATGTAAAAGGAAAATATCTGGAGATGCGAAGGAAAGGAAGGACCATGGAAATTCATAGTTACAGCTCAAATCTTCCAATAGGTTATTTGGACATACCATGACCACCCTCATGCAGGACACCTGGGAGAACACCAGACGAAGCGAGCCACTCAGCGAGGCTACACCTGGAAAGGCCTCCAAATGGAAGTCAGCCGCTATGTTCGCAACTGCATTCTCTGTGCCTGCCGTAAGACTGGGGGATATCAAGTGGCAGAACTTCTAAGACCTCGTCAAACACAACGCTCCTGGAAAATAGTGGTGGCCCTTGACCACATGGGGCCATACCTATGAAAACGATTCATCCCAGTGATTACGGATCTCTTCTCAAGATGCGTAGAAGCTTTCCCACTAGCGTCAACGGAGGTCAGACAGATAATCCAGACGATGGAACAAAAGTATTCCCACGATGGGGTAACAAAACATCTCCTGTCTGACAATGGTCCTCAGTTACTTAGCCAACCCTGGGAAAACACCTGTCAAAAGTGGGATGTCGAAGCCTAGACAACTCCTATCTATAACCCTCAAGCCAATTCCATGGAAAAAAGAAATCAGGAACTAAAGAAGGGAATCCGACTCCAGATCTTGGAAATCATTGAGAGTGGGATACCTACCTACCTAAGATCACCTTAAATCTACGATGCCGCAAGAATGAGGCCACTGGAATGTCCCTGAGTGATCCACTACTTGGCCGAACTATATACAGACCCGGGGAGTGGAGGTTTGAAACCCCAGTACGAGACCAAGAAGACAACAAGAACCCCAACCAAGGAGCCGCCCAAAGAGAAGAAATGGTGCGAGGAAATCAAGCAACTTATCAACAATGGTACACCCAACTTCCATCATGGCACGACAAACCCTTCAAGAATAGCGATCTATTGCTAGTTAAAACCCACCCCCTCTCTAACGCAACTTTAAGCCTACTACGCTGACTTTGCCCCCAAATGGGAAGGACCTTATCTGGTGAATAAACAAAGAGGAGTGGTCTACTGGGCTATCTACCCAAAGGGTAAAAAAAATAAGGTGATTGTACCACGATGTTTAACCATAAATACATTGCTTTGACTACAGTTCGTCCAGCGTAGGTGGGAGGGTCGCTGGCAGCTAAGAAAAGCTACAAGATCTACTCTCATCCATTCATTCACCAAATCCTATGATAAACTATACTATAGAGCTGTTGTCACTCTTGAAAGTCAAAATTTTCACAACAAACCATTTGTTTTTATTTCTTTTAAGCCTTTCAAAATGATTGAAATACGTAAACTTATGAAATAACCGTTTAATGGCTTTTATTTTGTGGAAGCGACGTCTGTAGGCTGACGTTTGCTTTACACACGAGAGCTTCTAAAACGCTGCCTTATCTTTATCTCTATAAGGTGGCGAACTGTATGAAATGAGCGCGGTTCATGACGTCATACAACCAAATTAGGTTGTGTTCATGTGCATGTGTTTTAAAAAAAATAACGTTTTATTTTAAAATAATATTTATATTTCTTCTCTACTTTAAAAAAAACTTTTTTATTTTATAATTTATGCTAGACCATTATAACAAGATAAAAGTGTGAATATATTACTTTTGGATTTATTTTTTCATGTACTATAATATCTCTTGTTGCCACTACCGCGAAACTTAAACAATATAGTTTTATTGATATTTTGTTATTTCAATTAGTTACGAAAATGCCATTTATATAGTAAACCTCAGGGAAGTATTATTAGAAGCAGTTGATCGCACTTTTGAGTGATAATACAGTATTAGTAAGGGAACAATAATTATTTCCGCATAGGTTAACGGTAGCGATTTTAATCCAATATTTAAATTTCTAAAAATTTTCTATCACTCCGTACCACTCCTATGCTGGATTGTATATAAAATAGAGTAGTTCTCCTTTAGAACATTTTTGAAAATCGGGTGCCTCTATTAATATATTTATATTCACACACTTGTATAGAAATACATAGGTCTAAGTCTTTTTATAACTTCAAAATACCAGATAAATATTGTGGCATTACTAACCCTTGAAGGCGAATGTTATTTTGAAAATACATGCTACTTAAGATATTTACAATAGCACATATTTTCTTGAAAAGCAAATATAATTGACTGAACCATTTGAATATTAAGAATTGTTGTGGCAGTATTTATTTAATATTTTATACTAGTATGTTATTTTTTAAAAAAGTTGTTCCATTCAATCAAATATCCACGCAATAAAAAAACAGCTAAAATTTATTTTGAAAAAACTGTAGGCAGTGTGATGTGGAGAACATTTTTCTGGAGTAAGCAAGCATGATTCTTTTAAAATAGTAAAAATTGAGTTTTATTATCCCTCAATTAATATGATGGTGTTTGAATTAAGCCAGCTACTAGGCCTACTACTTATACGAGCAGGAACAGTGGTGGGGAGTGGAATATCTGCTGGTCATAGTTGTATGCTTGAACTTGAGCTTGTGTATATCAGTATGAATACGCCTGCATCGTTGCTTCTCCTATCAAGTAGAAAAAGAAACGATTGCTTTAACATAATTAAATAAGTTATACCTGATGAAGGATAGGGAAGGAAAATGCATCACAGATATATATAAGTTTAACAAATAAGATTATTAAAAAGCTAATAAAAATATATAGAATTATATATGAGTGCAAGATTTTAATTCAATTAATTAACGATAGCTGTATTCCGTTATCGATGTAGAAAACATTAGGTTGGACGAACAGGTATTAATATGTTGTAGACAAGGAACCGACAGAAGTTAGATAGAACATTTCGTTTAGTTTAATAACTCTAGAAATAGAGATATTCGCTCTTAATCGAACGACGAAGCGTCTGCCACAACTCGGCAAAAGTGAAAAGGGGAATTAAGTTTTAGGCAATATAAAACAAACAATCGTCTGTTCAGCGTTGGAATTGTTTTCTGAAAGACCTTCTTCCCTACCAGAAACCCATTATATAGTAGGGTTTTGGTAAGAAAAAATACTTTTTAAAGAGTAAATCCTACCGTGAATGCAGTATAGCCAGGCTAGTTCCAGACTAATACCTGAGAGGTCTAGTCATGAAAAATAGTGAAATAATTGAAAATAGAAACATACCATCAAATCCTATAATTTTAGAGTTACTAAGAAGAAAATTATTTAAGATAGCTTATTTGTATTAACCCTCAAGGAGAGTTACGAAAAACCAAAGAATGATATCCTATAAGAAGAGCTTCCATTTTACAAATAATAGATGGCTAACAATCAGGCATCTACACAATAATTTACTGTGGCCGGTCATTTCTTTATGAATACTGCCAGAACAATCAATAGCAAAATTATTCATTTACCCATTACTAGGACATACAATAACTAATACTAACTATCTTTGAAAAATAAGATAAATATGGCGCCTGAAGGGGTCGAAAGAAAGCGTTATCCTCGCGGGCCACTACTTCAATCTAGCAGTGCTCCCACAGGTTGCGCACCGTAAATAGCTACACAAACAAGGGTGCAATCGTGACTGAAACAGTCACTGACCTAACTAGGTCCACGAAGAAAGTGTTAGATAATCTGAATGTAGCCATAAGGAGATTCTAAACATGATCATACCGTTTAGGGTGTCATAAAAATATACCGATGTCTAAAGAACTTAGAAAAGGAAATCTAATTCATGGACTCAGTATACTCATTCATCTGGTCCTATACATATGTAGAGCATAGAGCCCTCGTATTTAAACTATGCTTATGGAAATAGGGAAATAATCGTCAGACAATCTGACTCAAGAAACTATGTCTGGTGGACATAGAAAATAACGTCAGACATCCTGACTAAATAAACCATGTCTGATGGACATATAAAATAATTCAGACACTCTAACACAATACACTGCGTCTAATGGACATAGAAAATAAAGCAGGACATTCTAATATTTCTAGTATTTCTACTAGAGATGAAGGAAAAGAAGCAGGAAACTAACTAGCTGCACTATAAGAAAGTTTCAATAAGTTTATAGAATTTAATAATTCAAATCATTTTCTATCAGAGTTCGCAACATTGGATGAAATGCTGATTGGGTTTCGAGGTCGATGTTCGTTTCATGTTTATTTGAAATAGAAACCACAAAAATATGTTATAAGATAATGTGTTATTTGATTCAAAAATTAGTTTTTGATTAATGCCTTTATTTACGCCGCTAAAAGTTCAGAAGAAAATTTTAGACATCTTTCAGTTACTACAAGATCTGTATCATCACTTGTTAAGCCAATTGAGAAGATTAATCGGAAAGGATTCGGCGAGAATTGGTTTTCTTCCGTATAGCTAGTGGATGAATTACGAGCTGTTGGTGTAACATACATAGCTACCACGCGTAAAAATAAGCGTGAAATTCCGAAATAGATTCTATTCTCGAAAGACAAAAAAAATTGGCAAACCACTGTTAGGGCTTACTGCAGATAAAACTTTAGTTTGTCACGTTCCAAAAAAGAATAAATTTGATCGATGTATCACAATTAGGCCATCAATAATGAAATAGGAAAACTGGAAATAATCAATTGGTACAACTCTACTATAGGTGGAGTTGATGCACTCGACCAAGAATATTCTGTTAAAACTACACTGGAAGATAATGTAGATGGACACTTGCTATATTTTATGAGATCTTAGATATTCTTTGCGTGAACAGTCATGTTTTAAATTATTTTTCTCCTAATCTAAAATATGATCACGAAAATCTTTCTTTAAAATCTTGGTGTTACTCTTATTCAAGATAAAATGAAAATTTGATTGCAAATCAAAACACTATCTCGTCCCCTCCGGAAAATCATCATGAGCTTCGACGTCACATAGATACTAATACACAATATAAATTATGACCGAAATTATTATAGATGAACCAATAATGATATATTTAAAAAAATATTACAACTATGGCCACTTTTATAAATGGCAAATTAATTATGTATATATTTTTTTAAGAATATACTTTTAAACTTTATCTCAAAAACACATTTTGAAAATGGTTGGATTTAAATTAAAACACACACGCTTAAGTCCTTTGTATAATTTACCAATTATATAATATTTTTAATCACGTAAACTTTTTTTCGAGGATATAAATAGGTCATTAGTTACATAAATGTAGGTTTATTACAGGATAGAGGATTGAGGCAACAACTCCCACATCACAGTCTAGCCATGAGAGTAGAATCGAAGAAATAGACGGCAGTAATCCTAATGTTCGTTTAAAAGGACACTAATAGAATTGAAAATTATCCTAAATAACAGTTAAAATATATTATTTCAGATGTACTTTTTTTTTCTGAGTCTACAAGAAAATATCGTTGCAATTTAGAAAGTGAAACTTCATCAACATTATTTCATAAAATTGATAATATGTTTAATTTTTTCAATTGGGATTATTAACGTGCAATTTATGAACACAAAAATTCTTTCAGCACATGACTTACAAACCAACTTTTATCTATGACACACATAACAGTTCACTAAAGTTAAATTACAGACTTTACCTGAAATTGAAACCGGAATCCTTAGCTTAGTAGGCACACGTGCTACCGGCTCATCTAAAGTGCCGGTTAGAATATAAATCGAAATGTATTACGTAAGCTATGATAAGCGACTTTAAATAAGTGTTTAATATAGTATAACGATCAAAGCGTAGCTGTGATTAAATAATATTCAATAATAAAATTGGTTTTAATATGAATGTTGCGCAAGTTGACGCACCTTATTTTTGCTCTCGACACACAAGGTATTAAATTATTTACATTTACTTTGTATTGAAGATTGAATATTTTTCTAAATATACAACCATTTGTATGCTTCCATAGTAATTAACAATCAGCGCAGCTTTCGAATTGTTCGGAAACTATATGCTATCCATCAAGTATACGAGGGTTGGACTAAGCCCTTCAAAAGGGAGCAGATCTTGTATTTAAAGGGCGTAAAATATTTTGACTAACTCAAAAAAGTTTACCTATTTATTGTAAAATAACTATAGTAGTGCATGGAGAACCCAATAATATTCATTAACAATAAATATTAGTGGTTACTGCAAGGACGTCGATTGTAATATTATTTTGGTTTTCCCCATGTGGCTAAAAGAATTGTTGAATTTGTAAATTTCATAGGTTATTTTTAATATAATATAAAGAAAAATAAATGGCACGGCGCACCACAGACTTTCTCTCTCTTTCTATAAACTCGTAAGATTTCTGAACGAATAATGTACATTGTATCATCACCACTCCACATAAGAACACGATAAAATAATATAAATGATATATAATCAATGAGAAAAGAGTCGCATCTTTGTCCACCTAAGAGCATTTCAAACAGTTTAATGTCTTCCACAAGGGTCAACACTTGTATTAAAATTTCGATTTCTGGTTAAAATTTTAACATTTTATAAGGTGTTGCAGATTTCAAGTCATCGCATTGATATTTAATTATTCATTTATACATTTCGACCAATAAAAAATGTAAATATTGACTATTGATCTAAAATGGAGATAGATCATTGCTTGCAAACATTTCTCCTAAGAGATTTAAGGAAAAATAACATATTTTTTTATATATTTATATTTAATTACTCTATGGCATTGGAGAATTATTGCATTAAGACTTAAGTATTATATGTTTACAACTAAGCTCACAAAATTGTATTAATATATTTGCAAATATCTCAGAAACTGTTGCTTTTATAAAAATATATGTCAAATAAAAGTTTTTTATTTCTAACAGTCCTTCAATTTTGCAATGATAAGTTATTTAATTTCTCAAATAGTTGTGGAGATACGGAGATTAACGCTTCTGTAAAGTACTCTAAAAATCATTTTCATAGGAAAATGAAAATAGCCAGCTTATTTATAATCATAATCAACGCCTAGATACGAATTTTAATCAAAATCGTTTGAGCAGATTTTGAGAAAACCAATTTTTTTTCTCTTTTCGCCCTTTTGTAAACTACCCTTAATTTTAAGTTTTAAAAGACACACAGACAGACGGCATTGCAAAGACTATTTTTTAGGGTTCGGGGTGTCATGAGACATCGACATCCATCAACATTTCAGGTTAGTTTTTTTATGGTCGCAATACTTAAGCTTTAATGTCCAAAAAGTTAAAAATATAAATATAATTGCGTATAGATTGAAAATTATTGATTTTATAAAAATATGTTTCGGAATAAAATAATTGTATTATAAATATATATACATATTTGTAATGCTAAGTAATTTCATATCTCAAATAGTTTCGAAGCTATTATAAAAAATGTTAATTTACGCCTCAGACCGGAGTCCTTAAAGCCATTTTGCCGAAATATTGAGAGTAGCCATTTTGTTTTGAAATATTTATTAATGTTCATAAATGAAATTTAATCAAAATCGTTAGAGCCGATTTTGAGGAAATCGACTTTTTCTCTTTTTTCCCTTCAGTAAACTACCCTAATTTTAGGGGTAGATATCCAATTCCAAAAACCCCTCGGGGCAACCCTATGAAAACCTTAGATATCAGGTTTTAGCTCAATTGGTAAATAGTTTAGGCTCTAGTTGGAGGTACAGACAGACAACAGACAGCAGACAGACATACATACATACAGACAGACAGACAACAGATGGAAATTCAAAAACCACTTTTTCGGTTTCAGGGAGTCATGAAAACGTCAAGATTCATCAAAATCTCGAGTTCGATTCTCTTGACGATCACCATACTTTCTCTACCTGTAAGATAGAGAGAAAGTAAAAATACATGATTGAGGTAAAAAAGAATCAGACTCATTGACGGTGAATCACTTTTAGACTCATGAACTTTCGATGTCGTTGTCCAATATGCCCAAGATATTCGGCTTTGACAAGTCCCTGGCCAAAGGACATTTCCCCCATTTTCTCAATAAAAAAGAAAACGCATTGTATAGTGATCCCTTGCCGCTGAAGGAGGACTACGGCATCGGTGAGATGTCAGATGAGGGAAAGGAGCACTTTGAGAAGTGGTATGACGCGCTGGTCAAGGAAAATTATGTCTTTGATTTTAACCGCAAGTTGGACCTGTATTGCGTGAAAGTTGTAGAGATCATACAGAAGTCCTGCTAAAGTTTAGCGATATGCTCATGGAAAAAGCAAAGGTTGATCCTTTTAGACAGGCTTGTACGATCGCAGAAGCGGGCATGTTGATTTACCTCAGAAGTCATCTTAAAAAGAATACCATTGGTTTTATCCCTAAAAGTGGCTACCGTTGTGCAGACCAAGTCGCACGTCACTGTACAATGGCTCTGCTGGGAGGCCCATCAACGCGGTGTCTCTATCCTTCATGCAGGCAATGGCGTGAGGATTATGTCTTATGGCGACGTGTAGACGGCGTTGTTAAAGTGGAGATACCACCACCGTCTTCCAGTTCTGGAGCTGTTATTGGCACGGGTGCCCTCTCTGTTATCCTGACAGGACCACCCCCTTCAAATAAGCAGCCACAAGACTATGAAGACGCGCTATGAACCAACCATGGTATCGTGGAAAAATGTAAGAATGCCGGTTACACGGTCGTAGAGTGTGGGAGTGTACGTTTAACGCGTTTGAAATGCACAGACAAGGACTTGAAACAATTTGTACTCCAGCATGAGGTGTACAGAAAGGAGCCCCTGAGTCCCAGGGACGCATTCTTTGGCGGGCGTGAAAATTGTATCATACTCTTCCACGAAGCAGACCTTTCTTGTGGAGAGAAGATCAAGCACTGGACGTGTGTTCATTGTATCCTTACGTTTGCAAGTACAAAAAATATCCCATCGGCCACCCCAAAATCACTTGGAACCAAATTGTCCCGCTATAGAACAAGTAGAAGGCATAGCAATGTTACTGTGACGCCTCCGTGGGATTTATTCATGCACTTATTGCCTAAACGGATGCACGACAAGTTAATGTTCATCTTGTTCAGGAAATACGAGAAAGAGAAAAATCAAGACGAATGTCAGCACAACGACAAAAAAGATCTCTGGTTGACAGGTGTCTAGGTGATTGACGATATACGGAAAGCCATTGAGAAAGGCTACACCATTGAAGCAGTACACGAAATGTGGGAGTATCTGTTTACTATCGTCAGACACGTTCTGGTGGATTTTTTCACGGCTACTTTGATACTTTTTGAAAATTAAACAAGAAGATAGGGGATGGCTGAACTGGTGTACCTCACAAGATGAGAAGTTAACTTATATTCAAAATTATGATAAAGGGAAGGGGTTAATCTCGATTTCGATTCTGTTTTAAAATCCCTGGTCTCCACACACTGGCTAATCTCTTTTTAAATTCACTATGCAGAAAGTTTGGGCAAAGACCTGATTTACCATACGTAGCAGTTGTCAACGACTATCAGGGCATCCACAAGTACCTGATGAATCCATACATCACCGTGGACAGTGGTATTGATGTTAATAATGAGATTACTTCCCTCAATTACAAGGATGCGCGTGACGCGTTGCGCCCTAACCCTGACACGAGTGTGGCGGTGGCGTGCTAACGACTGCTATGGCTAGGTTGCACTTATACAGCATCCTTGGAATATTGGGGGAATCGCGTTTTGTATCATGATACAGATAGCGTTCTAATTCACGGAACGCCCCGATGCGCGTGACGCGTTGCGCCCTAACCCTGACACGAGTGTGGCAGTGGCATGCTACACGACTGCTATGGCTAGGTTGCACTTATACAGCATCCTTGAACAATTGGGGGATCGCGTTTTGTATCATGATACAGATAGCGTTCTATTCACGGAACGCCCCGCTGATTGGAGTCCACCGACCTGAGACTTTTTTGGTGACCACAATGACGAACTTCAAGATTACGGTCTGGAAAGCTATATTAACACCTTTGTATCTGGTAGCCCCAAGAATTACGCGTACCGAACTTGTGTTGGTCACGATCTCGCCAAAACAAAAACGCTGTGCAAGGTTCGCGGGATCACCATAAACTACGACAACCGGAACGTCGTTAATTTTGGAGTTTTGAAAGCGATGGTCACCGAACAGGCCATGAAAATATAAATACAGATAACGCACAAAACTGTAAGAAAAGTTCTTGCAACTGTATGTACCATCTCGCAGAATAAAGTCTACCGGCCCGTGTACACCAAACAACGGATAATTTATGATTATAATACGTTGCCGTTTGCCTATAAGAGCCCTTGTAAACGCGCTCGCCACAACTAAAATGTGATCATTTAAACAGGCTGAATAATTAGCTCTTATTTTCTTTCATTCTAGACAGTTCCACTGACATACCGTTTTTCAAAGATTTGATATTTTTTTTCATAAGATTTTTCTGCACGAAACAGCATATTTTTTCTTATTTATTATATGCACTCGGAATACTTTTTTATATTTTTCTATCCAACAGTACAATCCTTCACCTACCTGATTATTTCTAGTCAATTAGTTGTTTGTACATATATTTATTTTAATACTAGTAAAATTTGTTTATTTTCTTGTACAGCTTTTAAATTGAAACCTTTTATTCAAATACTCTTTAAAATGGACCTAAATATTTAGTACCGAGGCCACTATTCCCGCTACGATCCCAAGAATTTGATTATTGTTTCCTAAACATGTATATTATACCTCAAGGTGTCTATAACTAGCTTTTTTAATTAAATATTCCTAGTATACTTTTCATGTTGTGAGCAAATTTCCTTTGTGTAAATAAATATTCCAAGTATACTTTTCATGGTGTGAGTTATATTTGTAAAAATTATTCTAAAACTTTTATTTGTGTAAATAAATTTTCCAAGTATACTTTTCATGATGTGAGCTATATTTGTAAGAATTATTCTAAAACTTTTATTTGTGTAAATAAATATTCCAAGTATACTTTTAGTGGTGTGAGCTATATTTGTAAGAAATATTCTAAAACTTTTATTTGTGTAAATAAATTTTCCAAGTATACTTTTCATGATGTGAGCTATATTTGTAAAGAATATTCTAAAACATTTTATTTGTGTAAATAAATATTCCAAGTATACTTTTCATAGTGTAATCTATATTTGTAAAACTTTTATTTGTGTGAATAAATATTATAAACTGTAATGTTTGTGTTTCAACGTCTACGCCCAAACACCCCCTCTCCTATCATATAAATACAAGTTTATTTAGCTTAGAAGTTCAGTTTGAAACATTATGGACAAGTTGAAACATTCAGAATGAAACAATTGTTTCTAAAATAAATACATCCTTTTACTTCTCTTTGGGTAACAATTTAATGTCACAACAATTACAATTTATAAATGAAAAAAATTGATTATGTGTGTGTGTGTATCTGTGCGTGTGTGACACCTTACCTTTAACCCCTGTTAGTTAATATTATGAAATACTCCTATCCTACAGCTTAGACAACATTTTTTGCTAAAGCTAAATTAACTACACATGTGTAATAAAATAATAATAATAATAATAATAATAATAATAATAATAATAATAATAATAATAATAATAATATAATAATAATAATAATAATAATAATAATAACAATAACAACAACAACATTCGCTAACTAGTTATTTTATTGACAAATAGCAAGTGACTCGTTAATTTTATTTCAAACATTCATAGCATATGACAGAAACAACATAAAGTTTTATATATTTACCTTAAACCAAATGTAGTTAAAATTATAAACAGATATTTAAAAAATGAAATAATAATAGTATACTTTTTCTTTTTTATACTCATATATTCTACTTGCTAAAGCTATATTAACTAACGTATGTTAATCAATAAAGATAAAGCTTAGCATTTACCCGTCCTCGCTATTTAATATTTCATTCTGGCAAAGTTGTCACGTGTATATAGCCAGCGCCTTTCTGTCTTCGAAACTCCTACAACATATTCTAGTGACAGAGCGGGTGCGTACAATTTGAAAACACCATATTCTTCTCTCGGGTTTGGCAATCACCCGGGTTCGTTTCTAGTGGGCTAGTGTAAACCTAATTTCCATTAAAAGGACCATTAAGAACTATAAGTTTATGGAGCTTACGGAATTTTTAGTTAGGACTTAACCAATTAAACAAATTTTAATGGCTCCCATTTTTTTAGGCAAGAAACTATGCATATATCTCAAAAAATAACTACGTACTTAATTCATCCTCACAAATTTTTCCACACTTCCCTATCCTTGCATACGCCGTTCACTTCAACAACATCCACACACCGAGCTATACATTTCTTTTTTCTTAAAACTATTAATGTATCTCTTTTTCACATGTTAATATAAAATATTCATCCATGTCTTACATGGCCTATCCATTTCTTTTAGTCCACTACTTTTATCTTCATATATTAGCATTGTCACTCGATCCACACTCATCTTCTCAACATGCCCAAACCAACGTAAGGTACTTCTTTCGCGTTGAACTATTGAATTCCCTTTTAAAGCGCACCTCTTCAGCACCCATTCATTACTGACTCTGTCCATACGTATTTTTCCACATACATTTCTTAGGTATCTCATTCCAACCGCATTTGCCTTGCTCTTCTGTTTCTTCTGACAAACCCACACTTCACATTCATAAAACAATATTGGCGTTAACAAACTTTTATATACTGCGACCTTTTCCTCTTTCGGTACTTTATTCTTTGCAATAGTCCACACACATTCAAATATTCCGCAAGATGCATTCGCCCGTTTGTTAAATTCACCATCTATCCTTCCATTTTTACAGAACATTCTAACCCAGATATACATAATCTTTAACTTTTCTAATATTTTTCTATTTATACTACCCCCTGCGGGAAGGGGTTTAGAATAGTCCCGCAGCAACCCCTGATTGTCGTAAGAGGCGACTAAAAGGGGAGGATTCTGTGCAGGACGTATCTCGTGCAGGAAAAACCTATCCTAAATCTGTCCTTTCACCTCCTTTCTTCTTCCTTCCCTTTCACTCCTTTTTTCCCATTCTTCTCCCTTCTCTTTCTCTCTCCTTACCTCTTTCTTCCCTTCCCCTGCCGTTCAGCCCTGCACAGAGACTTTTGGCCCCTCCGTTGATGACCTTGGCATCTAACACGGCTTTCCTTGGACGATTATTGGATACCACTGCTTTGAGCTCCTGAGTGAAAGTGCGCCGGTTGTAATATCATAGTAGAAGGGCCTTAGGGATGACAATAACTTTGAGAAAAGACCGATTGCGTTCACGAGGGCATGGACGTAAAATTGGCACTTTCCTACACCCACTTGCTGCGACGACCTCTCTCTCGGCGATGCCCTATGCGAAGGTTGTCATGTCTAGCGTCGTATGGGGCCTCTCGTCGGGACAGTTAACAGGGCCATATGTGGTAGAACCAACATGGATCACCCTGGGTCTACGATCCGAGTACTATGTAGGTTGTCCCTAAATACGGCATGGCCGATCACCTTGTCACCGCTGGCACCGTACTGCCTATTTCTGCTGGCACCTCACTGCCCGGCCCCTCACAGGGCCGTAATATTGATAAAAGGCGGAAACGGGTAAGGCCGTCCAGTCCTCTATTGGAAAAAATCCAGGAAGTGGTGAGGCCTCAGCCCCGCTTTCTGGTAATGTATTGAGTGGATGAAAGCGAGAACCTCAAACGTGTCAGCCCATTTATCCTCGAAAGAGTGATAAGTGGAGCTGCAGAGTCTGGAGTTTCAATTAGAAAACTGCGTGATGGCACGATATTAATCCAGACTGATAATGACATCCAGACTGATAAAATAATGGCAATAACTGAGATACCGTTGAGCCCCTCGAACCATATAAAGGTGAAGGTGGAACCGCACAGGTTCCTCAATGTTTGCAAGTGAGTGGTCACTTGCTATGACCTCGACTGCGTGAGCATTGAGGATATCTGTGAGGAGCTTTCCCCTCAACATGTCACCGAAGTATATAGAATCACCACCAAAAGGAATGATGTAGTAAAGAAAACCGACACGTATATATTAACGTTTGCGACTCCTACCCTACCAAAGGAGGTCCGAGCTGCTTCCACGTGCTTAGAGTCCGGCCGTATGTCCCCAACCCTCGGCGCTGTTTTCAGTGCCAGGAATTTGGGCATACGAAGCTGCGATATCGTGGTAAGCCTACCTGTGCAGATTGTGGACGGGAGGCTCACGACACACCGTGCGAGTCTCCTAAATTATGCGTAAATTGCAAGGGTCCACATTCTGCTTGGTCTCGGTCTTGTCCGAACTGGAAGTTGGAAAAAAGAATCCTGGAGATTCAAACAGAAAAGCAGATCCCCTATGCCCAGGCCCGAAAAGAGTATAATTCACTACAAGCTCCGGTATTTCAGACTTCCTACAGTCAAATTGTGAGCCAAAATATAAATTGCCCTAACTTTCATTGTGGAGTTAATATCTCAAAGACTTCTTCACGACCCGTGCCTTTGGTCTCTGCTCGAGACACTTATAGTCATACATCTCACCCAACTATGTCGCCGAAATTATTACGGGAGGCGATGCCTCCAAAGAGGCCAACTCCACCACCTGTACCCCCTAGGAGTCCTCCTCGGGGCCCACCACCGAGCCCTCCTCGGGGCCCACCACCGAGCCATCCTCGGGGCCCACCACCGAGCCATCCTCGGGGTACACCCCCGAGCCCTCTTCGGGGTACCACCCCGAGCCCTCCTCAGGGTACACCCCCGAACCCTCCTCGGGGTACACCCCCGAGCCCTCCTCGGGGTACACCCCCGAGCCCTCCTCGGGGTACACCCCCAAGCCCTCCTTGGGGTAGACCCCCTAGACCTCCTCTGGGAGCCCCCCCGAGCGCCTCTCGGGGACCACCCCCGAGCCCCCCTCGGGGAACCAAAATACGTGCGGCCGTTGATGGTTCGACCACACTAGTCTCTGGGTCCCCAGAGATTAGGATTGGGGGCGAGGCCGCAAAGGCGAGCCTTGTTGGTGTCTTGAGAAAGAACCAGCGAGTGACCGCCGAGATTAATAATACAAAAAAAGCGTTGAAGGCCGTAACAAAGGCTTCGCGCTCAGAATCAACCCCCAAGTCTCTTCTGGAGAAACAAAAGCCTCTCTTGAAACGAGAGGTCCAGGAGAGACTTGGCAAGGTCAGAGGACCTAAAAAGGTCCTTAACCAATTTTTATTTTTAAGAGATAGTGCAATGGATTGCGTGGATGAATAAATTTATATTTGTACTTAATGTCGCTACTACAATGGAATTGTAGGGGTTTTTATGCTCGTGTAGAGGAAATTAAACTTCTAATTTCTTCCCTGCATCCTTCCATCTTGTGTTTGCAGGAGACCCACTTCCGCCCAACTGACAACCCGATGCTCCGTGGGTACGATGTATATCGTACCGACAAGCCATTCTTTGATCGGGCTAGCGGAGGTGTGGCTATACTTGCACGTAGTAATATATATCATAAGTCTATAAATATTGTATCTGATCTCCAAGTTTTTGCTGTCAGAGTCTCTCTTCCTATAGAAGTAACCGTATGCTGCATCTACCTCCCACCCGGTGAACGTGTTTCAAAAAGGAGCCTAGAGGCCCTCTTTATACAACTTCCCGCCCCCTATATCATCATGGGGGATTTTAACGCACATAACCTGGTGTGGGGGTCTAATTTTACAGACGCCCGTGAGAGGATGGTAGAGGATATTCTTGTCTCGGGAAACCTGGTGTTAATGAACACCGGGACCCAGACACACTTCTCCACCTTCAATGGTGTATCCTCTGCCATCGACCTAACTTTATGTAGCTCCGGGATTGCTGCTCACTTCCTTTGGGAGGTCCACTCGGATCTATGTGGCAGCGATCACTTTCCCATTCTGCTTTCGCCACTTCAAGATCCTCCCGGTATAGCACGGGCACCACAATGGGTTCTTAAACGTGCTGACTGGGATAAATTTCGCGAGCTTGCCGTATTTAATAAACCCCTTGTAACGAAATCTCTCTCACACGGATAGCGCTACAAGTTTGCCGGCCGGCTACAGTGTGAGTTGGGGGGTGGGGTAGAGTTGGTGGAAACTGGCGGGGTATAGCGAAGGGCAGGACCGAAGTACACAACAAGTCAGGGAAGGAACCTGATGCTAATGGGCGCCACTTGGTCTTTTTTTTTTTCCGGGGAACCAAGACCCGGCAAACTAACTAGAGTTAAACTTAAGACCGCCACCGTACACGGTGGCCACGAGAGAAATCCAGTACTGCCCTCCCCCTACTACTCGCCAGTTGCCTTAAATGAATATTAGAATATCATAATAAGTTTCGATTTAGATTTAATGCAAGTAAAACTTGGTAACATAAGAAAAGTCAATGCGTAGACCAAATACAAAAAAAAAGATTAAATTATTAACAATGTAAAAGGGCTGTAGACCCGAAGATGAAAACATAAGTGTCTGTCCGCTCTTGGCACAATCATGAGTGTCTAGCTCCTAACAAAATCATAAGTGACTATGCACACGAGCGAAATCATAAAGTGACTGTGCACACTAGTAAAATCATAAAGTGACTATACACACTAGCAAAATCATAAAGTGACTGTACACACCAGCAAAATCATAAAGTGACTGAGCACACTAGCAAAATCTTAAAGTGACTGCACACTAGCAAAATATTAAAGTGACTGTGCACACTAGCAAAATATTAAAGTGACTGTGCACACAAGCAAAATATTAAAGTGACTGCACACTAGCAAAATCATAAAGTGACTGAGCACACTAGCAAAATCTTAAAGTGACTGCACACTAGCAAAATATTAAAGTGACTGTGCACACTAGCAAAATCTTAAAGTGATTGCACACTAGCAAAATCATAAAGTGACTGAGCACACTAGCAAAATCTTAAAGTGACTGCACACTAGCAAAATATTAAAGTGACTGTGCACACTAGCAAAATATTAAAGTGACTGTGCACTAGCAAAATCATAAAGTGACTCTGCACACTAGCAAAATCTTAAAGTGATTGCACACTAGCAAAATCATAAAGTGACTGTGCACACTAGCAAAATCTTAAAGTGACTGAACACTAGTAAAATCTTAAAGTGACTGAACACTAGCAAAATCATAAAGTGACTGCACACTAGCAAAATCATAAAGTAACTGCACACTAGCAAAATCATAAAGTGACTGCACACTAGCAAAATCATAGAGTGACTGCACACACCAGCAAAATCATAAAGTGAATGAGCACACTAGCAAAATCTTAAAATGACTGTGCACACTAGCAAAATCTTAAGGTGACTGAACACTAGCAAAATCTTAAAGTGACTGTGCACACTAGCAAAATATTAAAGTGACAGCACACTAGCAAAATCTTAAAGTGACTGCACACTAGCAAAATATTAAAGTGACTGTGCACACTAGCAAAATCTTAAGGTGACTGAACACTAGCAAAATCTTAAAGTGACTGTGCACACTAGCAAAATATTAAAGTGACAGCCCACTAGCAAAATATTAAAGTGACAGCACACTAGCAAAATCATAAAGTGACTGCACACTAGCAAAATCATAAAGTGACTGCACACTAGCAAAATCATAGAGTGACTGCACACACCAGCAAAATCATAAAGTGAATGAGCACACTAGCAAAATCTTAAAATGACTGTGCACACTAGCAAAATCTTAAGGTGACTGAACACTAGCAAAATCTTAAAGTGACTGTGCACACTAGCAAAATCTTAAGTTGACTGAACACTAGCAAAATCTTAAAGTGACTGTGCACACTAGCAAAATATTAAAGTGACAGCACACTAGCAAAATCTTAAAGTGTCTATGCACACTAGCAAAATTTTAAAGTGTCTATGCACACTAGCAAAATCTTAAAGTGTCTATGCACACTTAGCAAAATCATAAGGTGACTGTTCACACTAGCAAAATCTTAAAGTGTTTACACTCTTAGCAGAACCATAAGTGACTATGCACTCTTAGCAAAATCATAAAGGGACTGTCAAGACGACAGGTATCCAATAGGTTAATACACAGAAAGATGACAGGTCCGTCTGGGACGGCCCTGGTGACTTGCGTGTCTCGAACTGGGTCTGGTCGCCCAAATTTGGACGTGGGATCCAGAACTCCTCCCGTAAGATCAAGAGGGGCCAATAGCTCCCACACCTTCCTCAGGGTGGAGAGTCCGGGGACTGGATGATAAGGCCATCCACGCAGCCCCGGGTGGGAGGACCCTGAGTAACATCATACATGTTACTAGAATAATACATAGTTTCCCCATATGCAATACATAGCCCAATAAAGACATTCATAGATAAAACAGGGGAACTCTAAACTTAGTACATGAATCGGGCACCTAACTAGCTGCTGTCTGCGCAACCACGGAAGTCCACCCGCTTGAACCCAAGCCCCTATGGGGATTTAAAAAAAATGGCATATCCCTACATTTAGGCCCAGAGAAGCGAATAGGTAGATGGCCGTAATATACAAAGAGAAGAACAAAATAAAAAAATAAAGAAAGAGCACTTACCCAAAAAAGGGGATAACTCGAAGCACGATAACACCCTCAAAAAAAAATGTATACACCAGCAGATGAGTTCAATCCAAACGATGCAATGGGAAGCCTGCTTCACAAATCCGAATCACATATCGAAGGCCCATACTGTGCTCCTTTGGACCTTCTCGAAGCACCTCCACCGATCCTTTTCTTCTGTTTTTCTCGCGTTACGCGTTCATCGAATCACTCCTCCTGACTCCATCTTGCCACGCCCCTCTCTTCTTCTAGCCAACTTAACTATCGGCGTACCGGTCAGAATGCCAAGTAGATAGCGCTAGCTGTCCACCTGAGCGCTTCGCAAGCAATCATCTTCCCGTAGGTGGATCGGGTAACCGCGGTAGCCATCTTTGATTACGCGAAGGTTCCGCCAACGGCCACGCAGAAAGTCGATGAAGAAATTCATCACACCCTTTCTCTTGACGTCGATGTTAATATAGGCCATTTTACTTCGACGGTCATGATGGCGGCGAGGGAATCCATCCCTATATCCTCGTCAAATCCACGTCACCGTCCTGTTCCCTGGTGGAACGAGGAGTGTAGGTTAGCTATTTCTGACCGTCGAAGAGCCTTACGTCTCTTCCATCGGCGTCCTACTTTGGAAAATATAGAATCATTTCGGATTCTACGTGCTCGAGCTCGCCGTATCATTCGAGAAAGCAGAAGAGAGTCTTGGAGACAGTTTATTTCTTCCCTTACAATTTCCACTCCCACAACTAAGGTTTGGGATAATATTCGTAAATTACGTAGTAGCAAAAATACCATTAATAATATACCTGCCCTCATGTCAAATGGTTCACTTGTCTCCTCCCCTGTGGAGGTCGTCAATGTGTTGGGCTCTATGTTCAGCGCTATTTCCAGCACTGCAAGCTACTCTATTGAGATTGCTGCGCATAAGCGGAATGTAGAGCGCCTTTCTATTGACTTTGGTCAGAGCCGGGGGGAGGATTATAACTCCCCCTTTACAATGGATGAATTGACCTATGCCCTGTCTCAGGCGGGTAACACAGCTTCCGGTCCCGACGACATCCACTACGATATGTTGCGCCAGCTACCTCCTAATAGACAGACATATCTCTTGGACCTTTATAATAGTGTTTGGGGATCTCATCAATTCCCATCACTATGGAGGCAAGCAACCGTTATACCAATACATAAAAGTGGCAAATTAAAATAGAACCAACTAGTTATAGACCGATAGCCTTAACTAGTTGTGTATGCAAAATATTGAAAAAAATGATAAATAAACGATTAATATAGTATTTAGAATCCCGCAATCTGCTATCAAATATTCAATGTGGTTTTCGCCGTAACCGATCTACGATGGATCATCTCGCTCGTCTTGAGACGACGGTTCGTGATGCCTTTCTCCATAAACAGCATCTTTTGGCAGTTTTCTTTGACTTGGAGAAGGCGTACGATACCACATGGCGGTACGGAATTTTAAAAACCCTTTTTAATTGGGGGTTCAGGGGGAACCTCCCTGTTTTTATATCTAATTTTATGTCAGATAGACACTTCCGGGTAAGGTTAAACAACACCTTATCCGATGATTTTATTCAAGAAAATGGGGTGCCTCAGGGCAGTACTCTGAGCTGTACGTTGTTCGCCGTCGCAATAAATGACATTGTGGACAACGTGCGGCTACCTGTACGTTCATGCCTTTTTGTGGATGACTATGCAATTTATTGCAGTTCGTCGAGTCTCCACAGGGCTGAACGGCAGATACAACTCTCTGTCAACAAAATATGGTCGTGGGCATCGCGTAATGGCTTTCGCTTCTCTGCAGCCAAAACGACGGTCGTCCACTTCCATAGATTACGCGGAATACAACCAGTCCCCAGCATTTTAATGAACCACGTTGTTTTACCAGTCTCAGAGACCGTAAGGTTTCTGGGACTTTTATTTGATTTTAAACTAACTTGGATCCCCCACATCAGAGACCTGGGGGCGAGGTGTATAAAAGCACTCAACCTGCTCAAAGTGGTTAGCGGTCGGTCCTGGGGTGCTGATAGGGAAACGTTGATGCGCCTGTATGGGGCCTTGGTAGGATCAAAACTAGACTATGGCAGTTTCGTTTATGGATCAGCGAGACCCTCGGCGTTAAAGATGCTGGATAGTGTCCACCATGCTGGCATACGACTGGCTACTGGTGCATTTCGTACCAGTCCAGTCGTCAGCATTTGTGCCGACGCCGGTGAGCCCCCTCTTCATTACCGGCGGTCCTATCTTCTGGCATCTTACGTGTCGAAACTACACTGCATGCCGGAGCATATTGCTTACCGTCCTGTGTTTCATCCCCCTAACCGTGTCTTGTATGAAACCAAATGGCGTAGTGCAAGGCTGGTTGGGATCAGGATGCTATCGATTTTCGACACGTGTGGGATAGTCCAACCAAAAGCTATCCCCACATCCCCAGGTCGAGTTTCTCCCTGGAAGATACGCCTACCTCAATGCCATTTTGATCTTGCCAAGTTCCCTAAAGCGACCACCGCGCCGATTATATATGAGAGGACCTATAATGAGCTCCTCTCCACTCGCTTTCAGGGCTTTAGGCGCATCTATACGGATGGTTCCAAGTGTGGGGCTTCCGTGGGATGCGCATTTGTTGTGGAGGTAAACAATTTTAAATTTGGTTTGCCTGGTGAATCCAGTGTTTTTACGGCTGAATTATACGCCATTTTTAAATCTCTGTGTTTTGTTTATTGTAAATGTCATCGTTCTGTTCTCATCTGCACGGATTTCATGAGTGCTCTGTTGGCACTGTCCACTCTCTACTCCTGGAATCCCCTTGTGCAGATGATACATGAGCAAATTTTAAAAATCGATTCTTAGACACCCGGCTCGCCTTTTGCTGGATTCCTGGTCACGCTGGTCTTTCAGGAAATAAACTTGCTGACCAGGTGGCCAAGGAGGCAGCACGCCTGCCTCCGAAGACGAGTCTGGGTGTCATGTTTTTAGATCTAAAGGGTTATGTTCGGCGTGGAGTCTTACGCACCTGGCACGAGCAGTGGGTCTCGACCCCTGCTCAGAACAAGCTGTGGTCCATCAGGGACGGTGTGTCGCGGTGGCCCTCTTCTATACGAAAGTCTAGAAGAGAGGAGGTCATCGTGACGAGACTCCGCGTCGGGCATACATTACTAACCCACGGATTTTTATTAAGAGGGGATCCACCTCCAGGGTGTGATCTTTGCGATGCTCCCCTTAGTGTGTACCACATTTTGGTGGAGTGACGTAAATATGCCCCTATCCGCCTGGCTCTTGATTTTAAAGGTGACCTACGTTTTTACTACGAGATAGCGTGGATGGAGTTATTTGTTTACTTCGTTTTATACGCCAGGCGAATCTTTTTAATGCCATTTGAGTCACTTTTATAAAGTGAGTCATCTGGATTTATCTCATATTGAGAACTTTTTAACATTTTAGTACATTTTAATATGTTTGTTCTGTCTTTTTAACGTATTATTTTAACACGTTTTATAATTTTAATGTGTTATATTTTAATATGTTTGTTTTGTAATTTTAACGTAGTGTATACACCTGTGGTTTCTTTTTAGCAGGTGTATCACTTCTTTTAATCTAATTGCCCATTTGAGCGCTCCTTTGGAGTGTCTCAAATGGGCACTTTCTCATATTGAGAATAACGGTTTTTAATTAATTTACAAATTTTAATATTGTATATTGTTTTATATTTTATGTTTCCACCAGTTTATTCTAACAGGTGGACTATGTGATGTTTCTCTCCCTAATAGGGATTTTACTGTGTTTTTAAATGTCAAGGCCCTAATGACCTCATTGTGTCGATGGGCCTCTAAACAATAATAATAATATTTATACTAAAATTACAATCATTTCTTGATCTGTCCTTATACAAAACTATCACCTTAGTTTTGGAGACATTTATACAAACGTACATACTGCCTGTCACCATATTAAAACGATATAATGCATTCTGCAAGTCACTTTCATTCTCAGCCAATAATATGGCATCATCTTCATATAACAGCACTCTCATATTCACATTGTCCATTTTTACACCAACCGCATCCTCACAAGCATCCTTCATAATCTTATTAAAGAATGCATTAAACCACAATGGGGACAAACCACACCCTATTCTGACACCCTGCTCAATATCAAACCATTCACTCAAAGCTCTATCCAACCTAACGCACGTTTAACTACAATTATACAACGCCTAATTGCATTTACTAACTATGCATCCACACCATACTCTCTAAGAACATTCCATAACATACTCTTACTCACCCGATTGTAAGCGTTCTCCAGATCAAAGAATGCACAATTAACTTTCTTCTTTACTGGCATACATTTCTAAATCAACTATTGCAATGGAAACATCTGGTCTATGTAACCTCTAACTGGCAAGAGACTAGATTGCACACCCCAAATCCTGCCAGCAGTTTTTTCACGCACCCTCTCAATTAATAAATCTCTCCCAAAAGCTTTGCCTGGCATTCTCAACAATCTAACTGCCCTATAATTCTTACATTCACTCTTACTGCCCTTTCCTTTGTACAAAGAAACAATGACGGGATTCTCCTAGTTATTAGGAACGTTTGAAATCCCAGCACATACCTGGAACAACTAACACAATCTGACAAGTAGTACCATGCCCTTACACTTAAGTATTTCGCTTGTGATCCCATTTACGCCCGCAGTTTGCCGTTATTTATTACGTTCATATCTTTAAACACGTTAATTATTTTCCTCATAATGACATTTTCCCTTTTTTCTGCTTCTTTCTCCACATTTTTGCCATACATTTGCTCAAAATACTCCCGCCATTGCTCTTTTATACAATTTTCATCTCAGATCATCTCACCACCTTTATTCTGAATGCAAGAGTGATTTATGTAAATACAACACGAATCTCTAGTTGGCTAAAAAATTCCATATAAACAAAAGGTAAAAAGAAAGGGGGGAATTCACTAATTCTAATACAAAGCACCAAAAATGTCAAACTTTACAATTTTATATTTAACCATAAAAGGTTAAGCCCAAAATTTGATTTTTTACTAGAGGAGCTCAGAAACTAATAACAAATAATTTAAAAGGGGAAGACCGGAGAAATATCATAATTTTTATACACTCAAACATTTAATATGGACAATAAATTATAAACTTTCAAAAGGTTAAGGCTAAAATTTACTTTATTACGAGATAAGCTCGAAAACTAGCAATACTTCGCAGACCATTTAAAAGGAGAAACCCAGAAACAATTATAAATTAAATAAATTCCTCATATCTGAAAAGTTAAATGGAAATATTTTTAGCGTGAAAGTTAATACGGCTGAAACAAAATCGACATGACAATAACGGCCATGATAAAGACTGGTGACGAAAGATAAAGTGGGATAAGCCCAAATTTCGATGCTTACATCACATCGATGATGTGAGAAGAGTCCAGTTCAGTACTGCCACCATCAATGAGAAGAAAGTGCAGCAATCACCACGCCGTGAGGCTGGTAAGAGAATTACAGGTGTATTAGTATATATTTCACTGTGAGATGTAGTTTAGTGATTGTGAATGTTTGCTCTGTATCTCAGGTAAAGGAAGGATTATTTTTCTTGGGATTTGGGAAGGTGTGTTTAAGGTATGATGGTGCTTGTGGGTGAATTATGAAGGTCGTTGTTTGGTCAAGTCTGGGAATGGGATTGGGGTTAGTAGGATTTTCTTTTTTTGGTATTAGGTCTGGAGGTGATACATTTCCATTCCCCATCTGGGGCCGACCCTGGCGCCAGTATTATTCTTTGACTCATAAAAAACCTAGTCGGTTATCCTAGTGACATCCGGCCGTGACAACGGTAATAATAGCATGGCATGTGTGATTTGTGCATGAAGATCAGGTTAAGGGTTGTATCTAAGGATGGAATAGGTGGGGTGGTGAGGTTTCCCGTGCCAAAGAGACTGGTACTTGCATCAGTTACCTACATGTGCTCGAGATGGCCATGCGGACTAGTGTGCCTTCGTTAGACTACTTTCGTTACAAGTAGTAAACATGGCTGGGCCGAAAGCCCACGCCGTAATCTTTCTCGTGGTGGCGGCCCAGAAATGAGTTGGACTATGTGGGTCCGTGAGCTTAAATGCCGACGAGTGATGGCGTTGGCAGAGTGGTGGGTTCCGGGCCTTTGCGTCTTATCTCCTGGGGTTCTGGGCCTTCGGGCTTCGGCTTTTGGGGTTCTGGACCTGGGCCTCGCCATTCGTGCGGTGAGCCGTTTTAGAGCTCCAGTGCTAGCCTGGACAGTTAGTAGTGCATGGGATAGAACATGAGCGCCTCCACTCATACGCACGAGGAGTGGAGACTTACTTTCCCACACACAATGGGCGTAATCCCATTCCCCTACACACGGGAAAGAGTGGAGATCGCAAGGTCGCTTCTGTGAGCAGAAGTAAATAGCTCTGGTTACCATCCTGGCTAGCTGGAAGGCACGTAGTCGGTCCAACCAGTGAGTGACTGGAAGGGGAGGAGGAGTTAATTATCACCTCCCTGGGTATCCGGCATAAACCGGATCATCTCACCCTTCTGGGTGGGGGTTGGAGCTTTTTAGACACCTACCTAGAAACTGCCCTGGGCCACGTTGTCCAGGGAGTGCTTGGCGTCACTTTTTTCCAAGACCATAGCACGTCAGAGCCAAGGGGGTGGGGTGGTGGTCCTGCTGTCATTCTGGCGTAGTTGATTGTCACGTGTTTGGTAAATTTGTATTCTACTAGGAATGTTACATCTAGGTTTTGTTTAGTGTTTTTATATATTTTTTCTTCTAGGGATTTTATAATTCTTTAAATTTTCTTTTGGTTTTTTAATTTTAATTTTTATAAATGTTTTAGGTTATAGTAGACATTCAGATATATATAGGTCCCACATAGCTTCTGTGGTGCTGACTGACAGCTGACAGCTTTGAAAAGTTACCAGACCAAATTATGTATCCTTCCGCCGAAACATATGATCTGCAAAAACATGTGTTTATCAGCTGTCACTTCTGACAGCCAAAATTGAGGTCTATACAAGCAACATATATGACTGTTTTATTTATTTTTTATATATATTATTTTATTTATTGTTGACCTTGATATGGTGATGTTAGGGCTATTATTAATTATTAATTTTTTCCATTATATTAATTTTTTTTAAATTTAGTATTTAATCCCATATTAGTTTTTATTATTATAAATAAATAATTTTTAATATTTTGTTTATTTTACTAATAATTATTTGTTGATAGAATTATTAATAACATTATAAACGTGATAAGATATTACAATTTTTAAAATTTTAAAATATTATATTTTATAATATTTTTTTTTAATTTTGCATTTAATCCCATATAAGTTTTTATTATTATAAGAAAGTAATTTTTAATTTTTTTTTTTGTATTTCACAAATAATTATTTGTTTATAGTATTATTAATAACATTATAAATGTGAAAAATCTGAATGTGTAGTATTAAACATAGAAAAAAAAACCTGTCATAAACCTTTTTAACACTATTACTACATTTTTGAAAACATTCTAAAGTAGTTTAAAGTAAGGAGTGGTAATAATTAAAGTTAAGACTGCATCGTTGCTTCTCCTCTCCCGTAGAAAAAGATACGATTGCTTTTACTTAATTAAATAAGTTATACCTGATGAAGGAAAGGGAAGGAAAATGTATCAAAGAAATGTATAAGTTTCACAAACAAGTTTATTAAAAGGTAAACAAAAATATATAAAATTATATGTAAGTGATAAGATTTAAATTCAATAAATTAATGATAACTGCATTCCGTTATCTAGGTAGAAAAGATTAAGTAGGACGAATACGTATTATTACTTAGCACACAAGGAACCGACAGTAGATTGATAGAACATTTAGTTTATTTAAATAACTCTAGAAATAGGGATACTCGCTCTTACTCAAACGAAGAAGTGTCTGCCACAACTCGGCCACAGTAAAAAGGGAATTAAGTTTTAGGCAATATACAAAAAGACTATCTAGCCAGGCTAATTCCAGACTAATACCTGAGAGGTCTAATCAAGAAAAATAGTGAAACAATTGAAAATAGAAACATACCATCAAATCCAATATTTTTAGAGTTACTTAAAAGGATATACTTTAAGCTAGTTACGAGTTGGAGCATGTTATTTATATAAAATGACATCTACAAGACTTAAATACAAAACTCAGGAATAGTTATTACCAAATATATAGATTTTCAATTTAATTAATTAGATAGTTTTAAAATTGGTAGGTGAATTAAGTGACTTTTAATATTCAAAAGATTGATTATATTTTTCTTTTAATGAGTAACAAAATGTAATATATAAAAATTTTCAATAAATTGATATAACATCATCAACTGAATTAAAACATGTGTTGACGACAAGTATAAAATACACACAACATATTTAAATTTAGTAACAAAACTTGTATACAACAAGAATATAATAATTTTAATGTTATGCATTAAATCTAGCCTTATCTTGTTCAGTCCCATTACTTCTTGTGGTAATAAAGATGAAAAAAACTTGAGAATTATGTTGTACGAAAATCTTGATAAATTACCGTTATATAAATGAATTAGCAAAAGACAATTAATAAACAAACAAACTTACCAACGTGGCTGTGCGGGACACAAAGTGTTATTACGGCAGGAAGATGGAAACTACCAAGGGCGTGGTTGGAAAGAAACGATTGTGGCAAAAAAAAAAAAAAAAAAAAAGACTAATGAAAAACGATCTGAGCAAGGTAAAGTTGTCATGAGGACGGTGTGAAATATAGGTAGGGAAACTACTAATGAAACAGTGAATGTAAAATTATCTATGAAAGCAAGGATGGATAGATTAATTGGAAGGATTAAAAAAGTGAAGGGTAAGGAACTAATCTTCTCGACTCCGGCTCGAACGGGTCATTATCTACGCTGGAAGGTAGAGCAGATAATTGAGGAAAAAGGATTTAAATGTTTTTAGATATATGCGTAATGTGTTCACATGAATTTGTTTGGATAATAGTAATTGTTCATTTTTAATTGATTTATTTTGGAATAAAGCTGCTTGAGTCAAAATATTCTCGGCTTTGTTTAATTTCATACCTTTATGAGATATGTGAGGAAGTTTCATACAGTAAGCTATTGGTTTGGGTTGATGGTTAGAGTTTTATAAATGTACTGCACACTTGCCTTAAATCACAAACTCTTTTCCCACCGCGAATTTTATTCGATTTATGATTAGCGAAAAGAATGTCAGATCTAAGGAATCTGTTACAATCGCTGCAGTACACTTTTTCACTCGCGTACAAACACGAAGGTGTGTACATACACAGTGAACAACTACTTTTACACGAATGTCCTCCAACATTTTGAAATCCACTATTACATCCGTCGCAAAAGTATCGAACTAATAAAGCGGCCACCATATTAATTATAACGTTGAAGTGACGGGTGACGTCATCGTAAAATAGATCAATACACCTAGTTGAAACTAAGCCCCCTCGTACCACAACCCATTGATCGTCGAGAGGGTATTGTACTCGCATAAATTATATTGGTCACCAAAATAACGTTGAAATTTATCGAGATGTTCGCGCCCCCCTCCTCCGTATAAATCTATGGCGTTTTTGGGAGATCATCTACCGCATTGTTAATTTTATATCCCTTAATATATCATTTATTATTAATATCATTAGTGATTTTGGCTATCGCTATTAGTATAGTGTGAACCAAACAATTCGTCAATGATTTAACGAAGACTATGTTCCTTTTATGGTGACTCAGATAATCGTTTGAAAGACACATTCGTTTAATGCTGTTCTACCTTTGCCCATCATCATTTTGCTGTGGTTCACTTTAATCAACAATAATCGGCTATACCAAATTTGGCGTTACTCTGAATAACCTTTGTTAATGTATTCATAATAGTGCTCACATCAATTTGGTCACATCTACGGTATGAAACCCCGACCGGTTTGTTCATATATTCTCCGTATTCGTGATCGTAAGTCCCATTAAATAGTAAGGTATCGCACCTTTAAGCAAATATGTCAATAGACTAGAGAAACATGTCATTAGGTAATGCACCGGACTCACGTTTTCAATCAAAGGTTTGAATCGTATTAAAATATCCCTTACTAACGTGTTGAGCCGACTATACGTCGTCTTCTCTCTTATTATGGAAATGAATCGTTAATATCTCAGTGTTTGTAGGGCGGAATAGTCAATAATGTGGTCTAGTTGATGTCCGGTATTGTCGGTTATAGCATGGTCTGACGTAGAGGGTTTAGTATTATCGATAGATTCGTCAGTTGTAAATGTATTTAATGTTTGTTCCTAAGACACAAAAAAGAGAGAATATTAGTTTAATTAATAAATTGAACACTACTCAGAATAGAGACAGAGAGAGAGAGAGAAATAATAATAAAATTGTACTTATTTCTGCCAAAAGACAAGAACTCAATGTTTCGTTACGTGACAACTTCTTTTCACTCGGCACAACAACAGAGAAATAATACCCTGATAGAAATAAATCCTCCTTTTATAATTGTCGACTCGTTGTTTTCAACTTTGTTCCTAGTGAGTTTTTTCATTATTTTATGTAACCTTAAGAAGGTACTTGTCTTGTTGTTTATACATCTTTACTAACACCACGAGATTAAAAATGTAGTCGTTTTTCACCTTGAGCTTATTTGTTGGAAATTACCTTGTCCAGACGTGTTCGCAATTTAAAATGTGGCAATATGTTTAAATACGGCTGTATAAAAGCATAGACATCGCTAAAATGGAGTTAGTTGAAGACCTGTGCCTTAACAAACCTCTTCAAGCGTCGCCATATTTAACGTCAATCTAGGACTACTGTTACGGGCCACTCTTATTTCGATAGAGTAACAAGAGAGGCGGTGCAGTGTTTGTAAATCGGGAAAGAGCATTTTATATCACTTATTGGTGATATAACAATTTTAGAGAAATATGCGGATTGCAATAGATGCGTTGAGTTAGGTATAACTGATTTTTTAAATAATTACACTGTTTATTAGAATTCTACAAGAGTCCACCGTGAAACGCATGATCCATTATTGTAGTTCTGGATATTTTGGTCACTTTAAAAAAATCTTAAGCTTGTGGACTCGACCGGCGACGTATGCTATTGTAAAGTTATCTGCAACTGGTACTGGACGCTCCAAAAGTCGTTACTCAACTGGCAAGAGGCGACACTAGATTTTAACCAAGGCGTCGCTTTCTGATTTCCTCGCATATTCACTCAAAGATACGACAAACCTGCCTGCTAGGGGGCTAAGATTTTTCAGTCAGTTTGAATTTTACTTATTCAGTGGAGTTAAATACACAATTGATAATTTATAAAAAAATCAATCTTTGGTAATATTGTTTTAAAATTGAAAATGTAGAGTTAAGATATGCCAATTTTCTAGTACCGGACAGCTTTGATTTTAAAATCAAGGGTGCACTTCAACTCCTCGTGTTGGACGATTTAATGAACGAAGCCTATTCGAACAAAGTGAGTGAACTTTTTACCAAGGGTAGTCACCAAAGAAACATATCGGTTATTCTAATCACACAAAACTTTTCCATCAGAGAGTAAATCTTGCGATATCTCTAAACGTTAAACACATTGTGTTGTTTAAAAATCGCGCGATCGAACACAGATAAACTATCTAGCTAGACAAGTTTATTCGGATAATCCATCCGAAATACAAATAATCTATAGGAAAGTGACCGGCCCGCCTCACGGATATTATTTTTTGAGCTGAGTCAGAATGCGGATGAACTCCTGCGCTTTAAAACGGTTATATTCGACACTATTTAAAAAGTGTTTGTCCCCACTATACTGCTAGATGAAACTAGTCAAGAAAAATAGACACGTGCTGTCGGTGTTGAAAAGGGCCAATCCTAAATTGCGCAAAGCTATTCTCAAAGTCGTCGACCGGAGGTTTCAACAACACTCGGCGAATGTGTGATAATCACATTAAACAATAATATTAAAATTAGTTAATAAGATAAACAAAAATTAATAAAGTATAAAAATTGTATGCGAAAATTGGCCAGTAGTGTTGTTTCGTTGAAGAGAAAAAGAAATATCGCCGTTCAATCGGGAGGATTCCTATGCATCATTCTACCGGCTATTCTACCCGCTCTTGTTGGGGCATTAGTTAAATAATATGTCACAACTTAAACATATACTTTCTCGTCCCATCCAAATATTTCGTGATAAACGCGATGACAAGTTTCCCGATTTACTACGGATGAAAAATATTCTTAATAGGAAATCTAGAAAAAATATACGATTATCGAAGATTGGCTGATTTTTTAAAGCTTCAACAGCGACATTTAACCAACAGGGAGAGAGCGAGACGACCCATAAAGATTCCCATCGTGGGGCCCACAAATATCAAGGGTATATTGATCGACCTTGCACGAGGTGACGAAAAGTAAAAAGAAAACGACCGCTAGTTACGAAACAACCGGTTCCACCTCGATTCCTTTCAGACAAGGTGACGGACGAAGGCACACCTGTTAAAGACTCGCCAGATAAGGAGGAGTGGGTGGAGTGGGAATCATATTTTGTGCCTAGATCAAAATCTGATGAAATCAAAAACAGGTTCCTCCCACCTATTCTTTAGCATAGCCGGAAATATTTATCACCGTACGCACACAGGAGAATGTCTACAGACCTGTATTTAGAATTAGGAAAGAGGGGAATAGTTTTAAAATAGGCAACTCGAGTTTTACCGTAGAGGATAACGATATCTAATTGGGTAACGCACACTATAAGAGTACGCAAGGACTTTGGGAGTTGTTGACGAAAAGAAATGTAAATAAAGATATAATTACTGAGAGTGATTTAAAAAAATATAAAGACATACTAATTGCTACGAGCGCTCATCGTCAAAACTTTGATCCTGACGCTAAAATAATGTCCAGTAGAGGTTTGAAATATAAAACAATCATTTCGAAACCGTTTCCGGCCAGACCTCATTGGAACACGCTCAGATGAACGCCGCGTTAAAAAAAAAATTACAATCTCCCGTGGCCGTCGGCGTTTTCGTCCGTCGCAAAACTTCGAAAGGTCACTCGTATAGATAAAATAAAAGTAGAGGAATGGTTAACGGGGCAGGATGCTACACTCTTCACCGCAGTTTAAGAAAAGGTTTTCACGCAACCCGTACAGAGTGGCCAATATCGACGATGTGTGGGAGATATATTTAGTAGATATGAGAGCTTTAAAAAAAAGACAACAAAGGGTTCAAATATCTTCTAAACGTTATTGACGTATTTTCAAAGTACGCGTGGTCTATACCGCTTAAAACAAAATCCGATGCAGACATCACTTTGGCTATAAAACGGGTTTTTAAGCGAAGACGCCTAATTTCGATTCAGTCAAACAAGGGTGGGGAATTTTTAAATTCTAAATTTCGAACCTTTTTGAACCAAGTGAACGTTCATTTTTATAATTTGCATAACCCAGATAAAAGGGGGCCGTTGTGGAGCGTTTCAATCGCACGCTGAAAACTAAAATGTGGAAATATCTCCCCGCATTAAACACACACAACTACATCGATGGATGACAAACTAGTTCAAAATTATAACGCTAGTATTCTTTCAGTCATAGGATGGTCCCAGGGTCAGTCAAGCCTATTCACGTCCTTAAAATACTAATACGGCTCCGAAAACAGTGGGCTAAAATTAAAATTGGGAAAATTCTGTTCAAGGTGGGTGATCATGTGCGCATAAGTAAGGAAAACATTATTTTTGACAAAGGATACGAAGCTAATTTTACGCGATAAATATTCAGCGTGGTTAAAATAATTCCTAGACATCCCCAACCAGTCTATTCGTTACACGATCTCCAGGGGCGTCCCATAGATGGGACATTTTATAACTACAAAACTAGTTCGCGTGCATCGTCCAACGATTTTTCAAATAGATAAAATAGTACAGAGTAAGCGTGTAACCCCCCCTTTTAATTTGATAGGTTCATAACACTATAAATAAAAGGTAGGTTGATTACAATAGAGTTAATTATTTTTTATTCATAACATACAACTCGTAGAAAAATGAGAGTGAGACATACAAAGAGTAGTCGAGTGAAAGGTCAACAAGGACTGATAGAAATAATAAATAATGGGGCAAGACCCCAAGACTTTGAGAGAAAACAGTAAGACAATAATAAATAAATACATATAAAATTGACCCAGCGCAGAAGGCGACTAACCTAACTAGAAAAGTTAAATAAAGACAAATTATAGGTGTACACAACTCATCGATGCTGATACAAATTCGACATGATATGCTAAATAATTATTAACTGCCATTTCAAGGCGCAAAAGAGAAATAAAAATAAAAACCAATGACTTAGATAACCTAATCAGTTTTAACAGACACCATTTAAATTAGACCAATCTAACTATAAACTCGGCCGAAGCGCAAAGTGCGCGGGCTCGCGCCCCAGAGTTGAACAACAAGTTCATTTATTACAAAAGACTAAACCCTTAAAACTTTGACAAGCAAACAAACATTTCAATAAATTTAATTTTAAGAAATATAACTAGCGCCTCAAGATGGCGGCGTAATAAACCCCAAACCCGTCCGTGAGGCGGACGAGGCGGACCAACAAAAAGAAACAGATTTTAAACATCGAGTAATCCATAATGGCTGACAGGCAAATCCGCGGTTTCTAATGAATTTAATTCTGAGTTACGTTTAAATAAATAAAGCCGAAACATATAAATTTAGAACATGAAGAGCCAAACATAATTTAGATACGACGAAAAATAAACTAAGTCTAAAGCTAAGACAAAGTGCCTCACCTAATTGAGCGCAGAGAAATGAGTGACATCACTACACAGTCCAGCCGTTATATACAAAACAAAGTCTGTCACGTGTTCACATACGGCGGGAAGCACAGTTGGGACAAGGGGGAAGGGGCGTGACATGCTTCTAGAACAGTCTCGTTTAGCCGCGTAATTATTCAAATCCACGCGCCGGTGGATAGGTCTTATTTCACCAGAACACAATCGTTGGCGCATATGGGCCAGAGCATGTCGATGTTCAGATGTTCGAGTCTAGCTCGGAGTTGCATCTCGAGTCACGGACGGTTAGTTGGATACATGATGTGTTGCGGAGTGCGCGTGTTTTCTGAGTCGTGAAGCAGGCCAGTCAAAAGGGACCAGACTAGGTGAGTCCAAACAGTCTTCCTTAGTTTCATGTCTGTGACAACGTCACAAGCGTATTAAGGAATTCAACATCATCTAGTCAAGTTCAAAGGATACGACAGTTCTTTTAACAGCTGGGTACCTGCGTCGGACACTAAACAAATATGAGTCAGTTTTATGTAACACTACCGTCGGATTCGAGCGTCGATTATTACGAAAATAATACTCTCTTATTATACGACAAGATTGGCACAGTCCATATGGCTAGAATATGACCGGTGGGAGGTAGGACAAGCAGAAATATCCTATCCAGTAGGTTTTGAGAGTCTCAAAGATAACATTTTATTCAAGGACAAATAATTAACGGCAAACGTCATGGTGATCCAAGTGGGACGTATTTTGTTTCCTCAACAAGATTTCGAATCCTTTAAGGAGCTTTATAATATAACTAAGAGCAAGTGATAAAGGTGATCTCGAGGTTCTAATATTTGAATTTTAATGGTATATTCTTCACATCAATGTTAACAGAAATTAAAAAAACAGAAGTTGGCAACGACGCCCGACAAGTCAACCATAACTACACGATTCAATAAATCAATTTCATTTAAGGAGGCGGAAATAAAATTTAAAATAGAATTTACTGTTCGACTCTATGTGGGCATCAAAGACCTTAATTAAGACCATTCATAAAAGACTACCCAAATAGAGTCGCTTAATGCGGTTAATACACATATGAGGGATTTAAGAGCGAGTATATTAAGTGGGTCTTTTTGTGACCTAATCGTAAACTACCCGGCTCTAGTTCAATAGAAACAGAGCCTGTCTTTGTGTACACAGACATTATAGGTCAACAGTGCTAGGTAACTCCTATGTAAGATGGATTAGAATCATACAGTTCCCCTCCGCCACTGCACATCACGTGTTCTTTCCTATATTCTATTTTCCCGTTGAGAAATGTAATTTTAACTCTATAAGTATAGGCGTGTACACAAAGTTTGGCGAACGAGCGAATTTTCAATCGGGTTCCGTGCCCACCGTAGCGGTTTTACATTTTAGAGAAAAAATTAGATAAATAGATACGAGATGTAGTAATTTAGCTTAGTCTTAACTATGGAGGGAGAGAGATAAAACATCGGTCCGGTCTATCACGCCAGCTATAAAATGCAAACGGGTCGAGGCCTTGTATCGTTCTTTGGTGGACTATTTCGATTTGTCAAACCCCTGTTTGTGAGGGAGCAAAAGTGGTGAGAAAACATGCGTTACAAACAGGTTTGCACATTCTGGCCGATAAAACCACATGTGAACCGGGCCAAAAAATCGGTGATATAGTTAAAAAGCACGTCACTCAGGCGATTGAGGGACGTGCTTAAAAAGGGTAAAAAATGCGTAAACGACTTCATTAGAATGTGGGCACTAGAGCAAAAGGGAACAAGAGAGCTAAAAAAGATATTTTCGACTAATTTTGGAGTGTTCAAAAACCGAACTCAATCTTTTCGACGAAAAATGCATTCAAACGGTAATTAAAAATAATAAAGTGGTCGAATACAAGCCCATCACTTCTGTGGACAATGACGCTCAATTAGAGTTCTTCTTCCCGGAGACAGCGAGTACCTTCGCGACCTCTCTTCGGTTAAATTATATCTTCATATTCAACTGGTGAAAGGGGACGGAACACCGGTCACGACCTACAATAAAATCGGATGCGTCACCAACTTGATACATTCTTTATTTAGTCAAATCAATATCTCTCTCAACGAAACACCCATTACAAACTCGATAGACAACTATGCGTACAGGGCCTATTTTGAGATTTTAACTACTTACGGTGGAGACGCCTTGGACATCCACCTGGTGAAAGGTATGTTTTTTTGATAACCCTGCCGCTAACGGTGAACTCGCTGCATTCACAAAGCACAAACACTTCGCCACGAGATTAGACTTGTTAAAACATCCGGTCGACTAGGTGAGACGTTTAGACAACATATTTAATCTTACACAATTGCTATCGAAAAATGTATCCATACGCGTTAAATTAATTGGCAACAAAAGAGAGTTTTATCTGCTCACAGACGTGGACAATTTAAATACCGACGTCCAGCTGAAAATTTTACAAGCCACCCTCTTCGTGAAACACGTGGAAGTGTCACCGACTATTTCTCTCGCTATAGAAAAGACACTATTATGAAAACCGGCCCAATACCACATCAATCGTGTGGACGTCAAGTCTGTGATCGTACCCAAAGATCCAAGTCTGTGAGCCTTAACAATTTTATTCAAGGGTTATCCCTAAAATTGTTTTATTCACTATGGTGTCTAACGATGCGCTTGTGGGCAGTTTGATCACGAATCCGTCTCAACTCATTCATAAAAACCTGCAGCGATTTGCCCTATTTGTAAACGGTATCCAAAAACATTACCCATTTTGATAAATTTTGACATCTTTGGCACCTCCACCCTCGCTTAAGACACATTATTTTCGGTATTGGGCATACACAACCAAAACAATGGACATTTAATCTTGTGAGACAGGTTCAATAAAGGTTACTTTGTGTTGGCATTTGACTTGACTCCTGACACTGCAGGACAGGACTCGCACACCAGCCTTCAGACAGAGGGGAACGTGAGATTTGAGTTACAGTTCAAGACAGACCTTGATATCACCATAACCTGTTTGTTCTACTCTGAGTACGAGAGAACGCTGTAGATAGATTCTAATCGGAGGTGAAAATTAATTATTAGCACCATGAATTCGCATCAAATAGACATACTGCTGCGAGGCAAAATTTCGGGACATTTTCTTCGGACAAACTACCTCAAAATTTCACTCGCCCCACCTTATTTGTGGTCAATCTAGACCCTCACACTAAACCCGGATCCCATTGGGTGGTTCTATATTTTTCCAAGTTTGGGGAGTATTTTGATACATATGCCAGACGACCGAGCCTAGCGATGACTAGACTCATGAAAAAACACTCTAGACGATGGACGTGAAACAGAAAACGACTACAAGCCATAGAAATCCGTTGTGTGCGGCCACTATTGCTGCCTGTATGCCGCTGCCAAGACCATCAGCTGGAGCCTGATGAGATTCACGGACCTGTTCTCAACCACCAACTTGTGCAAGAACGACCAACTGGCCGACAAGCTGTTCAAACGTCACTTTGGCAGCTGTCCAAGGTGTACGTGGAGGGGTGCACAGACGTGTGTTCCAGAATTGGATGTAAAAGGTATACTAGAAATTTATTTAATCATTTGTATTCAACTATCTGACAGATGAACATCATTATGTCGGCCATCTTTGATTTTTCACTTATCGTCAACTCAAAAAAAGGAGTGGGTGGTTACCGAGCTAGCGATAGTTTTCATCGATGAGAAACAATTCTCATGCTATCAATTCAATAAAACCACCGGACTGTGATACTCCAAATTGGGTGCAATTCTAAAGCAAAATTTAGATAAAGCCTTCGTACCTTACCCATATAATAAACAAAAAGGCAATTCCTTGTCCCGTCTCACAGGGTGGACATTCATCCCTCTACGTGAGGACTATAAATGTCCCTTTGTAGATTTGATTAACTCCAATTTTTGGGGATGTACCGCTCCTTGTCACGACATCACCCCGTGTGCGTTAATAAAATGCAAACACCTAGGCACGATTCGTTAGATTTCACAGCGCCAAGAAATTGCATAAATTTTGTCCAATCACCGAAGACGATGACGCCAATACTAGCTTTAATTGTGACGGCTGTTGAGTGCAGGTCATCAGTCCAGACGTAGACAGTGATGGAGAAGTTGACGTGCAGCTGTAATGTGTCGGAGGATCATCTTCCGTCCGAGGATTCACAACCGTCTTTGATGACCCGGACTTTCTACCTAAACGACAAAAGAACAAACACGTAGCGGTGGGCCTCTTCCTAGCCGCAACTTTTACGCTCACGTGATGTTCTCATCAAATTCTAAGCGTCTAATACTCACCTTCTCGCAGTTGAACCTTTTCGTCAAAGAAATGCCGTTTTGGTCCGACTATGTGGAGAATTGTGTAAAATTTGAGTCGAACATGGACGACTTTAGCATAGTGGTGAAAAAACTTTTCGGTGTGTTGAAATTGAGTCTGAGTTCAAAAAACATTCAGATATACTTATCTACGGACGAATTAGAAACTCTGTACGCTCTTGAACAATATATCACACGACGTGAAAAATATCTCAATCATCCTAATGTATCGGTATTCATTGACAATGTCCTCATCTCTAAATCGTTTGTCGACCCGCCCGATCCTATCCCATATTTTGACTATCTATCGTATTTTGACGATCTTTGTATTTTTATGCATAACAATATAAATTATGAAAAATGTGTATTTTTTAATAACATTAAAATGTGAAAAAATGTGTATATATCTTTCATTTCTAGTAATATTTCCCTCCGATTTAATGATATATTTGTAGTAAGAGCCATATATCTTTTTTAATATAGGTTTACCACTTTATAGAGTCTATCTAAATATGACGTCATTAATAAACATGACAAATAGTAATGGTTAATGCTCACCAGGGATAGAATCAAAGGTTACATATGATAATAATTCATTCAATTAGAAGACGTCACACTCTTGTGACGTCAATGAAATACGTCAAGTAATACATTATTTAAATATATGTCATTAATGATACATGACAGGTAGTTATGCTTATTGATCACCAGGAATAGAATCAAACGTCACAGATATAATAATTCATTCAATTAGAAGATTGTGACGTCAATGAACTACGTCACATAATACATTATTTAAATATCTCTAACATAGCTACCCTCACTCCACCCCTGAAACGTCAGTGAATATTCATTCAAAACTAAATTTATTTAATTATCTTGTGACGTCACGCATATTTTAACTACACCATCCCCTAGTTACCCCAACTCCACCCCCGAAATGTCATTGAATAATCATTCAAAACTAAATTAATTCAATTCTCTTGTACGTCATGCATATTTTAACTACACCATCCCATCATACGTCATAGTTACAGCTTTTGACTCGGTGCCAAAAATGAACTTACCTGCCCCCACACTACTTATTGTGATCTTAGAAAAAACTCAAAGTTTTGATAAATTTCAACGTTTCATGACCCCTTGAAACCGAGAAAGTGGGTTTCGCTATGTATGTCTGCCTCTATCTCGGCCTAAAGCCGAAACCATTTTACCAATAGGGCTAAAACTTGGTATCAAGGGTTTTCATGAGGGTCCACCGAGCAGTTTTTGGAATCAGATATCCACCTCCAAAATTAAGGGTGGTTTACTGGAGGGCAAAAAGTTGAAAACGATTTTCTCTAAATCTGCTCAAAGATTTTTAATAAATTTTATATATATGCACTGTTAAACTTTACAAACATAAGAGCAGCTTTAATTTTCCCATGGAAATTATTTTGAGGGTACCTTATAGATGAGAAATTTTCAAATTTTGATCATCTTTTTCCCCAGTGGCCGAATGGTCTAAGGCGTCACTCTCGTTTTAGACTGGCCTGCTGAAGACTGAGATATTGGAGTTTGAATCCTGGTCGGGTCTGCTGAGGGTGGATTTTCTTAAATGGTTCCCCACTATCCTTCCAGGCACATGCGGTTAGATATTAAATGAGTACAACCTGAACAGGTAGTAAGACGCAGCGATAAAAATAAATATTATCCTCACAGCTATTTGAGATAAGAAACGAATTATCATTGTAAAGTTGTTGTACTATTATAAATAAACATATCATATTTTAAATATATTTTTATAAAATCAATAGTTTCTTAGCAATAAGCTTATATATATATTTATATCTTTGAATTATAAAAGTAATTGTTGTTCGACATCTTAGCTAAGTCGGTAGCGTGTCTGTCTACCTAGCTTAGGGTCCTGGGTTCAATCCCTGGCACGCTCAAAAAATTTACTATTGGTAAACTGTGGGTTTCCCATTTCACAGTGATGACTTAATGGCCAGGGGCTTGATGTTGTGTCTGTTCTAGATTTAAGTTAGTGTTTAAGTCGTGAAACTCTCCGGCGTTTCATAAAGTGCATTTTAAATAACTCTAATAAATTAAATGAAAAAAAATGTTATGATCTTTGGTGTAGTGTTTCTGCCACAATGTGCATTATTTAGTTTCACAAATCTTACGAGTTTTTAATATGTACTTTAAGAAAGAAGAATTTTTGAAGTACGGTGTTCCGAGTAAACACATTCTTACTTTGATGAGTGTTTTTAAATTATTTATATTACTCTCATAAAGTTGAAAATTACCAAACTCGCTTGGGTATATATAATTAATTTAAACAACATTTGCTTATAAATTGTGGGCAGGAGGAATATCACAAACTAAACATGTTTGTGTCTAGGTATGTGTATGTGTTTCAAATTTCGTACACACACACACACACACACACACACACACACACACACACACATATACACACATTGATACATGTATGATACTATCAAAATGACTCTCTCCTTGAAACATTCTTTTAATTGTTTAACTTTGTCGGAATTCAAACCATTCTAATCCTGATGAACGGCTCTTAGCTACATCTATTTGTTTTAATTATGCGCAATGGTAAAAAAGAAGACCCGTTGCATCCAGATTATTTACGCTTACATTTTTTACTCTTCATTGTTAACTTATATGACTGACGTGAATTGATCTAATATCTCTTTAATATATTTATCAAACTACTTTTTAAATCAAACTTATACAGATTGTAATTTGATACTTTTAAACATTATGGACCCCCAAAACAAAATTACTCAACCATTTAAGGAAATCATAATAGTGTTATATTTAATTTCAACATTAGCTAATCACTAACTTCTAATACGTGATTAAAATATTTTTAAAGATTAGAAACTTTACAAATATTTACGTTTTTCAATAAATAAATATTTGTTTAATCCACCATTGGTTGTATTTATAACCCTTCCCATGACACTAAGGGAATTAAACACGTATAGAAATGTATTCACTTTTTTCACATTTGTTTGGTAGAATATTGTAAAATGTTATTTAATATATTTTATTTTTTATTGTCTTGAGGTTGAGTATATTCTTATTTTAGTGGGAAGAACAGTAAATGACAGTCTAAAAAGCTAGTAAAACTACTTTGGTGTATTCATAACTCAAGTAATGTGATTTACATGCTTAACTTTTGATAAATATTATTACGTTGGTACACTTCCTTTAAACAAGCCTTCCTAATTTTAATCTATTATAGGTTAAATCTGTTTTTATAATGTAATTTGTAATAATACATTTTTGTACCTATAAAAGTTTTAATTTGGACCATTATGAATTATTATTAAAACAATTTAAAAGATTTACCAATATTTCTATTATTTATTTTAACAATTTACTTTGATTAACTTTCAATTTGAATTCGGTGGTTGAAAGATATCTTCATAAATCAATCCTACATCAACATTAAAAAGACTTACTTGTATGAATACATTTATGTTAATATCTAGTTCAAGATGTCTGGGGTATGAACTGCAATAAAGATGCTGGCCTGATTCTTTTCGCGTGATAGATAGGCTGCCTGGTTTCGTTGAGGGTCAATAGGATGGTCCTGAAGCTGGTGAGCAGAGATTATATCTGCCACTACTCACAGGATTGTATGCAGTGCGAGTCCACTGATGATGTTCGCAAGGAATGATGTGGAAGAAGGTAGGATAAGGCTCTAAGCCTGGAAACAATGCACGTGTCTACGAATAGACTACTTAGAAACAACATTACCGTTTCGTTTATTTGCGGGTGAATCACGGATTCAAGTGACTCCAGTTTTGTTGTAATAGGCGCATGGAGCTACAATAAGGGGGTGGGAGGAGGAATTACTAAGGTAGCCCGCTAAGGATAACATATCCTTCCAAAATGAGTTCACTTCAACACTTTATTACTTTACGTAGGTAAAGTGCATCACTATTCGATTATTATCTTTTTAGGCTTTTCTTCTATTTCAATTTATATCCTTTCATCTCTTTTTCTCTTTGCTTTTCATTAATTTTTTTCTTCGCTGAAATGGGAGGGGGGGGTCTGGACCCCCTGAACTCTCTCTTGGCTACGTGCCTGCTGACATAAATAACAATTAGTTCTAGTTCTATAATGTTCAAAAGGGTGTAGGTATCTTGTTTGTCCAGAACACGGTGAAAACTTGAAAATGATTGTTTCCCGTGGTAACGCGCTAGCCCATATGATACCTACAGTGATTTTGTTTAAAGGCGAAATATGTAAATCTGAAAGGCGTTATGATGTGCCCCGCAACAGCAGTTGAAGTGACGAAGAGTCACGACGAAAGCAACATTTATTAAATGGCCCTAACACTTTTCACAGCACAAATCACCTGGTAAATTTATATTAATTTTCGAAGGAGCTACCTCCCATCTAGATACGAATAGAAGACATAAGAATAATGTAAATGATGAAATTATTGATCATGAACCCAACAAAAGTCTCATACGCAACTCATCTGCAATAATGTGGTTTATCTACCAATGTCATTTTTATTGATAAAAATATATTTACTAATAAATCATCTGTTGATTAAACTGTCAATGAAGAAGAGAACTGGTGACCTGGTGGTCTAGGGTAAGGTGTCAGACTTCTGTGCTGAGGGTCCGGGGTTCAATCCTCGGTCCCAGCACAGATTTATCTGATTGCCAAACCCTTCCTTTACCTCTGACAAGATGTGTATTAATCACAACTTGTGAATGTGAGGAATGCCAGGCCTCCACCGTGGTTCGGATTCCACGTTAAACTGTAGGTCCTCCATTTCATCTCACAATCACCCTACCATTACACATTAGCGTAAGAGCGTATAACCCGAACGGGTAGTAAGACGCGGTGCTAATAATAATAAGAAGAGAACTAAAGTTTTTCAGAGTTTCTATGTACACCAAAATTAAATTATAAAAAAAACCTAAGTACTAGGAAATAGTCTATTTATAATCGAGATCAACAAGTTGTTATTTTTATTTTTAAATAAAAATAAATTTGGATGAATGGGGCTGTAAAGAAAATCATAGAAGCAAAAAGAAGAAAGATACAGTTAAAGAAAACAGCAGAAGTAGCATATTGAGTATTGCTAATAACACGCTAGCAATAGTGGTCTTCAAGAGGAAGATATTACTGTCACTTGTGTCGACTGGAAAGTTTCTGATGTGATGCTGTGTATACACTGTAAAAGATACGTACTGTAAATAAAGAATGTGAGGGCATTCGTGCATACGAAAAATCTCCCAAATTTGCTCAGACTGTTGTGGATTTGACTTAAATGTTACTGATTTCTTAAAACCATAAATTCACATACAATTAAAAAGTAAAGTTGAATATTTTACATTTAGTAATTTTTATTTTACATGCCTATTCAATAAAATACATATACATTATTTACTATTAGATTTTAGTCACTACATTTGACAATAAATCCATATATTTTAATTATGAATAGTGCACTGTAAGTTATGTATTTTTTTACTATTTGCTAAGCGCTATGCTTGAGTATAACTATAGCTTTATCTATGTAAATCAAAGATCACACGACAAGAGACAATTTGATTTGTAGCCTTCCTTGATCCTGACAGGATAAAGGAACGGCGTACAAATTTAAAATGGCATAAAACAAAGGAATGCAGAGCGAGCTGTCTGGACTTGTATAACATATACATCCCCAATTGATATATAAATCATATATTCCAGCTGGATCCTTCCACAAAATCCTTTTGGGCCAGAAATAAAAATAAACCTATACTTTGATATTAAAGAAAAATGCAAAATGGGTAACTGATCTCTGACAGGGTAAGTAAATAACACAATTATGTAAGACAGTTTAGTAAGATATTTTGGGTTTATTGATTAAACATTTATATTATTAGAGAGCATATAAGAATATAAATTAATTAATTAAATATATTATATAATAAAAAATATATATTTAGGTTCAAGAATCGTACCACTCTCTATTAAAATCCATACAATATTTTCTGCTTTATTTTAAAACTAGTGTTAACATCTTATTATTTTATGGATAAATCACTAGTAATTTGTCCACAACTTCATACAGACCCAATTTTACCTCCTACGACAAGACGATTAATCCAAAGATCAAAAAGCAATATTTACAATTTCCAAATTTAGTCTGTCATTCTCTTCTGTCTTACGTATATAATATTATAATATAGACGTATATACTGCTTACTTAACAAGTCCATACTAACTAGCTACTATATATTATTTTAAAAAATGAGCAAAATATTCAATCTACTGATATATATTTAAATAGTAACGACTTATATACGTCATAATTATATGTCATAAGGAAAAATTACCTTCACGGTAAAATTGTAATGCTTATATTATTATAAGTATCAACTTATTAAATTCAAAAAACTATGACATAAAATTTATCTATATAAATATCAATTCAAATATGAACCATTTCTATGCATCATAGCTATTCCGTCAAAGTAAACAATTATATCCAAAGGATATAAACATAAAACTTATTTTACAACAGCCTCTAATTCCCATAAATTGCCAAAAAAAGAAATATCAATATGCAGTTTCCTGTGGTTAAATTGATGATAATATTTGCTACCGAAAATTCAACAAGTCACAGAGTATTAAATACTGATATATACGAATCAAATTACTAGTCCTCAACCTGGACTTTACTAATCACAAACAATGTTCCATTCATAAATTTAAAATGTATGTCTTTTAACTAACCAAAAAAAAGTATTATAAGAAAAATTCAGGTCAAAACAATAAATTTAGAATTTAAAGGCTGAAAGAGAATTTTTAGCTTACATTATAATTAGACGTGAAGCGTCTCCAAAGAACACGCAGCCAAGAGTAAATTTCAAAAGCCATCTCGCCTGTATTTGTTCACCTCTACAGCTCTGATCGATGCGGGGAAGGAGAGGAAAAGAGGGGAGGGGGTTACAATTGGAAAGAGGTGCGACGTGCTGACTGATGCGCCGCCATAGCTCTATCTTCTTTTCTGCACTAGAACTGGCCCAGATTTTGCCGCTAGATTCTCGATGGAGGTACTAGGTTATTTTCTCTGGCGGGCGTGGTGGGGCTCCGTGCGGGAACTACTCGCAGTAAAATGTGGTTTGTTCAGTCTGCCGGCTCGTCTAGCAGAGGCCGGTCGTAGAATCGTGAATCGGGATAGAATGATAGTCAGGTGGATCGGAACAACATAGCCAAATAGGCGGCTGTGGTAAGTTGATGAGTAACCTTAACTTAATTATTTAATCTTGCTTATAATGTTTATGCACTTGTAGCTTGGGGAGATGTTACAACTTATCTAGGAGTTGACCAAGGACCGAAACTTGTGGCACTCCAGATGTTACAGAACGCCATATTGACGGGGTGTCACCAGCTTGACAGATTGCTAGTGGTCAGTTAGTTATGACTGTATCCATCGAGTCGAACTTATAAACAAAGAAAGTTTGTTTGTAATTTAACAAGAAGAATATCGTGTGTAATAATGTCCAGAGCTTTGTCAAAGCCCAAGAGTCCCAACAGCGTCAGCTGCGTTATATCCACGGCTAGTCTTATACTATCGTATACATTTATGATTATTATGAGTGCTGTAGCTATGCAGTGATGTGGTCAAAACCCAGATTGGTATTTGTTTAGCAGCTTACGATGATTTATTAAATTACATATTTGTCCGTGTACGATATAGTTAAAGGCTTTTTAAAGCCCTGAAAGTATTCCTTTAGACATATATTATGTTACTAAAGAGGTTGGAAAAGTTGTTTTTGAGATAGGCCTCACTATTGGAGATTTTCACAAAGAGACAAACATTCCTACTTGTAAATAATGATTAAAAATAACCCTCGTAGGGTTTAAAACATATTTTTTTTAAGTATAAAAATGTAATTGGAATATGGTCATTTCCTTGTGTAATTGTTTTGATTCACTTAATTGAGTGTATAACGTCTGCTAGTGTTATTGCTGGAAAATGAAAATTTTCATTATTTGATAAATTAATCAATAAATTAGTTAGAGTATTAGTCTTTTGATCGGGATCAATAAATTCGGAGCATACCCGAACTGAGAATTAAGATCATCAAACGATATGGGGATTTCAATGTCACCATAAAGATTGTTTCTTTCCATAAATATTTAGACGTGGAGATAGGTTAGGTGAAACAGAAGTTTAGCTTTGTGGACGTCTTGCGTACATCTTCAGGGTGGCACGTGGAAATTGTATAATGCAACTTTATAAAATTTTAATATCCATACAAACATGTATATCTAAATTCTAAAGCTATGCCATTTATCACTTACTTCACATAAAAGTCATTTCTTAACGATAACATCCTTGATATGGCCAACTTCCCTTCAGATTCATTTCTGCATTCGTGAACGCAAGTTCGTGTAATTCGCTGCAACGTCTCAATGGAGAGCGCTTCATTCTCTTCACGAATCCTAGCCTTCAGTTCATTAATGATTTGAGGACTATGAGAAAACAAATGCATTTTAAAAGTCCCCATGAAAATAAACCACAAACTGAAAGATCTGGTGATCTCGCAGGCCAAATGATATCATCGTTTCTGGTCATGAGGTGGTTTCCAAAAAGCTCTCGTAAAGCCGTGATTGAGATTCTTGAAGTATGAGCTGTAGCTCTGCCCTACCGAAACCGTGTGGACTTGTTCACTGGATAGTTCTCTAGTTCATCGCTAAGAAACATTTGAACCATATTGACGTACATATCTGAAGTTACAGTCACCGTGCGGTCATTGTCATGCTAAAAAAAAAATGGCCCGATTACTCCTTTCGATTACACCGCACACCACACTATCACTTTTTCAATGTGTAGCGGTCGCTGGTGTAAAAGACGAGGACTCTCCGAAGCTCATTACCAAAAGTTATGTTTGTTAACATAACCAATGTAGATGAAGGTGATCATCATCAAAATCCAAAGATTTTCCAGGAAATTTTTGTTTTCGTTACATTTTGTTAAAAATATTTCAGCAAAAACGGCTATATTGAAATCACAGGCTTTCAATTCCTGGACTACCTGAAACTTGTACGGATATAACTTTAAATCTGAGGATAATATTCTGTTCTAAGTGCAGCGAGACATACCTAACGACACTGCACGTTACCGTGCAGAACGCTGTGGACTCCGCAGAAACCAGGCTCTGGCTGCTTCGACAGTTTCTGGCGTTCGAACATTATTTATCAGCCCTGTATGCTTCTTTCTCAATACTTAACCCGTTGTTTCAAAATATGAAACACGTGTCTTTACAGCGTGAGATGACGGAACTGAATCATGTCGCCAAAATTCTCGTCTTGCACCTTCATAACAATAATAATTTTGTAAAATGTTTTTACTGCAAACTCTCGATACACACCCGTCCAATGCTCCATTGCAACTAAAGCTACTACATGGCATTTACTGGGTAGATTATCATAGTTCTACCAACTCTAACTATTATTAAAAATCGTACGTTCCCGCGCGCCACCCTGTATTTCTAAGAAGTCAATATTTCTCACACAATTTGATGTAATGCCAGGGTTGTTTTTAATTGCTTGTTTAAACTGCCTAAAGGCAGCATCATTACTCGTATAGTCTAAGTCAACCAAGGTGCTGGCAATCGATTAGCCCTTTTTGTCAAAGAGATAAAGTATCATTTCATTCAAAATTCAATTTTTCCTTATCATTATTGAGAGCTAATGTATTTTGCCAATAAATGGATCAGGCATATTTATCTATAGAATCCTCATCCCAATTTTTGAAGTTTCTAGCTTTAATTAGTTTAGGTTTAAATTTAGGAATGTTGATAGAATAAAATATAAATATTAAATAAAGATGTGAGAGACCAGTTGCAGCAATCTGTCCGTGATTAAGTACTTTGTCTGGATTAGAGGTCACAATTATGCGAGTTAGATAAATGTGTTGCGTAAAGTCTACATATAGTTAAATTAAATGAAGACACCATACAAACAAGCATAAATTTATCAGGCAAGTGTGAAAACAAATCAATGTTGAGGTCTACCATGAATACGACATGTTCGTAACTAACGATATGAATCATCATTTCAGTTTCAAATGCTGTCATATCCTCAATTTTAGGTGGTTTATAAACTACGGCGAACAAAATTGTTTGTTTTTGTAAAACTATTTCTAAAAATAAAATTTTTAGAAACACTAGAATGAACAGGAGAAGAAGATAATAAATTGTAGTTTACATCACTTAGAACATACATTGGGTGAAATGAATAAAACTAGTAAATTCTAGGTAGTTTATACTAACTAGTTTTAGCACTTTCTCAAAATGAGGTGAATAAGAATTGGCTATAACTACGTAGTTTTAAATAGGATCATCCGGAAATGTCCGAAAATGTCTAGTATATTCTAACCACATAGTACGAACTAGCCCCTAGTAAATGCTAAGATGACGCACGTCGCGTTCATGTCTCAACAGGAAAGATTCCACATGATTCATTTACCCCACTCTCTGTTGTGTTCAGTGATCAGTCTGGCTGTTGTTGTAGTCAAGTAAGCACTATTATTGACATCATGTCTTCAGAAAAAGAGCTGGATATTGACCAAGGTGAGATCAGCAATTATGTTGATAGGGCGTTGCTATTAAGAGTAGTTAGCAAGTATCCAATCGTCTTAGAAAAATCTATAATACCATATATGGTACAATCAAGTCATACCGCCATCTATACATTGACTGAAGAGTTTAGTAATGCTATCGGGAAGGGAATCACTGCTGTCCAGGTAAAAAAACTACTAAATAATATGAAAATGTCATTGAAAACAAAACTGATGTAAAAGCTACAGGAAACAAAATTATTAAACTAAAAGATTGGGAAAACGATTTGTTAGATCTCATGGGTAAGGAAATAAATCCTGTATTTAGTAAATTACCGTGTACCCTATTGGCAGGTGTAAAAAGAAGTGAGAATACGACAGACGAACCAGAACCAGAACCGAGAACAACGAACGGTCAAATTAAATGTGTAAGGGCTGAAGGCAAACATAGGGCCAAAATAAGAAAAACAAAACAAATATTTGATCGTTATGAAAGTAAAGAAACAAAAAATCTCTCTGTTCCTGAATTGCAACGACTAGTTCTTCTTCAGCAGTTCCAATTGAACAAAATTCAAATTGAAAAAGAAAAGCTTCAGTTGAAACAATTTCAACAATAGCTTTTGATAATTACAGATGTAACTAACGAGTTTAATGTTGGTTTAAAATAAACCATAAGTACTGATGGGGATTTAGAGTAAAATTATGTGTTGTTAAAAAAATTGTGAAATAGAATATACCTAGACCCATTCCTTAATCCTTTGTAAAATAAAATAAAAAATAAAATACAAACTAAAATAAAAACATAACATAAAAAATTACAAACGTGTTTTTTAAAATTTACAGCGTGTATTTGTGTGTGTGCGCGCGTGCGCATACATATGTACGTGAGTCTGTGTGTGCATCCGTAGTTTGAGTGTCTTTTAAGTATTTTTCTAATTTTAAATTCGCTTTTCTTTTTTTTTTTTAGGTTTACAAAGAATTAAAGATAGATTATTTATTCGACAAATTACAAGTGTCTTACAGTTAATAGGATTTAACATTTACATATTTTTGTTCACAGCAATATGTTGTAATATTTGATTACGTTTAAGTTCTCCTCGTTGTCGTGTTGCAGCACTTTCCTGTTGTTCAACAATCTTCATAGCTTAAATATTCTTCTTGGTCTTCATCATAATCCAACTGATTATTTAAGTGCTTGGACACGTTATGAAGCACTGAACATGAACACTGACCTTTGGTACGTTGTTTAATGATACGCGAACACAGTTCACGAGTATTGGAAAGTGTTTCTTTATCCGTTCAAATACTCTTTGAACAACCTCTCTTTCTCTTGAGTGAGTTAAGTTAAAGTACATATCTTGTTCATTTCTTGGTTGCTTAAAAGGAGTTATAAGCCACGGGGAAATGCCATAGCCTGAATCCCCCAATAAACAAAACGAGCCGTCATAATGTGATATAACATGTTTTAGGCTACAGGGCTCCTCCAGATTCTGGCATCGTGAACACTGCCAGGCCACTCTACTGAGACACTTGTAATTTTTATCAGCTGCATAGCAGGTTATTTGTAAGTTTATGCTAGAATAACCTTTTAGGTCGATATACTCATCTCCGAAGATGGTAAGCTGTAGGCATGCGAAATCGAGTTTGCCATAAAGGCTGGCCTCGTTCATTTCATCTAAGGTTGAAGGAAATTTGATCCATTTGTTGGTTTTATCAAGTATTCTATCCATTACATAATGAACGGTTTTGGTCACGGTACTTTGATAAATGCCTACATCTTTAGCCACACCACTCTGAAAACCCGTAATACAAATTCATAAAATTAATTTAAATTTATGTGTCTTGAAACAGCAACCAAATTTGTCGCGACGTTTTAGTCAGCCAGTTACTAGTATTTACCCAAAACTAAATCTTCAAACAATATAAATTTTATTTTTGTTATTTAAATAGTAGGCCTACTTTAGAATACCAATCAAAAGTAAACTTTACCTTGATCGCCGAAGTAACGCAGTAATATTTCCATTCGCTGTCGGGGCGATAGTGCTCCTACTCGTGTTCCATGTTGTGCTCAGGCAAAAACTCAAACTTCCAAAAATCGTGCGCCGTGTTAAACGCTTTTAGCCCTTCACAATAAATCACAATCTATTCTTACAAACACAACAATATAAAAGTCACTCCACCACCATACAAAACTGCCTTTGACTTACCATATATCTGATGATAGATAAACTACGTGATCACAGACATCCAGCTTCGACCAAGTAAACGCTTGTATTGAAGATAGTGATGGCCACAATCGAGTAAAAATAATCGACTAACTCGATTGTGTTGTACTCGATTCTACCAGGATTACTCGAATGACTTTACTCGGACCTTGTTATTCTTTTATTTTCTCTTTCCTTCCCAGCTAAGTGGGAATCGACCTTATTGGCTGGACTGTTTACCATGCTATTTCTGTTTAAAAGTCCCTTAGAGCTCATTTTTAACCAACAGTTTCTGCTGCTACGCAAAAATTACCCTTTATGGTTTAAAGTTGCACATGCATTTTCAATACAAAATACTCGCAGATGTAAGGTGCACAATTGAAAAACATGCTAACTAAGATTATCACATTTCCGATTCTTTTTAAAATACTCGATGAGAGTTACGCAATTTTTTTTACTCGGCACCTCGGCAGTCTTATGTCCACAATCGCATATAACAAAACTAATTATTGTCTATCTTAATTATTTTATTGATTATAATTTCTCCTTAGTAAAATAGGATTATTTATCAATTGAAACTAATTAGAGTAAGTTACAAAATGGAAAAAAAATAAGAGCTGTTTTCACTTTTAAAAAGGTACAATTATTATCAATTCCTTTAACATGAATGTATAAGTAAAAGTTTATTTTATTAAAAAGAGCACAATTTTTTTTTGTGAAGCACTTCTTACAACTCATACTTTCATATTGACTGTACATGCAACGTGAAACCTGAAAATAAGGGGGTGGAAGTCACTGTCAGTGTCGACTGACTACTACAGGAAGAGATTATGGACTTGTTATTAGTATAGAATTCTATTGCAAGACTCCCGAGTAATGTTTTCCAAACGATTGCCACGACACGATTCGAGTAGATGATTCGCTAACATTACTCGATTCCTTTTAAAGAGAATCGATTAATTACTCGATTCTTAAAATTACTCGATTGTGCCCATCACTAATTGAAGAAAACGATATGAACGCATGTTTCACGCATTTCGAACAAGTGATGTTGGCGCGCTAACGCACTAACGGCCGACACAATGACTATTTCTTCTAGAACTTGGAGCACTCCGTCGGGGGTGGAGCGACACCGACCTTTATTTCCCCGTCCTTTAACTTGCGCTCTATTTGATTGTATAGATATAAGGATGTTAAAATAAACTGTGAACACTCACATTCATCCACGCTTGGAGGAGGAACTCTGTACGAGTTAGCCAAAACTACAATTACACTACAGAAACATTTGGACGAGTGGTCATGCCAGCATGGCATGAAATTAGCCATTCTTTAACACCCAAACCTTGGGTTAGTATAGTTATAGTACTGATACTAATTTGTTATAATTTGTTATATTATAATGGTTTCTCATAATCCCTGCTGGAATTAGAAATTTTTGTGTAGCATTATTCATGTCATAATATGTTGATATGTAGGTTCAATTCTTGCCAGAGCCTATGAACTTCCTCACGGTTGGAATTAGGCTAATTCATTATGCTTAGGTAACTTCTTACGGTTTTCTTGTTGAATCGAAAATTAGCTGTTATGACTCAAATTAGTCGCTTAGCAGTTAATAGGCTTAACTAGTCCCTAGGATCCACCTGGCGCTCCAAGATACTTACAATATTCTTATAATGTTCACTTCAGTATAAACTTGGACTTACGAGAGATTTAAGGCTGTTATGAGCAGCGATATAAATAGGTAATATATATAGTACATACAGCTATTTTCTCTTTCTACTAATTTACTTTGTGTAGTATTTATTTTACGTTAGGTGTGGGATGAAGTTACCAGGTATACTAGCTGGTTCAGTAGTGTCCGGCACCCTTCAGGTGCTATTAGGGCTTTTGTGTACTTTGTAGTATTCTAAACTTTTAATGCTCTAGTATTTTATTTGGTGATTCTGTTCTAGAAGGAATTATTTACTAGACAAATCAAATACAGGCATTCCTAATTAGGATTAGGCCTGCTTATTGCCAAAATTGCAAGTTCTAAATTGTCCTCATCTAAATCTAACCTACTTATAAATGTTTTGATCTAAAGGAGATCTTCAAATGCACATGTTTAAATTATGTGAAGGCTAATCTTAGTGCACAGCCCGGTACTATCCTATGTTTAGTTTGTGGTGATGTACCACTCGAGATAGTCACTATTTAACCCTGGTATATGACACCTTAATTAAACATTGTTGCTTGACATTCTAATTGCTTTAAGTATCTCGTTAGGAGACAATAAATATCATGTATAGTTTTATTTCAATATTTAATCATATGGTAGTGTACCACTTTGCCATGTACTATTTATCATAGACTTATGTTAGATTATATTATCTTGTTGCTAGACTTTCTTGGATGTACAATGTGTCTCATTAAGGTGGCAATTGCCATGTACAGTACCATCACTTAATTAACACACGAACTTGATCTTATGTAGCCCATAGAGAATTGTAACTTCTTACCTCATGTTCATTAACTAACTATTTACTTTAAACCCATTATTATGTTGTATAAAGATCCCCCTAGTCCCGTCCTATCAGATTTATTGTGTGGATAGGAATTCTTAGAGGGATTCATTTTGCGTCTGGTGGTGCACTGGAAATATTACACTTTTTAACTGGTCAACACTTTCGCCTACATTTTAGTGAAAACAATATTAAAAATGAACAAGACCCAGTAAATAATTTATAAATTACTCTGGTATAATACAATAGTAGTATATATTTAGAAAAATAACTAACTACTGTAACAAAGAAGCGGAACTACTTATTCATGGATCAGCTAGGCCAACGTAACCTATTATTTTCGTAAAGTTGGTAAAAAGTAAGAATCTACATTTTAATTAAGCCACAACTATAGGTGCTACTTTAACTAGTAATGAGTCTGACACCTTCACTCAGCCGATGGCGCGTAAGCTTTCAGAGGTAAAAGAGTCGCTGCTTCGATTTCTGGCATGGCATAGAAGAATAATTGATGAAATGTGGTTCTCCCCTTTGACAGTGATGAATTATGGCTGGAGATTGGATGTTGTCTCTGTTCTAGATTTAGGTTAGGTTAGGTTATAGGTCATATTCTGATATAATAAGTATAGGTTAAGTAGGTGAACGTTAAATATCTCAAATACAACATTATACTATATCTTATGGTAATGAATCTATGTTGGCTTTGAGCTAAGACGAGGCTGAGTATTATTTGATTGCTAGTGTGGTGTTCCTGTGGGTTTATTGTCCATTCCAAACTAGCCATTAAATCTCTGCTTAGGATCTAACGTTATTCCTTGGTCAAATTACCACGTACTTCTCTTACTATACACTAGAACTACACTAGCACTAGCATTTGAGCATATCAAGACATATTGCCCGCTTCGGTGGCCGCATGGTCTAATAGACTAGAATGCTGAAGATGAGGAGATAGGGGTTCGATCCCGGTTGGGTGTACCGAGGGTGTTTTTTCTAAATGGTTTCCTTCTCTCCCTCCCCGCTTCCTTCCCTTCCTTTAAATCCAACCTTTATAATCCCCAGCCCATTAGTGTAACTAGTACATAGGCGTATAACCCTAACGGGTAGTAAGACTCAGTGCTACCCAAAAAGCATTTGTTTTCATACCACCCATAACGTTTAAAGCTTGAGACACATTTATTCAAATTAGAGTAGATTTATTTTTTTAAATGAACTTAAATGACCCAATAAACATTAATGATGGAGATAATGCTTTTGTTGGTCTTTATCAAGCATAAAAATAACCAATCAACCTTTACCTAAAAATTTGTAGAAATCTTATTTTGAAAATATACATCGATGTCATCTGATTTTGACTAAATATAAAATAAATGGTACGGTGCACCGCACAGACTTTCTCTCTCTTTCTATAAACTCATAAGATTTCTGAACGGAATAATGTACATTGTATCATCACCACTCCACATAAGAACACGCATACAATAATATACAATTATATATAATCAATGAGAAAATAGGCGCATCTTTGTCCACCTAAGAACATTTCAAACAGTTTAATGTATTCCACAAGGGTCAACACTTCGTATTAAAATTTCGATTTCTGGTTAAAATTTTAACATTTTATAAGGTGTTGCAGATCTTCAAGTCATCGCATTGATATTTAATTATTCATTTATACATTTTGACCAATAAAAAATGTAAATATTGACTATTGAGTCTAAAATGGAGATAGATCATTGCTGTGCAAACATTTCTCCTAAGAGCTTTAAGGAAAAATAACAAACTCTTTTTTAGATACTTACTTATATTTAATTACTCTATGGCATTGGAGAATTATTGCGTTAAGACTTAAGTAGTATATGTTTACAACTAAAGCTCACAAAATGGTATTAATATATTTGCAAATATCTCAGAAACTGTTGCTTTTATAAAAATATATGTCAAATAAAAGTTTTTTATTTCTAATAGTCGTACAATTTTGCAATGATAAGTTGTTTAGTTGGTCAAATAGTTGTGGAGATACGGAAATTAACGCTTCTGTAAAGTACCCTAAAAATCATTTTCATAGGAGAATGAAAATAGCCAGTTTATTTATAATCTTAATCAACGCCTAGATACGAATTTTAATCAAAATCGTTTGAGCAGATTTTGAGAAAACCAAATTTTTCTCTTTTCGCCCTTCAGTAAACTACCCTTAATTTTAAGTTTTTATAGACAGACATTGCAAAGACTATTTTTTAGGGTTGTGGGGGTCATGAGACGTCGACATCCATCAACATTTCAGGTTAGTTTTGTTTTTAACGGTCGCAATACTTAAACTTTAATGTCCAAAAAGTTTAAAAATTCATATAATTGCGTATAGATTGAAGGTTATTGATTTTATAAAAATATGTTTCGGATAAAATATTTGTGTTATAAATATATATACATATTTGTAATGCTAAGTAATTTCATATCTCAAATAGTTTCGGAGCTATTATAAAAAAAAGTTAATTAACGCGTCAGACCGGAGCCCTTAAAGCCATTTTGCCGAAATATTGAGGGTAGCCATTTTGTTTGGAATATTTATTAATGTTTATAAATGAAATTTCATCAAAATTGTAGAGCCGATTTTGATAAAATCGACTTTTTCTCTTTTTGCCCTTCAGTAAACTACCCTTAATTTTAAGTTTTAATAGACACACAGACAGACGGCATCGCAAAGACTATTTTTTAGGGTTTGGGGGGTCATGAGACGTCGACATCCATCAACATTTCAGGTTAGTTTTTTTCACGATCGCAATACTTAAGCTTTAATGTCCAAAAAGTTAAAAATATAAATATAATTGCGTATAGATTGAAAATTATTGATTTTATAAAAATATGTTTCGAATAAAATAATTGTATTATAAATATATATACATATTGGTAATGCTAAGTAATTTCATATCTCAAATAGTTTCGGAGCTATTATAAAAAAATGTTAATTTACGTATCTGACCAGAGCCCTTAAAGCCATTTTGCCGAAATATTGAGAGTAGCCATTTTGTTTGGAATATTTATTAATGTTTATAAATTAAATTTAATCAAAATCGTTAGAGGAAATCGACTTTTTCTCTTTTTTCCCTTCAGTAAACTACCCCTAATTTTAGGGGTAGATATCCAATTCCAAAAACCCTCGGGGCAACCCTATGAAAACCCTAGATATCAAGTTTCAGCTCAATCGGTAAAATAGTTTAGGCTCTAGTTGGAGGTACAGACAGACAGACAGACAGACGGAAATTCAAAAACCACTTTTTCGGATTCAGGGAGTCATGAAACGTCAAGATTCATCAAAATCTCGAGTTCGATTTTTTTTGACGATCACCATACTTTCTCTACCTGTAAGATAGAGAGAAAGTAAAAATCGACCAGTAATGTCACTTCTTTGGAGCATCATTATTATATAGTGACTTGGCTTCTCCAGGAAATAATAAATGGAAGGGTTTTATAAATAATATATATATATATATATTTATTCACACTCATATAACACAGACCATACATTTTATTATAATACACTCCTCATCCAAGCGGAGCTAGACACACACTCAGCTCCTTGGCAGGTTAGTGCTGTCCACATTATCTGGTAGAAACACATGTACTATGGGAGTTTATAATATGTGGTAGCTCCCCGTCTTCTTACGCACTAAAATCATACGAGCGAGAGTGAAAGAGTCTACCAATTTTGCCAGGAAAGGTGTTTTCACATAACTCCCAAGGATATTTTACATGCCACAAATGACATGGACCGGTGGATTTACTTTCCCTTAGAAGGAAGTTGTGCTACGGATTTTTATCGCTAAAGAAAAATCCATTGATATCGGCTGGTTTTGAACTCACAAACATCGGGTCCAGAGGCAAGCACTTCACCCCAAGACCACCAAGAATGACTATACGTTACATAAGAGAAAATAATATATAAACTACAGCATGAGGCTTTGTATGGTTTTGTTTTGATAAAATAAACAACTCACTATAGAGCATTATCAATAGATTTGCAATTATGAGTTAATTGGCTAAATTTCAGCATATATGAACTATTGTTAACAAACAACAAATTATTAAATCGAAATGTTAAAACAATTAAAATCAAAAATTACGTTATTAAATAACGTTTCAATAATTTTTACACTTGCTAGTTAATGATACGATTATTTTTAATTTTCTAAATGAACACTTCCCAGTTTGTAGGCCTATGTATACTCTTGATTAAAGCTCAAATCTAATTTAATTATAAAACTAACAATTTGTGCTAAATATAAATACAGCATGATGCATAAATCAAACATAATATTTATGGTATAACTAAATATTTAATATTATAAGATATGCACTATTTGAAGACAATGCTATTTGTATTTGTTAATGTTCAATAATTGTGTATTCATTCGAATATTCCTCCTTGAATAATTTCTTTTTTTGGCTCTGATCCAGCTATGTAACCTTGTAGAGACTGCAAGCTGTTTGAGTGAGAGTTTTGGGAAGAAGTTATACGGTTTCCGGTACGACTTCAGTGAGGTGAATAATAATTATTCTCATTTCAGAATGTTCCCATCTATTTAAATGTCACCTGCCACTAGTCACCTACCTCATATATTCTGTTTCAGTTTTTTTTTACAATATAAAACTTGTTTTTAAAGTGATATATATTTATATTTATATATTATATGAGTAGCACTTAGTGAATTGATTTTAACAACGTTCAATAATTGAGTATTAAGATATTGAGTGTGTCACATCAATATAATATTTAGCATTCAAGTACTATAAAACCTATTATTGGTGTTGTTGAAATGAGTGCCATATAGACATTCTGAATCATAAAACATATATTGGGGGCTTAGTGTATGTGTTCTATACTTAAATGTTATCAGCCTAGAAAGTGGTATTTCACAGATGATACTAATACCATAGCAATTAGCTTTCTTTCTTCTTGACAATGTATTTCAATGTTTTTATTTCGTAGATGTTTTCTATGTCTTAATGCCATTGTGTTATTTTCATTTAATAAAGCTATTGTCTGAAGCTTTAACTCAGTCAATAGCGTGTTTGTCTACTGAGTTAATGGTCACGGACACGATTCCTGGCATGGCTGTAAAATTTATCAGTCTTAAAATATGTTTTCCCCTTTCACAGTGATACATTGACGGATGTTGTGTTTCTTCTAGATTTAAGTTAGTTTATAAGTTGTGTGCTGATATAATCAGTCGATTCAGGAAATAACTCAAATAGATTTTATAATTAATAAAATTATAAAAGATATTAAATATAATGGAACCGTATTAAGAATGTATTAAAAGAAAAGAAAATAGAACAAAAATTGAAAAAAGTTTATAGCTCACTTTTCGATGTAAAATTACATCTCCAGTTACAGCTTGAAAGATATATAGCTTCGATCTTCTAATTTAAAGCTGATCCACACCCAAGTAAACCAACTATGTAAATGTTCCTTTACTCTAAATATCCTTCCGATAAATAAAGTAAATAACGAAAGAAATTATTTTAGTTAGTTATTATTATTATTATTATATTTAGCACCGCGTCTTACTACCCGTTCGGGTTATACGCTTAAGTACTAATTACTCTAATGGATTAGGAATTGGGAAGCTTGAATTTAGAGGAAGTGAACCCGCATTTGCGTGGAGGGAGAGTGGAAAACCATTTAGGAAAAACCATCTCAGTTCACCCGACCGAGATTCGAACCTCGATCTCCCCGTCCTCGACGGTCGAGCTCAACACGACTAGCGCGTTAGCCAACTACGCCACCGAGGCGGGTTTTAGTTAGTTGAATACACTTTAAAGAGGTTTTACAAATAATCAGGTACTTAACAAATGAAATGTGGGAAGTTAAATGTTTTAAATGTGGCACCTTAGTTAAAAGATTATTTAATTAAATGTTAATTTGTCACACTTAAACTTGTTTACAAATATAGACCGATTAAATTAATATTTGAAAAGAGATTTTTTAAGAAATTGGACCAAAAATTCAAAAGTAGGAAGACAATAAATGTTGTAAAATATAAATTAGAATAAGTTAAAATGCATTAAAGGTAAATATTTAAACTGAAGGTGTTACATAAATGATTAATTTGAAAATAGACATAAAGAAAAGTGGAAACCATGTCCGTTACTTCTTAGGTAGTATGTGTATATATGATAGTCGTCTACTTGTATATGATTTCAACATGTTTAGATGTTCACACCCTCATTAGGAAACTCAAAACATAATAGTATGGATATACGGTGTCATGAACACTAAATATTGCCATAGCCTAGACAAGGGGCTGGCAACATTTGGGCCCCGATGGACCTACAAATTTATCAAATGTCCCACGAGCACACATTATTGCTCCATTCTATATTTATTTTGGTTTTTAGTCCAAGCTTCTTATATTTGTTCCTTAGATTCAATCTTTTATCAAAGTAATCTTGTCCCGTTTTTATATAAATAATATCAATTGAATTAAATTACGGATTTCAAATTACAGTAAAATGCTTTTCTTTTTCTTACAAATATAGGCTATTAAATCTGTGTAATAATTTTAAAATTATTATAATGCATCGGAAACGTGGAAATACGACAGTTAATGTGAAGTATCACGCTACTTTTCTTCCGCTAGTTTTTTATAGTTCAGTGTGTTCGATGAAATGACTGTCCTCAAAGTAGCACGCAAGTGTTCCCCCGTCTTGAGAGATCAAAATTTGTTTGTCTGGGTGTTAATACTGAACAAAGCTGCCTCAGATGAATATGTTAGTTGTTGAATAAAAAGGGAATTCACACAAAGGGCAGAATCTCAAAGGATTGGTTTGTGATAAATTCTATTTACAATGTAGCAGAGACATGATTAAAGAGAGAATGAACTTCCTGAGATTTATCTTCAACATCACAAGGAGACAAATGATTTGAAATAAATCTTGCAACCAGTTTTGGTTTCCCAAACTTCATCAATCTTCGGGCAAACACGGCTCTCAGTTTCTCGATGATTCCGAGTGGTTTTTACCCTATCGAGGTTTTTGTGTTCAAAATGGGGATGCGGTGGTAGGCCTAAAATAGGTTGGCCTAAGAATTTTGACTAGGGCCTACTTTTAAGAAATTCTTACAAAAAGCGACTTTACAAAGAAATTTATTATGAAGAGGTTATTAATGTAAATATTTGTATGCCTAAAATCTCCAAATAGTGGGCAAAAATTGTAAACGCCAGTTTATATAATTCAAATACATACCTACTAAGTTTGAAATGGCACTGTCTTGCACGCAGCGTGAACAATTCCATATCTTCCTGATACAGAAACAGTACAATTGATAAAACAGCAACAGGACCTACAAAAATATGAGGTGGAAATTATTAATCTTTAAACTAAAATCCAAAATGCCTTACAAAAAATCCAAACTATTTAACCTAATAAAATGTTAAGTCTTAAGCAAGGCTTTTAGTTTATTTTAAGTTTAAAAATTAATATTTCCATACTTAAAACGTCTTTACACTTTTTGGGGTGAAGATCGCTTTTTTATTGTTGTCATTCCTATGAGTTTAAACTTTTACAGTAGTGTTAATTTAATACTAAACTGTATTTTCCTTAATTTATCATCTGGGTATATTTATAGTAGTTTACCTAGAGAACACCTTTATTTTATCTTCGTAATTGTATTTAGTACTAGACACATCGCACAGTAAGCAGCAAACATTGTGTATTCATTCATTGCTATGATTAGCATGAATACAGTACTGCACGGGGTAGTAATTAGATATTTATAATACTCATACATAGTACACAGGTTCCTAAATAATATACTAAGTACATTATTGTAAGATTAAAAAATATATATTTTTCCAAATAATGGGATCACTTTAATGGAGAAAAGTTTATTAATCCTTGAAGATATCCTCTACAGATAAATTCCAGTATCCATAAAAACGTGTATGTGTCATTCCATTGATGTCTGTTACTCTCTTTTATTGCTTTCCATTTTACTCTTTGAGAGAAAGAAAATTGATATTGATCTTCAATTCCAGTAAACGTGACGTCAGTGAAGCACCCATTTCCAATACTCAATGAAAAATGTTAACATCCTAACAATTACAAATAAATAAATATAGGGAAGGCAGAGCATGGTGTTAGTGATAATGTCCTCGTAAGGAGAAGGTTACCCAAATAGAATTTTAATAGTACGCATATATAGAATATTAATATTTATTGAATTTGCAAAAACAAGTGTTCGTAAGTCAAGGATGTAGATATTAGACATATACAGTAAAATAGTATCCCATTCTGAATGAACGTTACAAGAAAATTTCTACTTCTTGTAAAAGATAGAATCATATAATATAATTATACAATATAAATATGATGTGAATGCTTGTGTAAACAATTATAGTCTAATGTATTTTAAAATATCAAAGGATAAATTATACAAATAAATTAAAATCACGCAATATGAAATAAAGATACAATCATAAGCTGTCCAACCTCAGTGCAAGAAAAACATCCATCCCCTAAAATGAGAATGTATAGTTAACCTTTATTATAAACACGCTCATATCAAAATAACCATGATAGACTACTTTGTGATCAGACCGTTTCCCCACAGTATGTCACTCACTAAGAGAAGTGAGCTTGAAATATTTGAGAAGTTCAAAGCAAGTGCTAATGTTACTACTGTTCACAACCTTCAGTCCCGCGTAGATGGTAGAGAGAGTGAAACTACTGGATCGACTCAGGAAGCTAGTGGATCAATCCTATATAAGATTCAGAAAATTAAACTGATTTTCAAAAGAAAGTTGATCACTTGAGAAACGATTTCTCAGATCCAAACAAGAAACTCATGTTTCAAGTGGATATACTTTAAGGTATTGAGCAATACAGTCAAAGAAACTGTTTTCTAGTGCAAGGAATGGCAGACAATCCAGGCGAGGGCATGAGGACTGAAGTTTTGAGAATGTGTGAGATGTTAAGAATGAGGCTTGTGACCTTTTTTTTGAGATTTAAGACTTTGAGATGTTATTTGGAAGAAACTTTCTGTGGCATGATCCAAATAACCTCCCAAAATTTTACAAACTTTACGATAGTATGAATTTAAATTAATCATCTTTATTATAAATAGAACTAAAGGTGGTGTAACATAACCTAAACAGGTCGTCGTAGTGGAAGAATAAAGCTTATACCAAATAAGTAGAAGGGAATAAATAACAACCCAGAAAATATAACTTTAACATTTATTACTCCTTACTAAACAATTATGAACATTATTAAAAATATAAATTACATAGTGAAAAATGAGCTTATTACGTCAAGAATGTTTTGGGGTTAGGTATGCATAAAAAATTGTAAAAAATTTTTTAATCAACTTTTTATTCTCATAAAATTTTAAAAATTCACCGAAAATGTAGTATTAATATAAAAAATCCAATGAAAAACATATATTAATACATCAATACAAAATCATGAAATGATAAAGAAATATATATACAATGTTGAAAAAATACAAGAGTTTAGTATAGTTATGATTTACAATTTTTTATTTTTCGGGAAGATTGACTCAAATTTTGTCTCACTGCCAAGGTACTTCACCATGTTCTGAAATTAAGTAAGACAAAAACGCCTCTCTAACTTCAAAAGCTTCTCTCTTACTTTTTGAAGGTACACATTTAAGACGCATTATACTATTATTGTTAGCTGCATTCATATCAACCCCAGTTTCGATCAGGTTTGTGGTTATGAGTTAGTTATGGAGAATACAAGTGGCCTTAACAACCTTATCAACTAAATTTACAGACATTTCAAATGGTTTGTAATAAACTCTCCAACGAGCAGCTAAAATGCCAAATGCAATCTCTACTACTCTTCTTGCCCGTGATAATCTGTAATTGTACAATGATCGTTCCCTGTTTAACTTATTTCCTGGATAAGGGCGCATAACATGATTTAATAGAAGAAAAGCTTCATCGGCAACAGCAACGAAGGGCATATCTCTCCCTCCTTCGTACAAAGGCTCATCTGGTGGCAAATTATTTCCCTTTTCTAAGTGAAATCCAATAAAAGAATTTGAAAAAAATCACACCATCACTAAAACACCCTTTAAAACCAACATCAATCATAGTGAACTTGTAATTTGCATCTACTATTACTAATAAAACTATAGAAAATGTTTTCTTGTAATTAAAATAATCTGACCCAGAATTTGGAGGAGCTTTAATTTGTACGTGCTTACCATCTAATGCATCAAAACAGTGATCAAAGTTCCACTTATTTTTAAATTCTTCAGCAAAAAATTTCAATTGGTCAACTGTAGGATCTGGCATTTGCAAAGGTTTTAAGTGATTCCATATTGCACCGCAAACGTAATTGACAATGCGTAATACGATTCTGTGACTAAGCCGGTAACTGTATTTAATTGACTTGAATGAATTCCCTGTGGCCAAATACCAGAAAGAGATTTAAATTTCAGTTAATTAATATTATTACTTGATTATTATTAATCACTAATAAAATTATTATTAATCATTAATAAGATTATTATTAACTATCAATAAGGAATAATAAGAAGTTCATTATTATTTTTTTGTAGGGGATGAAGCAAAAAATGCTTGGATTAAATTACAAGGTGTCTACAGAAGTAGTTTAAACGCATGAAATCATCCAGAAGTGTCTGAAGCTGAAAGCTTGGAAACATATTGAACAAATATCCTTCCAGCAACCATACATGAAAGATAGACTCAGCATACAAACGAACCAGCGGAAATAAATGAACCCATGAGTCCTGGCAAGAAAATTGACAAATTGACAGTGAAAACAGCCAGTAATAATGAGGTTCTTGTGAAGAAACCTAAAAAAGTGAAACCTGATCCTATCCTTGACTTTCTTCGAGAGCAGGCAAAGATTAGAGAAGCAGGAATAAAGGGAAGAGAAGAGTTGTGATGTTATATGGTCCCAAAAGATAACCTAAACCTATTTTTTGACTCGATATATGAAGCAACGAAAAAGCTAGGTCCAGATCTGCAGATGTCAGTCAAGCGGAAAATATTTGCGATTGTGTCGGAAGCAGAAGATGTAATGGAAAGATGTTCATACATTTCTCTTGAAGTACCTCAGGGACAGTCACCAGCAAGTACTTACACAAGTACTTCAGCAGAAAATGATTTTACTTTCCAACAGGCCACGTTAATAACTTTGCCAAAGTCGGGAAAGGATCAAATGTTCCCTCAAATTCGCCGTTCTATCAATCTTTTTTCCACCTTAAGTAAGATTTTTGAAAAACTTATATTAAAGTGGATCATCATTTTCCTCACATCAAACCACGCCATACCTGATTTACAGTTCGGATTTAGATCTCAACACTCCAAAATAAATCCATTAGTTGATTTCGTCAAAGAATCCACTTAAAGTTTCCACCAGTAAAATCAGCTGCTATCTATTTTCCTCGATATTGAGAAAGTGTTTGACAAGGTCTGGCACACGGGCCTTATAGAGAAGATTATAAATTTTAATTTTCATACCTGGGTGATAAATAAAGTAAATAGCTTCCTATAACATGGAGGCTTTAAGGTAACAGTTGATGGTGAAAGTCAAAACACCATGCTATATGAGTGGACCTACCACAAGGATCTCTCCTGGCCTCTTAACTATACGCAATATTTTTATCCGATAAAATTAAGATGAGACTTTGCTGATGATATGCTTATATACATGATTCCTAAAAACATAAATTACGTGAGCTAAACGATGTCGTGGTATCTCGTTAAATTAGAAGAATGCCTCACATAATGGTGGTTTTGTGTTAATCCGGCCAAGTCATCAGCGATTATTTTATCAAGAGGCTAGGAAACCTTCCAGTGAGTCTTAAATTGCACAACAATTAAGTTCCAATGCAGAACTAATTAAAATATCTGGGCATCATACTAGACAAGAAACTGGCATTTAATCAGCACATTGAAAGTACAAAAAAAAAGCCTTTGGACGATTCCTCCAATTGTACGCACTTTTTAAAAGCTGTGAACCTAGACAACAAAATATCCTTATACTCTCTAGAAGCGTTATAAAACCCAAATTGCTATATGGATGTATTTTTGGATCTCCGCAGCCAAAACCCACTTTAGTAGACTAGAGTCAGTTCAATATACGGCCCTTAGAATAATCACAGATTTGGACAGAAGAATGAGGGTGGTTCATTTCCATTAAATGACAATAAGTAGATTGCTGTTAGAGATTTTTCAAGGATAGAAATCATAAACTGAACAGAGAAGCACCCACACACAGTAACGAGATCCTAA
>JAVRXN010000010.1:3563234-3950734 GCA_033556935.1 Timema podura
TAATAATAATAACAATAATAATAAAAGAACTGCCCTCAATTCTTATGCATGAACAAACGTGATAAATGGCATTTCTAACATATTTACTTTATATTATGTATTGTATAAAATATTAAAAAATTAAATAATATTTAAGTATATCATATTATTATTATATATAAATTATTACATGTTATTTTAAAATTTATAACAAATTTGCACATTTTACACAACTATTTGTTAATTCTGAATTAATCAGAGCATATAATTAAAAAATAATTAAGATCTTATTTGATTTACATTTATATAACTGCTGCCAAAATCTAGGAGGACCTTTAATATACTAATACTGATAAAATTAAACAATATTTTTAACAAAACAATAAAACATATTACAATCAATTTTAATAAATCCAATACAAATGAGTATAAAGTAGTTTCTTCACATAGTTAAGAAATATAGAGTGTTAGGATGTTCTTAAGGGGAAGTTGTGCACAGGGGATTGAAGAGTTTTTTTTTTATTAATTTGTGGTTTTAAAAAAGTTTACAGCTACTGAAAGCATAAAACGAAACAAGTTAGATTTAAAAAGATTACTTGGTTATCATAATAAATTAAGTAATAAAAATAGTGCAAAATTATAGTTTTAAATAACAAATTCGAATCTATGATTACCAATGTTTGAAAAAAGGTCAACAGATGGATAGATCAGTTAGTAGTGCAAGACATGAAACCCCCCCATCCCGCTTTCTCCCCTGGATTCACTATGATTTCAGTTTAAATCACTGGGCCAAATTAATTTGCTCTTAGAGGGTCAGAAATAAATGGCTAATTTAGTTTAATTAACGGTTTATAGGAGCAAACGTGTACACACAGACTAACTTCATCTATTTGGTACTATCCAAATTTATATTATTCTTTACAGGTTTGGGGGGATAAAAATTCATTTCAAATAAGTACATATAAATTTTTTTTAATGAGTTCATATTTTGTGTGTATTATTAAATATTGTTAGAGAACATTTTTAAATTGTATAGGTAACTAAAAGGTGGATATAAGATAATGATTTGAGATTTGATTTTGAACTAATTAAACTAAATTTGTTTTAGAATTTTACGTAAAATATATTCAAGACCAATCATATGCAGTCAAATAAAAGATCAGCATTTAAATTTGCCTTACAAAGAGTTTAGATAAGTAATAAATCCATGGATTCTAACATTGCTGTGGACAGTATTTTTACTACAGCTGTCCAAAATTTTGTTATAAGCTGGCATATCAATTTATTACTTATAGAATAGGACTATTACTATTATCAGGTGTTCTGTCTTACGGCACGTCCATTCCTTTTGTCAATGAACTTAAACCACCAATGCGCCCCGTCCTCTGCCTCCTCTTTTAGCTACCAGAATGTTCTTCTTTCCTTCACTTCATCCGATATTTCAATCTTTCTTCTTCCTAAGCTCCTCTTTCCCCCAACCTTTCCTTCTATGATGACATTCAGAAGAACTATATAAACTATATATTCTTTGAATGACATGTTGAGAGCTAAACAGTTTTTTAAAGTGAAAATATATTTTACTTAATAATATTTATGGTCGTATTATAAAAATAAATGTAAGCATATTGGTGAATTAACAAAATTACCAAGGAACCAGTAGTCTAATACATTATCACATATTTATCTAATTAATGAAGCATCTAGCGGATTCCAGATTCAGTAGAGCCTACATGTTGCAAATGTTAAGTTCATTTAAATAAACCCATGTGTTTACTATACTTAACAATATTTTGTCCAGTTGATAAAGATTTTTTTTCTTAACTCAATCAAGATATCTCAAACATAATAGAAAATAATATTCCATATAAATATTGTATTGACAAAGACAATAAAACTGAATCATTGATTAATTGAATAAAAATAACAAGATATTTGTTGTGTGTTTTGACAAAAATTGAGAAAATACAAACCAATTTTAAGGTATCTTCATTATGTCCAAGAGTAGGTAATTGAGTTTCCTAGTAGTTTTCCAAATACCTATAGTTAAGAAAGCATATATTTAATATTTCAAAAACCAAATGAATAACTGGCTTTGTCGGTAAAATGTTGGTACTAGACTGATAAAGTATTTTTAAATATTATTTCTTTTCTTAGGAAAATCATATTTATTCTGGTTGTGTATTATATAATGTAATGATTACATAGTTTACTATATGCCCATACTTATATATTAAAAGAAAAAAAGAAGTAATAATTGGGCTTTGAATAGACTACAGATTCGTGTGAGTGGTTTTGGGCCTAGCTTATTTTTAAGGAAGAAACCACCTATTAGAAATATTAACCTGAAATGGAAATTTTCTCCACAATGCTTGTTAAGTTGGCTTTGCCTATTCCAGTAATAATAGAAGAATGATCGCTGTCCTTAATGGAATAATGATCGTCTCCAGATACTCATGTACTTATGTTTTGAGGTTGTTTCCTTCTCCTCCCAAAAGTCACAGATTTTCAAAAGAGGCAAAATGTCATGAATGTGAGATGTTAGAGGAATTAGCAATGATTCTTTTGGATCATTCCGGTCATGTATGAGGAGTGCAAGAGGAACCGACATTGATTCTTTTGGATCATTATGGTCATATTTGCGGAGTGCGAGAGGAACTGGCAGTGATTCTTTTGGATCATTCTGGTCATGTTTGCGGAGTGCGAGAGGAACTGGCAATGATTCTTTTGGATCATTCTGGTCATGTTTGCGGAGTGCGAGAGGAACTGGCAGTGATTCTTTTGGATCATTCTGGTCATGTTTGCGGAGTGTGAGAGGAACTGGCAGTGATTCTTTTGGATCATTCTGGTCAGTTTTGCTGAGTGCGAGAGGAACTGGCAATGATTCTTTTGGATCATTCTGGTCATGTATGAAGAGTGCGAGAGGAACTGGCAATGATTCTTTTGGATCATTCCGGTCATGTTTGCGGAGTGCGAGAGGAACTGGCAGTGATTCTTTTGGATCATTCTGGTCATGTATGAAGAGTGCGAGAGAAACTGGCAGTGATTCTTTTGGATCATTCTGGTCATGTATGAAGAGTGCGAGAGAAACTGGCAGTGATTCTTTTGGATCATTCTGGTCATGTATGAGGAGTGTGAGAGAAACTGGCAGTGATTCTTTTGGATCATTCTGGTCATGTTTGCGGAGTGCGAGAGGAACTGGCAGTGATTCTTTTGGATCATTCTGGTCATGTATGAGGAGTGCAAGAGAAACTGGCAGTGATTCTTTTGGATCATTCTGGTCATGTTTGCGGAGTGTGAGAGGAACTGGCAGTGATTCTTTTGGATCATTCTGGTCATGTTTGCGGAGTGTGAGAGGAACTGGCAGTGATTCTTTTGGATCATTCTGGTCATATTTGCTGAGTGCGAGAGGAACTGGCAATGATTCTTTTGGATCATTCTGGTCATGTATGAAGAGTGCGAGAGGAACTGGCAATGATTCTTTTGGATCATTCTGGTCATGTATGTGTAGTGCGATAGAAACTGGCAGTGATTCTTTTGGATCATTCTGGTCATGTTTGCGGAGTGCGAGAGGAACTGGCAGTGATTCTTTTGGATCATTCTGGTCATGTATGAGGAGTGCAAGAGAAACTGGCAGTGATTCTTTTGGATCATTCTGGTCATGTATGAGGAGTGCGATAGAAACTGGCAGTGATTCTTTTGGATCATTCTGGTCATGTTTGCAGAGTGCGAGAGGAACTGGCAGTGATTCTTTTGGATCATTCTGGTCATGTATGAGGAGTGCAAGAGAAACTGGCAGTGATTCTTTTGGATCATTCTGGTCATGTATGAGGAGTGCAAGAGAAACTGGCAGTGATTCTTTTGGATCATTCTGGTCATGTTTGCGGAGTGTGAGAGGAACTGGCAGTGATTCTTTTGGATCATTCTGGTCATGTTTGCGGAGTGTGAGAGGAACTGGCAGTGATTCTTTTGGATCATTCTGGTAATATTTGCTGAGTGCGAGAGGAACTGGCAATGATTCTTTTGGATCATTCTGGTCATGTATGAGTAGTGCGATAGAAACTGGCAGTGATTCTTTTGGATCATTCTGGTCATGTATGAAGAGTGCGAGAAGAACTGGCAATGATTCTTTTGGATCATTCTGGTCATGTTTGCGGAGTGCGAGAGGAACTGGCAGTGATTCTTTTGGATCTTTCTGGTCATGTATGAAGAGTGCGAGAGAAACTGGCAGTGATTCTTTTGGATCATTATGGTCATGTTTGCGGAGTGTGAGAGGAACTGGCAGTGATTCTTTTGGATCATTCTGGTCATGTTTGCGGAGTGCGAGAGGAACTGGCAGTGATTCTTTTGGATCATTCTGGTCATGTATGAGGAGTGTGAGAGAAACTGGCAGTGATTCTTTTGGATCATTCTGGTCATGTTTGCGGAGTGTGAGAGGAACTGGCAGTGATTCTTTTGGATAATTCTGGTCATGTTTGCGGAGTGCGAGAGGAACTGGCAATGATTCTTTTGGATCATTCTGGTCATATTTGCTGAGTGCGAGAGGAACTGGCAATGATTCTTTTGGATCATTCTGGTCATGTATGAAGAGTGCGAGAGGAACTGGCAATGATTCTTTTGGATCATTCTGGTCATGTATGAGGAGTGCGATAGAAACTGGCAGTGATTCTTTTGGATCATTCTGGTCATGTATGAAGAGTGCGAGAGGAACTGGCAATGATTCTTTTGGATCATTCTGGTCATGTATGAGGAGTGCGAGAGAAACTGGCAATGATTTTTTGGATCATTCTGGTCATGTATGAAGAGTGCGAAAGGAACTGGCAATGATTCGTTTCTATCATTCATGTGAAGTGTACTATTTTCCAGATCATCCATTGTTTCTGGGATCAGAGTGGTAGAGATGGCGTCATAGTCATCTTCTTTCAAAGTAGAAAGCATCTCATCCTCATGGTTTCCGTTTGGTTTCTTGTAGGTCCCAGAATTGACCGAAAATGCGTTAGTACTTGAAGGGAATGATGTTGTTTCGGATTTTGAGTCATTTTTCAACATATTACGGCGTAACTGTAAGTATTCATTTGTTGCCATAGACTTAAGTACAAACAGGCCACAAATGAGTAGTATCTGAAAAACAAATATTATTAGGTAATAGAAAAATATAAATCAATTATAATTACTAAACACTATTATTTAAGACACAAAGAACATTTAAATCAGGACAATTAAAATAACATGATTTTTCATATTTAGTATTACGTCTACTTGGATTATAGCTTGCACACGCTGGTACACTCCTTGTACCGTGTAAAGTAACAGTCTTACCTTGATGGATTACACTATGACCCTATATTTTAAGCTGCATTATAGTAGAACAATTAAATACAAGCTTGCTACCTTTCAAGTTTAGCGAAGGGTACACGAAATAAAAACAGTTATAGCCCAGCAAATACACTAATTAAACATGGGATGAAATAATGGTTTCTGGAGCAGGAACAAAATGGTAAGATATACCAGATAGCCTTAATAATGTACGGGGTGAGCTGTACCAAATAGGGCAAATAGCTTGGTGCCAATTTACCCCCTTTTCCCCCAAAAGTTGAGAGTGGCATCCTCAATGGCAAGAAGATCACTCACTACTCGCCTCAGGCCCGATGCTCATGGGTTCAAAACCAGTCGGGGTCGATATATATTTTTTTTTGGCGAAAAACATCCCTAGCCCAACTTCATTCGGAGGAGAATTAAATCCGTTGGTCCCCATATCGATTGTGACATGAAAGGAAAACCTGGAAGGTAAGTGAAAATACCTTTCCCGGTAAAATTGGTATAACTCTTTCGATCTCGCTCATAGAAATTATCGTGTGCTGATAATATAATCATTCGGTTCAGAAAGTGCACGTAAAATACCTCAAATAAATATAAATAATTTGATTAATATAAATACTTAACTTGTGTCAACATTAAAGAATACTCCCAATAAATTCAAACAACAAGCCATTTGGATCGTACACATATAATAATGTATATTTAATGATTTAATGATTGATAATAATTTATTTTAATACCAATCTCTATCATAGTACATTCAACCATCCCAAATTCTAGAAATATTTAATAGGCTTATATTAATTATAACTACCTCGACTTTATTTGAATAATACAATTCATTACATTGTTTAATTGATCTCACCCCTGGTTCAAGGCCCGGACAGAATGAAAAATAAATAAATGTTTCGGTGCACCACACAGACTTTCTCACCCCTTGACTTATGAATGATGACATTTCACTTAAAACTTGTAAGATAACTCAAACGAAATTATAGCAATTTTAAATTGAATTAGAATAACAATAATAGAAAAAAGAGCATCAGAGTTCACCAAAGAGCTTAAATCCAATTATATACACTGTTAGAGACAGATCTAGAAAAAAAATAACATCTCTGTTAACCAAATAGCATAACGATTACATCTCCATTACTAGCCCTCAATTTTAAAATATACATTTCCAGTAGTTCATAAGCTTTTGGTTTTTTAAACATATATTTTAAATAAAGTTTTTATTTGCAATAGTCCCACAACTTTACAATGATAAGCTAGTTTGTTCTGAAATAGTTGTGGATATATGACAAAAATAGAAAATTTCTGCTCATGTAAAGTATGTACCCTTATCGGAAAAATGAGATTTTCCATTTTGTCTATAATGTGCCTAGATACAAAATGTAATCAAAACCTTGAGAGCGGAATTAAATCCTTCAGTAAACTACCCTTGATTTTAAGGTAATTTATCTAATTACAAAAATCCCTCGGGGGAACCTAATTAAAACACTAGATATCAAGCTTTAACGCGATCAGTAAAAGAGTTTCAGCTCTAGGTCAAAATACAGACACACAGACAGACGGCATCACATAAACTACTTTTTTGGTTTTAGGAGGTCATGAAACGTCAATATTTATCAAAATCTTGAGTTCGATTTTTTGGCGATCACAAATTTAAAATAACGAGGCCTACCAAACTGTATGTTTAATGAGATTTTATTTTTTCATGTTCATTGTAGACACTATGACCAGTATTGCAGTTTTTAAATAAAAAAGTCAATGAGTTATATTTTAACTACTATTTGAAAAATTCTAGAGGTAATTATTCCAGGAATTTTTTTAAATATTTAAAGAATGTGTAGTGTTATAACTACCAATATTTTGGTTCTATTATGAAGAGTTTCCAATTCTTTTTACTATATTAATAATTGATTACTATGTACTATAGTATGTTTAGTAGTCATTAACTTGAAAATATTTCTACAAGTTCAATATTCACCCTCTACTTGACAAAATATTCAAAGATGCCTAAATGGTTTATAGTATTTAAACAAACCCTACAATCAGTATTAAAGTAATAAAATAAAATTAGTGAAAATCTAAAAGAACCCTCTAATTAATATTAAGCTGTGACGTGCTTTTTCTACCTTTACTTATTAAATGATCTGCTTTGGTGACCGCATAGTCTGAGGCGTCACTCTCACAATAGACTGGGTGCCGATGATGGGAAAATCGAGTGCACTGAAAGTGGTTTTTCCTAAATGGCTTTCCACTCTCCCCCAAGTTAGTGTGGGTGCACTTTCTCTAAATTCAACCTTCCTAATCCCTAAAACATTAGAGTAATTAGTACATAGCCGTACAACCCAAACTTATAGTAAGACGCGATGCCAAAAAAACAAGAAAAACCATTAAATGTTTCTTGAAAGATTTAAGATGTGTAAGATAAAGTATTTAAGATGTCCACATAACTACTTTTAATCCGAGAGATTACGGGATCGATCCCTGGTGCTCCCAGAATTTTTGTGTGAACGGTTTGGAAAGGAGGAAAAAACCCAGCCTCGGGAGGACAAATTAGAAGCTACTTGAAGAAATAGATAGCGGCTCCCGTCTAGATAATTGAAATAAATGTTTGGAGCGCTTGTTGTGCTGACCACATGACACCCTATTTCCGCAAATGCCAGTATTTTTATCGCTAACGTTAGCGGCCGTTCTGTCGGTATTTCTCGATAGCGATCTCCAGCCTTGCAGTTGTTTTTTTTAGTTTGAATCCAAGAAGGTTACACAAATAAGAAATTTAACTATCCATACATATAATAAGACTCTATATTGTCTGTGCTTTACAGTTACATTAAGGTAAAAGTGGGATCAACTCTAGCTATCTGGCCCTCTAAGTTTTCAAATTCCGTTACTTACTTTGTAATAAATTGAGACTATATTAGAATTCACTCTCGCACACTGGCTAGCAAGGATTTATTGACATATTTAGAGCCAGCATAAAATTAGGAATAAAATATAACCAGCTGTGATTACCTAGTCCAAATTGTGTAATATTACAACCTATACAACATTATTATTCAAGTAGGACTAGCTGTGACTCCCTTGATAATCCTTACTGTAAAAAATTGAATGATTTACTACAGATATTACAATATTGAAATTAAAGTTGGACATATTAAGACTCAACCAGGTCATTCTTAAATTATCTGGCAATTCCTTGCTGTCAAATTTGCATGACTTTATTATAACCTATGAGGATCTTTTTTTTAAGTGGCAAATTTCATTCATTTATGGAAAATATTATTTTTAAGTATAATATTCTAAAATAAATGTATAATATAGTTCCTAATCTTAGTTTATATAAGCAGCCTACCTTTATGAATTCCTTCAATTTAGACTATTTAGGGTTGACCTTTTTATTTTATTCTTGTTGTGAATACATTTCTTCTGTTAACCATGTTTGCTATTATTTAAAACATCACATAAACAATGCACAATCGACTGATTATCTTATGGTTCTATCTTATAAGCTTTCAATATTTCAGGGTAAACGGAGTGAGATTTTTATGTATATATAATAGCTGTTATTTTATCAATTTTAAATTATATTTACCTCAATTTTTATTACTAATTTACTAAAGTATACCTTACTTGTGTTTTTTTTTATAGAAAGCTTTATTACAACACCTTAATTAATTAGTTTAATCTAAAATATGCTATTAATATTTCTAGTAGGCTATTGTATTTATGGTATAGTATTTCTATAATAAATCTATGCTTACAACTTTGTTACTGCTTCAAGTAATAGTGGCGAGTAAATTTACATGGAAAATACATCATTTCAACCGTTTATGTGTTAAAGAAGCAATTAAGAATGTCATAGATTACTAATTAATGTTATATCACATTGTTAACATTGAAATAAAAAATGTGTTAATTGATTATTTAAAATGTATATAAGAGTCAATTAAAATATAACAGTCCTTTATTAATCTCTCATATCAAGAGAAAGTATTCTGATTGTGGGAAAAAAATCTATCTCAAGATTATGAAAAATGTAACGGATTTTGTTCAAACTTTATGTTTGGATATTATAGGGCTATACCACAAAACAGTTAGGTTTTTTTACCCTAGCCCGTTAGTTAAGAGTTGTTTACTGATTACTAATTTTTTTTGAAAATGTCTCAAATGATTTTGTTTAAAATCCATATCTAAGATAACCCATCTCGTGGCGTAGTTAGTTAGCTAACGCGTTAGTTTGGTGTTGCGCTGGACTGCCGAGGACAGGGAGAGCAAGGTTCGAATCTCTGTCTGTCGGGTGAACTGGGGTGGTTTTTCCTAGATAGTTTTCCACTCTCCCTCCGCACAAATGTGAGTTCACTTCCTCTAAATTCAACCTTCCCAATTCCTAAAATTTAGCGTAATTAGTACTCAAGCGTATAGCCCAAACGGATAGTAAGACGCGGAGCTATAATTTATTTAATTTCCATCTAGGATTTGTTTTACATGAAAAAAAAAATTTTTAGGCATCAATTTGTTGAAGGGTAGTTTACTAATGACAGATTTTTCAAAAACTTGAAATATTTTACAAAATGGCTAAATTGATTTATTTACAAATGGGTATCGTGGAAATATTTGACATGAAAGTTAATCCAATATATTTGTTATTGAGGTAAAACTCATGTATGAGTTGTTTACTTATAACTAATTTTTCAAAAACTTGAAATATTGTAACGATATTGATTTGGACCGCTTTCATATATTTAAAAAGTCATGGATGAAGGTATTTTTCTTTAAAGTATCGTATGTAAATTATCCTTTTAAAAGTTCATCCATGGAGAATCACGCGTTTTTCAGGAATAATCTAGAAGGATTGCACCATTAAAACTTATTTTTATTTCAAAATTTCCCTCCGTTGTATTTACCAAACAAGCAAGAGACGCCAGTTCCCTATACCCAATAGGAAGCTAGCCTTCAAGACACCTGTCTCAGGAACGCTTTTGATTTGTTGGTTTTGACACTGGTCACAGAAGGTCCAAGGGGCAAGGGGTATGTCATATATACGCTGCTTCTGCGTATGAATATATAGAGTAGTCACATAAACAGAGAGAGTGCCAGTGACATAAACGTAGAGAACGTGTAATATCACGACTGTACATAATTTGTATTTCAAGTAAAATTGTATAAGAAGATATAATCACTCCAATAAATCGTGTGCAACATTAATAGTTGTATTTATTTAAATAAAGCAAACAGTAACATAATAATTGGCGTCGATCATGGGGATATAATAACCAATTAAATCTCAAATAAGTCGTATCATTTCAATATTTTAAGAATGGTTTAAATTATTTGGTTATAGATGTATATAATGGTAGTGTTTGACTTAACAAATAACAATATTACTTGTTTTTGGAGTAAAAACTAATTTATGGTTAGTTTTTTTACAATATTTTTTAATAAACTTGAAATATTTTACAATTTTATTGGCTTTAACGATTTGGTTCCAAATGGGTATCTTGGTAGTTTTTGACACAACAAATAACAATATCTACTTGTTTTTGGGATTAAAACTCATGTATGGGTAGTTTACTAAGGACTGAGTTTTTAAACTTGAAATGCTCTACAAATTGTTCTAACGATCTCGTTCTAAATGGGTATCTTGAGAGTGTTTGACATAGCACATAACAATGCATACTTAGTTTTGGGTAAAATTTCTATAAAAGGTCTTTCACTGGGGAGTGATTTTTGAAAATTTGAATTATTTTGAAAATAACTATAACGATTTTGATTAAAATGTATACCTTGGAAGTGCTTGACATTAATATGACCAATAAAGCTGTATATTTGTTTGGTAAGGGGAGGATATTTTGTTATGAGTGGCTTACCGAATACTTTTTAAATTTGAATATTTAAAAATGGATTTAGCAATTTGGTTCAAAATTGGTATCGGAGACTAGTTTACCTATGAATAATAATGTATATTAATAAAAAATAAATGAATTCAAGGGTAGTTTATTTGAAACAAACTATAGAAAATTTGAGTGTTTTGAGAAATGAACTTAAAGATTGAACTTAAAATGGAAATTTTATTAATATATTTTTCATATTAAATTATCAAAATTTTTATTTTTAGAAATAAAAAATAACTTTAGGATAGGTTACAAATGATTTATTTTTTAAAAGTTTATTTTGTTAAATATGTTTGAACAATTTAGTTTAAAAATTTATAATAACGTGATTATTGTGATTAAGAAGATATATTTGTTTTTATGGGTAGAACTTATTTAAGGGTAGTTTACTAAAAACCTATTTTTGAAAATGTTATTCGAAGTTATAATAAGCAATATGAGAAAGTTTGTGCGATTGTGTCGTTCCATTTATTTTTAATATAAGTGAAATGATATTTTCTTCAAAAAATTAAATGGAAAGACACGATCGCACAAACTTTCTTATAATATGTATTATAGCTTCGAAGAAAATGATCAAAAATAGGTTTTTAGTAAACTACTCTTAAATAAGTTTTATTCATAAAAACAAACACATCATCTTGTTAATCACGACAATCACCTTATAAATAAATTTTAAACTAAATTGTTTAAATTCTTTAAAAAAAATCAAATTTTCAAAAATAATTTATTCGTAAACTACCCTAGAATTATTTGTTATTTCTAAAAATAAAAACGTGTTCTTGTTTATTATGAAAAACTAGTCACAAATTCCCATTTTGAATTCAATCTTTAAGGTCAAGTTCCAAAACATTCAAATTTTCTCTAATTTGTTGTAAGTAAACTGCCCTTAAATTAATTTTTTTAGATAAATATAGATTATTTTTTATGTGGAAAATAGACCCCTGAACCAATTTGAACGTAATAACTAAATACATTTTTTAAATATTCAAATTAAAAAAAAAAGTCTTCAGTAAACTACCCATGGTAAAATCCCCCTTCCCCCAATACAGTTATACAGATTTATTTGTCATGTTCATTTCAAACACTCCTCAGATATATATTTTAAGCAACATCATTATAGCCATCATTATAGCAATCACTCTTCAGTAAAAGACACGTTATCACAATTTTACCCAAAACAAAGTATGCAGAATTACTTGCCATCTCAGACAATCCCAATACCCATTTGGAACCAAAACGTTGGGCTAGTTTTTAAATATTTAAAGTTTTTAAAAAATAAGTAATCATTAAACTACCCATGAATAAGTTTTTACCCCCCAAAAAAGTAAACAGAGATATTTGTTTTGTCAATCACTCCTAATATACCCAATTTGGAATCAAATCGTTTTAGCCATTTGTAAACTATCTAGAGTTTTTGAAAAATCTGTCATCAGTAAACTTACCTTCAACAAATTATTGCCCAAAAACCAATAATATAGGGCTATTTGCCATGTAAACAAATCCTAGATATGCATTATATACAAAATCATTTGAGCCATTTTCGAAAAATTTTGAACTAAAATAAATTACTCATCAATAAACTACCCTTAATTGAAGGGTTAGGGTGGATAATTTTTTGTGGTGTAGTCCTATAATATCTAAATAACAAGTTTTAACAAAATACATCAAATTGTTTGGAATCTGTTTCCTAGAACAGACAGACAACATGGGTACAGTCAAAGTCATAAAATGCACTTTTTGAGTTTATGTTCACAGAAAACGAAAAAATGTCTCATAATCTCGAGATCGGTTTATTTCACGATCACAATACTTTCTTTTGATATGATAAAGTAATAAAGGCAGCCAATTTTTACGTTTGCAAACTAATGCACCAAGAATATTTGAAAAAGATTTTAAAAATCTATTCTTCTGATAACAGTGGTGAAATAACATAGACTAGGCTGTTGTGAAGATAAGAATCGATAAGCTACTTTTGAAAAAGGAATTAAATAGTTTATATTTTCAACAGCCAATCTATAATGAGGTATACATATATCATAGGAATTATTTCAATACAAGCAAACATAAAGGGGCTTCGGAATTGTCAAATCAGGGGGATTAAGCCCCCCTGTTTCTATTTTAAGCTGTTTATACTATCCTGAGCCCTCCGATATTTTTCCCGTATATAAAAAAAACTTTATTAAATTGTTTTAAAATTTTGTTTAACTAACAGACTTAGCCCTTGCCCCTTGTGAGAAATAATATTGTATCAAGTAGTTTCATACAGTAAAAAAAAAAATATATATAAATCAAAAACACCTATAATCATCAGCATGGTAATTTTAATTAGTAACTACATATTTATAATTCATGCTATAAAATAGTAGTCGAAGAGGATCTCTAAGAAGTGGGCCCCATCTTCCACATTCTATAAGTGTTTGTTTCGAAAGATTTAAAAAACTTTACGCTATAATTTCCAGGCCAGCTAAGTTAACTATACGTCTTTATTTCTATTATGTTGAGTAGATCACAAGCTAAGCCAATCTTTAAGCTTTAAGGGAGTGCAGGCATATTTACGGGATAAATATTGCCATTCTGCATGTGTATGGCACTAACGTAACTAACTTCAATAAATACAAATTATGATAGCAATAAAATATATTGGAAGGTTTTGATCTAAGCACCACTGATAATTGGCTTTCAACGCCAACTGTAGAGCACTGTGTGGTTTTCTTAAAACTTTAAACAAATTTTCTACTGTATTTCATAGATTTTTCTTCGATTAAATAGAAATATAAACATGTCTTCCTCCCAGGTGTTTTTACAATATCCACTTACAGTAGGCCTATCCTTAAAATAGTGTAAATAATTATTAGCCCAGAAATCAGTAAGACCCATGGCACATATAAATGTAGGAAGTTTAGTTGTGTGTGGAAGAAGGTTGAGATTTACATTAATTACAATTAAAAACAAAATCCAAAATAATAACTTATGGAGTCATATAATTAGAAAAAACTACAATTACTTCAAATAGTTTATAGAGGCATTTAATTAATTAAATTTTGTCTCTAGAGGCACATTCTAAATAGCTTCTAGGAGCATTTAATTTTTTTTTTAATCCAGCGAGAACCAATATAAATGGCTTTTAAGGGCATCCAATTTTCAAAACTTGTAATTAAAATACCACTCCAAATAGCTTCTAGAGGCATATAATTTTCAAAAAAATATCACTCTAAATATCTTCCAAGGACAAACCATTTAAAAAAATTTGCCACAAGAGGCCCATAACAATTAGCTTCAAAGACTATTTTATCAATAATAAATTCAGGCAGGAAATCATTTAAAAATAGCGTCTAGAGAAGGAAAATTTTTAAAAATCTACTGAGGGATGACTTCAAATAGCCTTTAGAGGAATCTGATTATCAAAAAAATTCCAAGAGATAACCACTCTAAGTTCATCAGAATTTAGAAAAAATTATGGGTAAAGGCACCCGAACCCTCCCTTTTTTCTTTCTAAATTACTCTTATCCCCTCCCCTCACTGTATAAATAAGGCTCCACTAACACTGGAAAGTATTTTTATAAATAAAATAAAAATTGAGTATCATTTTTATTGCTGACCCCAAAAAGTGTGCATTGTATAATTCGCCCTTCCTACTGTGTTCTTACTATATATTACGAGAAATAAAAGTTTAAGAAAGTGCTATTCATGAAATATAAACTACTTACAAATAGCTTGAAGGGTTATCCAGAGTTTAAAATTTTACCGTGGAAGGACCCTCAGGCCAACATATTAGATTAACCCACCACCCACCCCCGAGCCCCCCGAAAATTCTAGAGAGCTTCCGGAGCCTCTGTTAACACATGAAGTATGGTTTGTAATATTATGAATATATTTAAACAAAATATAAAACAGTGTGAGGGACATATACATATTTTAATTTAATTTTATTTTATTTTATAATATAGGTAATTGCTAATAAAATTTAGTACGAAACTACTGTTTATTTCTCTTTAGAGAATAAAACACAGATTATGACATCTTTACATATCCAGCCTTCACGGTGTTAGGCCCCTAATCAAGAAATATTTAAAACATTTACTCTTAAAAATCCAAATGTGGGGATTTTTAGCGGATGGCCCATTATAACAGTTTAACTCAATTAGGTCTTTATAGGAGTCTATCCCTGATTGTCCAAATATATTGACCTACTTACAAATAGTACATCAGTTAGACCCAAGTAGGCCCATTTTGATTATCTGATTTTTAAATTTGACCAACTTCCATCCAGGACAACAGTGAGACCTAGGTAGGCCTATACCTCACTCTCTGGTTAGTCCTGATTGTCCAAATGTATTGACCTACTTACAGGTAGTTTAACAGTGAGACCTAGGTAGGCCTATATCTCACTCTCTGGTTAGTCCTGATTGCCCAAATGTATTGACCTACTTACAGGTAGTTTAACAGTGAGACCTAAGTAGGCCCATGTCTCACTCTCTATATAGTCATGATTGCCCAAATGTATTGACCTACTTACAGGTAGTTTAACAGTGAGACCTAAGTAGGCCCATGACTCACTCTCTAGATAGTCATGATTGCCCAAATGTATTGACCTACTTACAGGTAGTTTAACAGTGAGACCTAAGTAAGCCCATGTCTCACTCTCTATATAGTCATGATTGCCCAAATGTATTGACCTACTTACAGGTAGTTTAACAGTGAGACCTAAGTAAGCCCATGTCTCACTCTCTATATAGTCATGATTGCCCAAATGTATTGACCTACTTACAGGTAGTTTAACAGTGAGACCTAAGTAGGCCCATGACTCACTCTCTAGATAGTCATGATTGCCCAAATGTATTGACCTACTTACAGGTAGTTTAACAGTGAGACCTAAGTAGGCCCCTAGATTTAACCTAATTACAACCAGTATATCAGTGAGACCAAAGTAGCCCCATCTTAATTCTCTGGCCATACCTATTGTCCAAATGTATTGAACTACTTACTGTCAAAGTAGCGATGACAATTATGTAGATATTCATATTTCTTTGGATATGTGCTGTGAATCGCCGCTTCAAGGTACCAACGAATGTTTTTGGTGGAGGTCTAAACACAAATTAAAAAATTAATAAGCCTACTACCCAAATTTGTTAGTGACTTAGTCTAAGGGAGTAATTAAGGGGATATTACCTATCATTATCCGATGAAATAGTGTGGAATATAATAGCTTTTAAACTACCCCTAATATATCTGTTTATGATTCGAATGATTTAATTCTAATCTGCATTGTCAGTAAAACACTTAAGAACTACTGGTATTTGAAGTTAAGATATTGTTTTGTTTTAAGTTAAACTATATTTTCATGCCAAAATAAAATTTAATCATAAATATTTAAATTTGTTCACTCTTAAAACAATTTTTATCTTTGAGTTTTAGGTGAGTGTATATGATATTTAAACAAATAATAAGCAAGTTTTACTTGAATTTCATCAGGCACTTCCAAATATAAATAAAAACAAAAAACAAACTTAACTAATTTTGTGTTTTTTCGCGATTAAAGCACTTTTGTTGCGTGTGTATATGTATTTTAGGTGAACAACTCTCGAAATTAAATTGATTTTCATAGCGTTTCAATTGAGTTTAATCAATCATTTTCATGTTAAAATCAAAATTTAAAACAAAACTTAGGAAAAATATCTAAGTTTATTATGCTTTTTTTAATATAATATATTGATGAAGCGCAATTTAAAACTCGTCATTATTAGTTTAAATAGGAGGACGATTCACCGATATAGTCTCAAAATAATGTACCTAACAATGAAAACAGCGGTTTTATTTAATTATCTCTTGTAAATTACAATAATATGTTACTATCTGAAATATAGAGCTATATGACTATTAAAGAAGTTTATTAAAATGTTAACGAGTTTAACACAAGTTTTATAAAAATAATAAAATTACATTTTCTTAAAAAGTTGTGAATTTCTTACTACTTTGAATTAAAATATATAGTATTATTTTTCTGCTTAATATAGATAGTTTTTTAAAGTTTTGATGACCATCGTAATGATTTCTTAATTAAAGTTATTAGTACCAGTTAGGGTGTGGCAGTGGTAACAAAGATAGCACTCTAAAAATTGGAGTAAAAAGATGTATAAATACTATATTAATCATAATTTCCACTTACCCATCATCTATCATGACCACTCTTCCGTTGCTAATGGGTAAATACATAATTTTACTCGCTGCACCCATCGTAAAATCACCAAACAATTATTTTGCCAAAGGAATTGCTAAAACACTGCTGAGAGGTGCGTCGCTGACGTGTAAATGTCTGTTCTGGCGAAGAGGTAGACGAATATCGATCATCTACCTTTGATTATCGATTTCACACTGATGATTTGTTTAAAAGGCAAAATTAGCTATATTTTATTCTGAGTGAAAACTAATAGTTCCAGTAAATAATTGATACACTGAAGAAAACTTGTAAAAATAGGATCACTTGTGTATCAACAATAATAATATTAATAAAGACAATAATTTAATAACAGCACACAGGTTTCTTAAATCGTATCGAATCGATGCGATCGATGTAGACAATCGCTTGATTGGTATCCTTACCTAATAGACCAGAATTTATGTCGCCAACTATAAGAAAAAATGGCGACAGGAAACTATATTATGCTCTTTTTTTTAATTGACACACTATGGCTCTTCTTCAAGGTGTAAATTAAAATAATCCAAAATAATCCATGGGTTTGTTTTAAATTTAAATACGATGTTTCTTATACACAACACATATTTAATATGATTAGGAAACTAATTACCTTTAGTTAATTAGCTATATATCCAAACCAAGAGAGAACGTGAATCAATAATAAGTGCAGAGCATGTTCTGGTCCAACGTATGGAGACGACCTTCTCAGTCAGCTCGGATATCCAGATAACACCAGCTTTTCGCTCGTCCAGAGTTATCGCTTGGGAACCTAGCAAAGGAGCATTACCCAGACAAAACTTGCAGAAACCGGTGACGACTCTAAACTTATTGGAAATAATATAAAGTTGGATGTTTCTATCGATGTTATCATTTGGTTCGGTAGTCTCTGCATCTCCTTTTTCTACGCTCCCTTTTTAACATCTGCAAAACAAACGAATTATAGAGGTTGAGTTTTAGAAACTGCACCAGCATTCGTTTAGAGATAAAATCGAAAAAATAATTAAAAATAAATAACTGCATCTTGAGAGAGATGAAAATAAATCTTCCTGAGAATGGGCCTTTGAAGATATTCTGTCATCTGTTGCAAAGTTAAGCATGTTCAAAGGATTTTTTGAATTTAATTGAATAATAAATAAATTATATCTAAAATTTACATACTAAAATGTAGTTCACTTTAACGGCTTGGGACAGCCAATCACTATACATCGTCCTCAAGCGCTAAAAAGTGGCTTCTACTATTCTGTCTGTCCTCAAGTTTGTGTGTCTGTCCCAGGGCCTAGATCCGAAATAGTTTTGATTAATTGTGTTCATCTAGATATTTATATGTTATAGGGTTATACCTGGGGGTAATTTTGGCCCTAACCTTTAAATTAAGGGTACCTAGTTTACAAATAAGTGATTTTTGAAAATTTCAAATTTTTCTAGAATGATTCAAACTGTTTTCTTTAAAATAGAAAACTAGGGAGTGTTTGACCTGAAGAACTTCAAAATTATTGGAAACGGCTTAAAACAATGTTGTTTGGAATTTATATTCTGGGGACTGTTTGACATTAAAAATAAAACTGTACATTTGAGTTTTGGGTAGAAATTTGGTTAAGGGTCTTTCACTATTGAATGATTTTTCACCCATTCTAAATATTTTAAAAGTGGCACTTACATTTGGATTAGAAATGAATATGGTTTAAGTTTTTAAGAAGACAAATAATTAAATATATTTGTTTTCATAAAATAACTCATTTAATAGTAGTTTACTGATAACTGGTTTTTGAAAAACTTGAGATTTTGTTTAAATAGCTATAGCAATTTTCTTCAAAATTGGTATCTGGAGACAATACATAATGATAGATCATAATTTATTTTATTTTTTAAATAAATTAATATAAATATAGTTTACACATTTGAGAAAGTTTGTAATTTTTCAAAAATTACTTTCAAGATTTAATTTAAAATGAGTATATGGGAGTGGTTTTTCATAATAAATAAGAATGCATTTTTATTTTTATAGATATATAATTATTTTAGGGTAATTTTCAACTAATACATTTTTGAAAATTTAAATTTAAAAAAGTATTTAACAAGTTTGTTTAAAATTTACATATGAAGAGTGTTTGTTGGGATTAACACGATAATTTAGGGTGATTTCTCCGAGGAAAACTTCCTTGAAGGTAATTTACTTAAACACTTTTTAGAAAACTCTACCATGTGAGAAAGTTTGTAAGATTGTAACGTACCATCTATTTGACTTATTATTATTACTATTTTCATAGAAAATATAAACATACTTTTTTGCAATCAGCATTGAAAAAATTTGACATATTATAGTGTAATTTAAGGTATTGAAAACATCAATCAAAAGTGACATCTTAAGAACACATGGCTTGACGTATGGAATACGTGAAATTGGTCCACGTGGTAGTTTTTCTAGATGTCATATATGACCTTTCCTATGAAAATTGGAACTTAAGTTCCCTTCAGAATTGTCAACTATAGTTCTACTGGACGTGAATAAATTATAACTGTATTCGTGAAGTGTATGCTTCTAACAATAGACACCTTCACTTCTAACTCAAGACGTACTCTGAAAGTGCGATATTTTATGACAAGGGAACCCGGAAATATAAATTATAAACAGTTTTATGTTTAAGTTTCTTTCTCTAGCCTCTATTGATGCATTGCCATTATAATTTCAAACGTTTCCCTCTCTCTTGAATTTGGAAATTAGTTACTTAAGCGAAGTGGAAAACAGCTTATGGAATAAATTCAAAATGTTAACTTACCAAAATAATTGGACACAACACGAGCGTCGTTTGGCGAAGGAAGAAGGGGGATAGCCCCCCCTTCTCCACCCGATAATCTTCTCAAATAGGAAATTCTTAGTATCGTAAAAGAAACGGTGAATTGTTTTATTCAAAATATTGAGAACCCACTCTTGGAGCAATGCATAAAGGATAAAGGTAACTGTTTTTTTATCAAACTTATGTAAGTAAGTCTGTATCATTTTGTTCGTGTTATTTATTCATTTTATATTGAATATAATTTTTATTATCTGATTAAAGTTCGTTTTGTCACTTTAATAATTAGGAACTGTTGACACCTATGGACATACAGACTCATTGTCGGACTTATCTAGTCTGGTATACCGGTGACGAGAGGTTGGGGCTCAAGTCCCGGCTTGTTATAATGAGGGTGTTTTTTCTCAATTGTTTTCAACTCTCCCTCCCCGCGATTGTGGGTATATTTACTCCAAATTCTAACTTGCTTACACTTACCCTATTGATTGATTAATGAGTCACTAACCTGAAGGTTGGTTTGATGCACTTCAAGCGCTTCGGCTGGTTAGTGCTGCCCAAACCATCTGGTATAAAGCACATACACTGGGAAAGTCCAGAAAGTGCGGTGGTTTCCCGTTGGTTTCTGCACTATATTTCTACGAGAGAGTGAGAGAGAACCTACAAATTTCGCTGTAAAAATATACCTATCTAGGTTTTTACTTGCCACAATCGACATGGGACCGATGGCTTTATTTCCCCTCTGAAAGAAGTGTTATCGCTCAAGAAAAATCCATCAATCCCGGCTGGATTTGAACCCACGAACATCGGGTCCTTTATCCCAAGACCCGCTTGCTTGATACTAACCCTTTAGCTTTTAAAATGCTAATGCGAATTAATAAATATACACCTGCAGTAACTAAAGTAAAGAATGAACTAAAGCAGAAACAGGGGTGGCCCTGATGGGTATTGTAAACGGTGGAAAAAATTAGAAAAAATAATGAATTTCTTTATTTTCTAAATAATATTAGTGTAAGTGGCCTGTAATAGTTGGAGACAGTAAAAGCTAACTATGTCATCTTCTATTAAAAACCCTATAAGGGACATGTTAACTCTCTATCAACTATACTTTGATTTTCTTACGAAGGAAAACATTTGTAACATATATCTTAAGAAATATAAACATATATTTTGAGACCAACATTGATCATATTTTACTCTATTATTAGAGATTACTTATAGGTAATGATAATTCCTATCAAAAGTGATGGTGATCACATGACTTGACATATTATTACGTGAAAGTAGATCTAGTAACTTTTTCTAGCCGTCAGATGTGTTCATTCCTAATCAAATAGGGGTACAGTATTGAAAGGTAACCCACCAATATAGCAATATGTTAAGAACAAAAATATTAACTATGTTTTAAAATAAATACAAATTTACTAAATGTAAAATAAGTTTTGATTTGTTAAGCCATTTAAATTTTTTTTTTAAGTTTACATTTTGACACTAAAATGCATTACAAAATTCTGGGATATTACTTACTATATGGCATTAGGAACGTGAAAATGTATTGCCATCCTTACAAAAGTACGCCACCTATACCTATCTTGAGCTAGTTCTATCCAGTCCACCTCATTACACCCTATATCTCTCAGGTCCATTCTAATGTTATACTCCCATCTCCCTCTAGGTCTTCCCACTGGTCTTCCCCATTGGGTTTGCTAGACAATGCCCTGAACACGGTTCTAGATTCTCCCATTCACGCTGTCATGTCCTGCCCACCGTAATCAGGGCCGGTCTAAGGCAAAAGTTTGTGTGTAGCAAAACTCACATTTTGCGCACCCCACTCCCCATCTGAAAAAACCCGCGGAGAATACTATATATGGCCATTTTAAAACTAGACCTATGTTTACCATTTTGAATGTTCTTTCCCAAATATGTTACACATCTGAGATTGTCTTTCCCCAGAGTTCGGGAAATATGTTCCTTCATAACAGGATTGAATTTTGCAATCAACTCTACGAGCCCAGAGGGTTTCTGTGAGTTCCTCGAAAATCCATGTTGTGTTGGACAAGGTGGCAAGATGGCAAGATCTCTCGTGAGGACATTTTTACGTCGCTCTTTTTCCTGAACAATTAACTTTGATTTTCGTCATCAATTGTCCTGCCAGTGTTAAACTCCTTTCTGCTTCAACTCATTTTTCGTAGCACTTTAAGTGGTTAAAGGACTTCTCATGTTGGGAAAGAGTTTTTCCGATGTGCCTTCAATCACAGTTTCCATTTTCATCAGGTAATGTAGTTCTGGTGATTGCCTTGTTAAATACCTTGAAGCAAAAAGAGTATAAACTTCCCTTGGACTGGGAATACATTAACCAGTGTCTTCTAATTTTATCGCCGTTGGAAGCAAGCCGATAATAGAATACGTTGGAAAATGATCTTTTTGCACCGTCTCTAGGATATCTGTATAAACTGTTGAGATTGGTCCTTGCAAAATAATAAAATCACGTTCACTTGTGCTTAGCACTTTGGGCCAATTAGCCGGATCTTTCAATTTGTCACATGAAGTATCCATTTCTTGGATTGTATCAGTCACGTAGCTCTTATCAGTGTGATCAATAATTGTCATGGTGTTAGAATCATCGGCATTAGTAATTTTTAAATCTTCTGAGCAATCTTCGTCCTCCTCTGAGCACTGTTTCAACAGATGATCATCGTTACATTGAGTTTCAATTTCACTTTCACTTTCTTTACTAGTGCTTGACTTCATTAAATAATTAGAAATTAGTTTATCACTTGAATTAGATTCTTGTAACGTTTTTGCTTTCCATTTTCTGTTTCAGCTGCAGAAAGTTTGTAAAACATTTTAGTAACTTTAAAAAAAATAGATTTAATATTATTAATAAAAACAAAAACCTCAAAAAGTAAAATCATAATAATAAGAGCAATACAGCATACGACACAATACACTTCACAGAGTACAGTACCTACTAAAAAGGTTTGCACCAAAATAATAATTGAAAACAAAACTTAAGAAGGAGCTTTACAGTTGAAGGGGCAACCCGCAACCCGCATTTCACCCATTTACCCAAAGGTTATTCTTATTCTGATGATATCTCAACTATCATGAATGATAGTAAAATATTTATTGTGTCAAATTTAAGGTATCAATATGCCAAACGATTATGCCAGACCCAAAATTTAAAAAACCATGGAATAATTAGATAAAAAGTTAGATAAAAATTAATAGATGTGTTTGAGCTTCAAACAATTAATTGAGAAGAAAATTTAATTTTTTAACTAGGCAAATAGTTTACGCTGGCAACAGTACGATTATAATTGGGTGTTTATTTATGAAAAAACTGAATAAACCCAAAAAAACAATTTCCATGCATTCTCTATTTAATATTCCAATGGAGATAGGTCACTTTACCTCCATTCTATTCTGGTCAAAACCCCATTAAGTACGCTTAGTTGGATGTGGAAGGGGTGAAGGGGGAAGGCTCGGTTATCTTTAAATGATATTTTAAAACCTGAAAAGTTTCTAACAATCCAGCACAGACACAAAGTTCAGGTACTAGGGCTGTATTGGTTGACAAGCATCCTTCTGAAAAAAAAGAAGAAAAAAGAAGAGAGGTTTGAATTTGGATCAGAAGATCGAAAGTGAATATCCATAGGTAGAGCAAACAGTTTGTGTACAGCAAGAAACTTGTGACAACAATCATTATAATTATTATCACCACCACGTCTTACTACCCGTTCGGGTTATACGCACTTACGCTAATGTGTAATGGTAGGGTGATTGTGAGATGAAATGGAGGACCAACAGTTTAACGTGGGATCCGAACCACGGTGGAGGCCTGGCATTCCACACATTCACAAGTTGTGATTAATACACGTCTTGTCAGAGGTGAAGGAAGGGTTTGGTAATCAGATAAATCTGTGCCGGGACCGAGGATTGAACCCTGGACCCCCAACACAGAAGTCCGACACCTTACCCCTAGACCGCCAGGTCACTCAACAACAATCAATGTACAATATTAATGAATACGAATTAGTAGGGGAGTGGTTGGCTGTTACTTGAACAAATTAAATTAGAACGTTGAAAATTTTGCATATAGGTAGTAGCTATTTCGTATATAGGCCAAGGGTAAAATATGAAATCTTAACTTTTCAACATGGTTTCCCAAAATGGGGGGACGGCGTATTTTACTTGAACAATGCAATTTATAGCTTTGAAAATTGGCAGATAGGTAGGTAGAACTTTGTATATAGACGAAGGGACAAAATACGAAATCTCAACTTTTCAATAGGGTACCCCAAAATGTATGTGTGTGGGAGGGGGGGAGGGCAAGACTGGCATACCGGATTCTTTCATGTATGTTTACCCATATATCTTAATATAAATGAAACTAAATAATTGAAATTGTTGCAGAAACAAAATGTAAAAAAGAAGTGAAAATTTATTTTGAAAGCCATTGCAAGTTGAACTTGGCACTCGATTAGATATCACTTCTTTCCGAGGCTGAAAAGAGAATTTTTTAGTCTAGAACTTGGCGTTTTTCTTAAATAAATATTTTATTGAGATTACTTTTACAGCCACAATCCCATTATAATTATAAATTAAAATCTTATTATGTAGAATTAATTCAATATTATTTATTGTTTCTTGACTTAATCAGACATTGTTTATAATGTATTACAATAACTGTCACATTTTAAGTAGGCCTATGTATACCATTGTTTTAATTTTTTGTAGAAGGATTGCATAATTTAACAGTACATGATATTGAATTCACATGTGTGTTTTAACCTAAAATAATGTATGCACACTACATTACAACAGATTCACATGTGTATTACTTAAAAAAATATGCTCTACACGATATATGCATATAAATATAAATTATATATAATTATATATGTGTGTATATGTGTATAAATATATGTGTATATACTCGTTTGTATAAATATATGTGTGCGTATATATGTATAAATATATGTGTAAATATGATTTTTACTGTGTACTAGAAAGGTAAGCGATTAAAGCAACAACTGCGTATGTATGTTTTATAATTACATTTGAATCAATTTGTTTGTCATAACCAAACTTGGCACGCTTATAGCCACTCTTTAGGATACTTTTGGATGGTTTTTAAAATTCATTCATACGGCCGTTTTCGGTTAAAAAAAAAGAGTGCAGAAAAAAAGTAATTTTAGTCAGGCATATTTATGTTATAAAATTAACAAAAGTGGTTTTTATACTAATTTTAAGGATTTTGTTTCACTTCTTTGAGCTACTAACCAAACTAGGGTAAGCATTCCTAAAATATTTGGAAATATAGCTATATGTATTTGTCGCCAAAGAAAACCATTTTTAATTTGGTATCGTGAACACTTTCAACCTCGATATTATGTCTAATCTTTGCGTTTTATGTGCCCACGAAAACAAACGGGTGGGTTTTGTATTTCTGTCTGACCCCTTGCCTGTTTGTATGTCCCTGGGGCTCAAGAGAAAACGATTTAATAGATTTCTTTCAAACATTAATAATTATATATTATATTATGGTTATACCTTGAGGTGTTTTTTAAATTTTGATTCAAGCCCTCATATTAGTATAGTTTACTGACGACTGATTTATAAAAATTCAATTTAAAAAAAAATTTAACTATTTTGTTTAAAATGGATATTTGGTGGATATTTTACATGATAAATAAAGTTGTAGGCCTATAATTGTTTCTTAGGGGGAAAGCGTATATGTGTTTACTAGCTATTAATAGTATAGTAAATAACTCCTGGAACATATTTATTGGGACACAAATAGTATTAGATCGGGCCCCAAATTACATCACTAAAATATTAAATTATAAAAATATCTAAACTAAACTCAAACCACTCATTACAATACTTTAAGTGATTGTTATGTTACTATTTTGTATGTTTGGCATAAATCGAGAGAGCTAAGTGTATTCAAAGCATTTGAGGGAGGGGGGTAACTCCACAAATTTACAATGCAAAATCAATTTTAATGAAGTATTATTTTTAAGTATTAATTAACTTAATTATTACCAACTTAAAAATTAGTATTGTTAATAAGAACGAATATGTTGTAATATTTTCCAAGAAATGTTTGCAAATTATATTATTTAAAGGACTCTAAATTAAAAATGCGAATGTGTTTTAGGCCAGAAAAATCTACGAATCATGTGTCCTAACACCAAATAGTTATTTGTTTGAATACATTTCTTGCGGTCTATTTTAGAAATAGTTTCTGGGAAACCGGGCCAAAAAATACCAACTCCGAAAAAATGAATTGTCATATCCAAAGGAAATTCAGAATACTCATAGTTAGCCTTATAGGTTATAGCAATAAAATGATTGATTTTTATTTGTGGCTCTTTTTAACAGAATAAATAATCTCAAAAACTTTAATATTTTCTTACATATTTAATGTGGCTGACACAAAAAGCGCATCAATATAGGCCTACATAATAGGTCCCTTATACAATGTTTCCAAGCAAGTCTTATTACCCACTTGGGCTATCCGCATTTAATAACGCTTATTTAGAAGCTGGAGATAAATATGTAATTTAAATTAAATGTACCCACATTAGCGTGGAGAGTAAGTGGGAAACAATTTAGGAAACATAATCTCATTACACCTATCTGGAATTCGAACCTTGACTTCACTTTAACCAGAAAACCAGAACCCGATATTTAGTTCACATGCCTATTGATCATAGTATATACTATATACATATGGTACATTTAAAGTGACTCGACCAAACGGGCTGTTTTTGGTCCAATATGACCAATTATTTTGATCAAATAAAAGAAGTATCTCTTCTAAATTAAATTTGGTTCATCAATAGTAGTTACATTTAGAGTGTTAGCGGCTATTTTTGGTATGTTTAGGCGTTCATAGAAAAATTCTACTAGTTTATAGGCCCAAACTATTTATTTAAATAAATTGTTTAAAAAACCAATCACAATACTGTTTCTTGATATGGGAAAGTAAAAATATCAATCCAGCTCTTCTAGAAAGTGTCCTTCTTCAAAAACTGTCGCAGCTTGATGTACAGTACAATACAGACAATAACTGTGCTGAGCACCATATTGCTTCCGTTGTGACTGGTGGAAAACGCATCAACTACTCACAACCAGGATTATATCAAGCTTGATGTACAGTACAATACAGACAATAACTGTGCTGAGCACTATATTGCTTCCGTTGTGACTGGTGGAAAACGCATCAACTACTCACAACCAGGATTATATCAAGCTCGATGTGCAGCTGCTGTTGTCAGCCATAATACTTGTGCTCTTCACTACTAGTTGCACGAACAAATACATGGATCAAGCCCAGGAAAATTTATATTTACTAAGCTGGTAGAAACTCAAAAACGCCGAAAAGTACGGTGTATCTCCCCCGAGAAAAACGTGAGGAATCACAACGGGATTCAAATTATACCAAGTCAAACAAACTTTTTTCAAAAGCAAATTAAGAAAATAAACATCCGCGATGAAGATTTACAAGTAAGTTATATGAGCCCCTGAGAATACAAGTGGTGTAAGTCACTTTTTTCATATTTGAATTAACAATGTAAGCATGTGAAGAATTATTCATTCTGTCAACTGGTAAAATGGTGTAGGTCATACTTTATATATTTGCAGCTAGATTACACTAAATGTTTGAGCTTTTTAACACGCCAACGCATTTGTTGACAGAACAAGTGGTGTAAGTCGTGATGTGCTTTTTAATTTAGATGATCTGATTCAAATTTCTAAGTTATAATGACCACACTTAGTTATCCTACGATCGAAAATGAATTAATCAATTCATCATCTGGCTCTGAGTATGATCCAGAAAGTGAAACAACCTCCAATGAAGTTAAGATAATACAAATAAGCAGATATTTAAAATGATTTTATATGAATAGTTTTGGTTATGTTTTTGTGTTGCTTAAATCTTTTGTAGGGCCTAGTTAAAATGAGTCCATTAGGCATTGCTTATTACTAATGCAACTTATATTGTTTCAATATAACTGTTTGCTTACTGTAATTTTTATTTTAGGTGGGAATATTGAACAATAAAAAAATCCAATCAAGTGGATAGTGAAAATTATTCCATGTGAAAAAGTTGGGTTATGTTTTTATCTTGCTTAAATCTTTAGTAGGGCCTAAATAAAATAAACTGTTAGGCATTGCTTATTACTAATGCTACTTACATTGTTTCATTATAACTATTTGCTAACCGTAATTTTTATTTTAGGTGGGAATAATGAACAATAACAAATTCCAATTCAGGGGATAGTGCAAACTATTTCATGTGAGAAAGTTGGGTTTTGTGTTTTATGTTGCTAAAAATTTTTTGGTTGTGTCTTTTAACACATTAGATTTTTACTTTTTGTCATGAGTTATTTTCAAAATCTTGTTTAGCGTTAGTGATAATAAATCTTTATTGAAGTTACAGTGATACTATGAAAAATAACTTTGTTTAGTCTTTCAAAGTGATCGGAGTTACAATGGCCATGTAATGCGTGTCAAGTTAGGGAGATTTAAATTTAACATAAATAGCGTTAAATTTAACATAAATAAGTTTTTTATCTGTAATTTACAATTAAAAAACTACCTAACATACACAAACAGATTTTGAGTTATTTAATTGCCTGATTCTAAAAATAGTTCACAGCACAAATGGTCTAATTCATCAAATAATACAAATAATTGTAAAAATAAATTCTTAACTAGATAAGTTTTTTATATTTTCTAATTTTGATTAGTGCATAAGTTAAGTTGAACATTTATGTATGCACCTAATTATTTTGAAAATATCAGACAAATTGGTGAGTTTTCTATATGGATCTAACTTTACCTCCAATTATCTCAAAATGAGAAAAAATGACTTACAGCACTTGTATTCTTAGCGGCTCGTATAAAAATTAGTATTTGATAGTCTGCAACAACCCAAGGAAAAACAAGACATTGAATGTCAAACTAGAAAACGGAATAGTTCTGAACTATGGTTAGAAGAAAGCTGAAAACGATTGACAGTCTAATTTTGGGCAAATCTGCAATCATATTGCAGAAACTTTTTGTGAGAACATAGTAAAACTATGTTTATAATATACTGATCCACAACATCTTTCCACTATGTCATACCAAAGAGAAACTGAGTACAAAGTAAATAGCAAAATTATAGGCGACTTTAAATGTTCACGTTGAAAGTTGTGGTCTTTTCACTGACCCTAAATTGGCATTCCTTGGTGTTACACCAGATGGCTTGGTCGGAAACGATTGGATAATCGAGGTAAATTGTCCATCCTCAGCCGTATTGATGAGTCCATACAGAGGCTGCTACATAGCAACGTAAGAAGACCTTCTGAAAATCTAACAAAGACAGAAAAATCGACGCTTTTATTGACTTATTTGTAATATGAACACCAGTTGAAACATGCATACACGTGGAGAAATTGAACTTGATAATTTCTGGGACAAAATAAATGATTGGCATTCTAACAGCATTTTATACGGACTATTTACTTCCTGAACTTGTAGATCCTTGGTATTCACGTTCAATTCTAATCCACAATCCTTCCGAGAAAGCGAAGAGATTTCAACATCAACACAAAGCAAGGACCAAGCTTTATTTAGCTACGTAAACAATGTGACTCGTCACTAAACAAACACATCTAGGCTGTCAAATCCTTTCATTCGAATATATTGTATTTTAAAATATGGCTTATTATGGATTATAGTTACTTAAACATTATTAGTATTAGCAAAGTGTTTTCATTACTGGTCCCACTAATATTTTTAATCGTTGTGATAGTGAACATAAAATTAGAACTTAATTGATGAAATTTGGTATAGCAAAAAAAAAAGTTACGTATTACACGCATGAAGCATTTCCGTTTTTATTTTTAGTATGGTAAATATTTAGTTCCAAAGGAAATGCTTTTTACATAACTTGTAAAGTTATTATGATTATTGTTTCTGAACACTACTTGTTTTAGGATTATTACTTTGGTTGAATATTAGTTTTTTATGTCATGTGTGATGCATGACCTGACCTTGCTGAGCGAGTGTGATAGAACTGCATCTTTTTATGATTCTGATCAGATGCAACGGAAAAATGATCGACACTATCGATTTGACCATATAAGTAAAGGATATTATTATAAAATTTAAAATAAGATAGTGGTAAATGTGGGCACCACGTCTTTGTGTTGTCTCTATGTTTAGACTTAGTTTATTATAATTAATAAGTCAAGTTGTGACACCCTTACTAACTGAAGAGCGTGCAGGGAATAAGAAGCCAGGGATCACAAGAGAAAACAGTGTTTTATTTATATATAGTCTTACAGATCAAAATTGGAGAAAGCAGCACAGTATGATATAGTGATATATAACAGACCCGTAGTGCTAAGTTCAGATTCAATATTCTTATAAACCCGGCAGAGGGCCGCTCTACAAAATACATAATAAACCAGCTAAAGCTATCGAGCAAAAGAAAGAACCAGATGCGCATTTAACATGGTCGAGCAAAATCTTTATTTTGATTTGTATAATACAAATCTAGCTATAACGAAGTTAACGGTTCTCTCTAACAGCAATTGCCTAAAATGACCTGAGACGGTAAACACTAACCAGTGCAACACAGTAAAATTCCTGAATGAGGTTATTGTTTTAAATCGATTATGAACTAGCTGGTCAACAGAGCCATTCGAAAATACTTAAAGACCCCTCATTCCACAAAATTTGGACTTGACACCTTATTACACTATAATATAATTATTCTCCATACTAAGCTTCATTGAAAAGTTTAGATTTAACATATGATAATTATTAATCGTAACTATATAAGATTAAAACACCTTTTAATCAATACCTAAACCTAACATATACATAAAAAATGCTATTCAAACTTAACACGTTACAATTATAATTTAGGCAATTCCTATCTTATTCAATCGGCGTACACTAAGTTTACAAAAAATAGATAGCGGCAAGAGCGCCCCGATAAGGATTAGATGTCTCAATCACCATCATAGAGAGTAATATTAATTTAAGTCGTGTAATAGCCACGAAAAATCCCCAAAAACCATTATGTAAGCAAATTCTCTAAAAGTTAAGTCTAAACAATAATTTTGAATACTTATTCCCCCCAATAACGAGGTCCAAACAATAATTTAGAATAATAAAACAATCTCAGAAGAGACTCAAGTCGGCGCCCTCACCTTCTCAATGCCGGTGGAATAGTTAGTGACGAACTAAAACTTGCAGGCTATTTTATACTAATTCTAAAGTACAACATCTTCCTCAGAGAGGGGGAATTAAGGGGAAAAAAGAGAACAAAAGAAAGGAGGTGAGCAGCGCCCAAGGTGGCAGAAAGGGGTACCTCTGGCAACTTATAGATTGCGCTGATAGCATTTAATTTCCGGAGTACCGGATACAACTTGAATCAAGATACAGTTTATCTTCTTTGTGGGCGGGGCCATAATCTCGGGTGGACTGAAGACTCTTGCCCCACTTTAGTCCGTGTCGGGATTTTCTTGGGAGTGTGTGTGTCCGTGGCGAGTCGTCGAGCGGGTTCAGTCAACTGGCAGTTGGTGAGTACAGGCCCATATCACTCAGCGTTGACTCGATTGTACTTGTTCGTTTTTTGTGACATCGTCACAAAGTATTTACTTTATTCTTAGCTGACAGATTTGGTAGTTCTTAGTTTAAATATAATGTGGCCTACTGTCTTATATACAACTTGTATCTAAAACATTGCATCAAACTTTGGCAGGCTATTCCTTGGGTGAAAATAGAATAATTCACATCAGCAACCTAGGGTCCATCTTGAATATTAAGGACGGTATACACCCCTAAAGATAGAGCTAAAAACGACTGTTGTGTGAAATATTATTAAAACTGCTCAGGGTATTACAACGAATCTTTGTATACTACTTATTGAAACGTTGATCATTAATAAATTAAATGTGCTATGTGCTTTTACCGTTACCCACCCCCTCATGTAAAAAAAGGGTGATTATAATACTTTTTTCTGCAATAAAATAAGTCAGAGTAAGTATTACCAACTTTGAATTAAGATTACAAAACATGGAGTAAAAATTAACAAAAAAAGGTGTCTTGAAGAAACTCTTTATCTTTCCCCGTTTCCGAGATAATTGTGCATATTTGATTTCAAAGACAACCGTTAATTCCTGCCAGTTAGGGAGCCAGTATAGCTGTGTTGCTAGCTGTGTTAGATACATTTGTCTTTGAGCTCAAACTTGTGTGATTATCTCGGAAACGGGGAAAGCTAGACAGTTTCTACAAGACATCATTTTTGTTAATTTTTACTCCATGTTTTGTAATCTTAAGTCAAAATTGGCAATATACATATTTTATTACATATAAAAGTCTTACAAACCCCCTCCCCTTTTTTACATAATGGGGGTGGGTAATGGTAACAGCACATTAAATTTATTAATGATCAAGGTTTCAATAAGTAGTATGCATATATTCGTTGTAATATCCTGAGCAGTTTTCATAATATTTCACGCAACAGTTGTTTTTAGCTCTATCTTTAGGGGTGTATATACAACTCTTATTATTCACGATGGACCCTAGGTTGCCGATGTGAATAATTCTATTTTCACCCAAGGAATATCCTGCCAAAGTTTGATGCAATGTTTTAGATACACGTTGTATTTTTATACTGTGTAAAACTTGATTTTAATTGAAGTGGTATCAGTTTTGACATAAAGTTAACGTACCTGGAATTCCGTTGGATCGATTAATATATGAGAAGATAATTATTTTTTGTTACATTTGGCACACAGTTATATTAGTGCCTTAATTTAATGGGGAAGGGATAAGAAATGTAGTTAAGAGGAATTGAACTCACATTTGCCTAGAATTAAAATGGGGAAATCCACAGTGATAAATCACTTGTGGGAAACCATTCTCAGTTCTCCCAGCTGAGATTCAAACCTCAACCTCCCCATTAACGGCTATCGATTGATTGCAAGTCAACAACTAAACAATCAAGCTAGATCTTTTTCTACGTTGGGTGTTTTTAATTATTATGCTTAACACTGGAAAATGGCTATATCATTATATAATCTAAACCGAAGAGAAGCTGAAGGGCAATATTTACTGTAATGCAGCAGCATTTTTGAGGAGAGGGAAGGGGTGTATCATATGAGATGCAAAAGTCACAATAATAATAATATATTTATACGGCACTCATATATGGTAAACTTAAAAAATTACAAATCGTTTACATGCTACAGCCATTGACGTTTAGAAAATCATCTACATTTCAAAACGATATAGTTATCATATTTATACAACGTGTATCTAAAATATTGCATCAAACTTTGGCAGGCTATTCCTTGGTGAAAATAGAATAATTCACATCAGCAACCTAGGGTCCATCTTGAATATTATGGACGGTATACACCCCTAAAGATAGAACTAAAAACGACTGTTGTGTGAAATATTATGAAAACTGCTCAGGGTATTACAACGAATCTTTGTATACTACTTATTGAAACGTTGATCATTATTACACCAAATGTTCTGTTACCGTTACCCAACCCCATCAAGTAAAAAAGGGGGGCTGTAACACTTTTTTCTGCAATAAACTATGTCAGAGTAAGTATTACCAATTTTGTCTTAAGATTACAAAACACGGAGTAAAAATTAACAAAAAAGGTGTCTCGAAGAAACTGTCTAGATTTCCCCGTTTCCGAGATAATACACAAGTTTTTGCTCAGAGACAAGTGTATATGCCTGCTAGATAGGGAACCAGTATAGCTGTGATAATTCGCACTGCAGTCGTTTAACCATTTTTACCAGCATGTGTGACTATGTATCACGTACATTTGGTAAACAAGGCGGGTTTGTATGTTATGATGGAGAAACTCTGATAATTTTCCTTCTTCATAAGCTACGATGTGTTGCTATTTATTAGATTAGTGAGTTATGCTCACACAGTTCACAATTGGGTGGGATTTTTATTCATTACACTCACTGGGGTATTGAAAGCTAAATTAAGAAATACTAATTTTAGCTATTTCATGTTTTAGTTCCTATCTTCAAAAGCAGATTCATAGCAAATGTTCAAAAAGGCGGTCCCTAACGTCATTTCAATAATTGAGGTGGCGTATCATTGACTGGTGTACTCTTTCGAAAACACTTGGTGTTTCTTAAACTTTAACACATGTAGGACCTATCCTGACTAACAGATCTTCCTCGGATTCAACGGCTGTCTCGTACACCAAGGCTTTGACAAAGGGCCCAAAGAAAGATGTATAATGGATTAAGGTCAGGAGAGCGTGGTGGCCATGCAACAGGCCCACCTCGTCCTATCCATTAGGCAGGAAATGCAGTGTTGAGGTAGTCACAAAAAGCTCTTGTGAAATGAGGTGGGGCAACTTCGTGTTGTAGCCACACTCGTTGTCGAACGGATAGTGATACATTCTCGAGGAACTGTGGCAATGCAAATGTCAGATATTGGCAGTAGATATGGCTAGTCAAGCGTTGTGGCATCAGGTAAGGGCCAATGAGATAGCTACCCACCACAATGCCAGCTCAGATGTTGACAGAAAATTTATTCTGGTTGCCCATGATGACAGTTGCATAAGGGTTTACGTCATTCGTAATTCCTATTAAAATAGCCGTCTCTGGTGAATGTTGCTTCATCGGAAAACAAGACTATAGTGGAGAAATCAGGAACCATTCCGCACTGCTGCAGAAACCAGTCGGAGAAATCATGTCGAGGAGTATAATCTTCTGGCTCCAATGTCTGCAGCTTTTGCATTTGGTACGGATGCAGCAGATGATCATGCATGACATGCCATACTGTGGAATGGGACACATTCGTTCAGTGGCAATGGCACGTGTGTTTGTTGACGCGCTATGCGAACATTCTTTGGGTGACCAGATCCCTCTCGTTGCTTAAATGTACCCGTTTCACGAACCCACTGAGTGACATCGGTGAAGGTCCGGTGATAAGGTTGATGTCGCGCAGGATATATATCGTGGTAAAACCGTGCAGCAACTCTTGCGTTTTCTCTATCTTCACCGTACAGCATGACCATGTCTGTCATTTCTGCGTTTGTGTCCCTTCTATTTGACTAGTAATGCACGCAACATGCAGTGAAGTCGTGTGGACTGGTGCAGTCTGCTCGTGGGATGGAGGAGAAAATAGTGATAATAAGAGTAGGGGAAAGGGGAATGTAGTAACACAGTTATATTGGCTCCCTACCTGGCGGTTAACACTTTTCTCTGAGATCAAACTTGGGTGATTATCTCGGAAACGGGGAAAGCTAGACAGTTTCTCCAGGAGACCTTTTTTGGTAATTTTTACTCCATGTTTTGTAATCTTAAGACAAAATTGGTAATACTTACTCTGACATAGTTTATTTCAGAAAAGTGTTACAACCCCCCCCCCTCTATTTTACTATATGATGGGGTGGGTAACGGTAACAGAACATTTGGTATATTAATTATCAACGTTTCAATAAGTAGTATACGAATATTCGTTGTAATACTCTAAGCAGTTTTCATAATATTTCACACAACAGTCGTTTTTAGCTCTGTCTTTAGGGGTGTATACCGCCCTTAATATTGAAGATGGACCCTAGGTTGCTTATGAGAATTATTCTACTTTCACCCAAGGAGTATCCTGCCAAAGTTTTATGCAACGTTTTAGAAACACGTTGTATATGCAAGCATATATTATACCAAGAAAAGTATAAATGTTACGTTGTAGAGTAAACAATAAAAAATGAATGTTTTACCTGAAATAATGGTCATGATAATAAATAACTAAGACAAAAATTTTAAGCAAATTCAATTTAATGAATTCAAATTTAAAGAATATTTAAATACAATATAAGTATAACGAAAAAAGTTACATTTAAAATAATCAATTTACATTATAAAATGCATATACAGTCAAAAAATGAATATTTACAAACAAATAATTTAATTTGACTAGAAATAGCTAGATAATTGAAGAATTGTACTTGTGGATGAAAAATAATATAAAACATAACCTGGCTTAGTAAAATAAAGCAATGAAATAATGCAGGTTTTCATCCAAAAAAATATGAGAAAGTCTCATTTCATTAACAAAATTAATGGTGTATCAGTGGAAATGTATATAGTGAAAGAAAATAAAAATATGATAAATTCAGCCCGTCTAAATGATCCTATCTTAGTCGTGTTGAGGGTGTTTACAAAGATTTTGATACCAAAACGAGTACGGATCATCAGTTATCCGTCGTTTGGTGTACACGAGCTGGTTTAATTTAGTCTGCAAAATTATAATAGTAGCAAGAACATTTCTTAAAATGTTTTGTGGTATCTGTATGTGCATTTCCATAGCCTGTTCGGTGACCATCACCTTCAAAAAGTCTAAATTAACGTCACTACGGTTTCCAAAGCTTATGATAATCCCACGAAACTTGCAGACCGTTTTTGCTTTGGCAGGATCTACAGCAACACAAACTTGATATGCATAATTATTGGGGCCAACAGATACAAATGCGCTAATGTAGATTCCCGCACCGTAATCCTGAAGTTCGTCAGTGAGGTCACCCAAAAAGACTCCGGTTGGTGGACTCCAATCACTGGGACATTCCGTGAATAAAATGCAATATGTATCATGGTACAAAAGGCATTTCCCCAATTTATAAATGACGCTATATATGTGCAACCTAGACATAGTAGTCGAGTAGCATGCCACTGTGACACTCATGCTAATTTTGGGGTACAACGCGTCACGCGCATCCTGTTGATTGAGCAAAAACCAAATCATTAACGTCAATGACGCTGTCCACGGTCATGCACGGATCCGTTAGGTGCTTGTGATCGCCCTGATTGTCGTTGATAACGACAATATGTGGTAAATCGTGTCTTTGGCCAAACTTTACCCATATCGGATTTTTAAAAGAGTTTAGATTGTAAGTGGAGACAGGGGTTCTTACAAAAAGGAATCAATTTTCAGTTTTACTATCTCCTTTCCTCATAATTTTGAATATAAAGTAACTTATCCTATTAGTAGTTAAACCATTCTGGCCATCCACTAGCTTCTTGTTTAATTTTCAAAAATGTATCAATGTACCCGTGAAACAAACCACCAGAACGTGTCTGACGGTCGTATACAGATATATCGTATTCTCAAACTTCATGTACGGCTTCAACGGCGTAGTCTTTCTCAACGTATTAGCGGATTTCGTCAATCACCCAGACGCTTGTTAGTCAACAATCTTTTTTTTCGTAGTACTATCACGCACAGTGGTTTCTCTCTTTACCGCAATTCTGGCACAAGATAAGCATTATGATTTCCGTGAAGGCATCACGGTAACTTTGGCTATGCCTTCTATTTGATCTATAGACTCACGATTTTGACCTAAGTAAATAGTTGAGTGTCTGGTGGGGTATTTTTTGTACTTGTAACATAAAGATACAATGAAAACAAATCCAAGTAATTGATCTCCACTCCATAGAAATTGTTTCAATTCCTTGTCAGTGTATTTAATTGCATTAAACATACACTCCCACATTTCTACGACCGTGTAGCCGGCATTCTTAATTTTTTCCACGGAGACCATGGTCGCTTCATTGCACGTCTCCATGGTCTCGTGTCGGCTGGTTTTGATATGAGTGGTCCTGTCAGGATAAAAGAGAGAACACCCTTTCCAATATTAACCTTTGAACTGGAAGACTCTGGTGGTATCTCCAGCTTTAACAACACGATCTACACGTTTCCCTAATACTTATTCCTCACGGCCGTTGCAAGTATGAAGTATAGAGGCTTGGCATTAATGAGATTCCCAACTGAGCCATTGTACGGTGTTGGTCAACTGTTTGTATAGACACCAGTAGCAACCGTCAGGGATGATATCAACGGTAACGTCCTAAATATGACTCCGGTGATATACCAACATGGATGCTCCAGCGATTGTACACGTCTCTCTGAATGGATCCAACATGGCTTTGTATATAAGCATGTCTCTAAATTTTCGTCAGACCTTCTGTAGGATATCTACAGCTTTCATGCAATATAATTACAACTCAATGTTAAAAATCAAAGACAGAATTTTCTTTGGTCAGCGTGTCATACATACCCCTTATCAAAGTTCTCCTTTCACGCAACCGAAATCTCACCGATCCCGTAGTCCTCTTATGGTAACAAAGGACACCTATACCCCTCATTTTATTTTATGTTGAAAAAATGGGGGGAATATCTCTTGGCCAAGGATTCGTCCAAACCTAAGGTTTTTGACATCATGGACAACGCCATCGGGAATATTTCAGACATTCGTTAAAGTAGAGCGGGTCATAACGCATGGACAGGATTTTCCTACCTTTCATAATGAGCTATTTTCTTATCTGCAATATGTGTTTTAGAATAAAATTATAATCATAGACACGATTGTTGTTCGCTTTGAGGATGACATCCTTAAATTTAGCTGCTTTTATTTTATCAAGAAAGCCGAAAGATTGGCTCATTGAGGTGTCAGCTTCGATAATGCGAGTCCTAGAACCCCCGCAAGCAGTGCAATGATGATCATTTCCCTCAACATCAAGGCAAGACTTGCAACACGTCTGCAAAACACATAGGTAACCATTTCTTGTCTCCAATCAAAATCATAGCATACAAACAAGAAATTGCACTTCTCCAATGACGGTTTTGACGGTGCTTGATAATGTAGCAAAAATGACCAAATGGGTTTCACATACTACACAAAAAGTCTCAAAACACCTGTGTGAAAGGTCTACTCCTTCCAAACTGAAATATTGTCCACAAACTTCACAAAAATTCAATAAAATATGTTATAGTAAAAATGGTACAGCGACCCCTTAATCAGAAGAGCGATAAGCGCTTATTACTAACAATCAGATATGCATGAAGATTGCACAACGTCGCCTTAAACTTAAAAGTGTATGGCACTAATTAATAACAATTAGATAAGCATGACAATGGCACAATAGCACAATGTTCCCTTAAACTTAATGGCGTTGAGCGCTATTAAATAACTATTAGATATGAAATGGCAAAGTTACAAAAGCATTAAGCGCTAAATAATACCAATTTTATTTGCATGACAATGATACAAAGCCCCCTTAAACTTAAAATGTTAACTGACAATAACCACCTTGCCATTTCGAATATCTTAGCGTAGAGAGATCCAAAGTCGTCTAGAACCAAGTGTGCTTCAAGCATTTAAGACCTGCCAATATATAGGTTCAGGCATTTTCTCGCTAACCTAAAATATGCTCATAAACAGGGTGTCAAGGGCCAGTGAGAACAAGGTAGGACAGATGTGTGAGAAGGAGGAAAGAAAGAGTCACGTGATGTCAAGCCGAGCTCTGGTAGAACCAGAGACTCACTAAATTACTTTAGTCTCCATTTATCCACTGCCGCGCCAGTATGTTCTCGTTGCACGTTAACACAATCACGCCGAATGGCCGATTTGAAGAGATTGTCCGTGGCTCACGATCCAGGTCACAACACAGACACTCAAATGGTAAGTAGAACTGTAGCGTTTAGTCCATAACGCTAATGTTTGTTCACTTTAGAGATGTTCAATTCATGGGCTTTGAATCGATTCTCTGGATCGATCTAGATCAAAAGGCAAAAGATCGAGTGCATTGAATCGATCTTCCAAAGCTCGATCTAACGATTCATGTAGATAAAGTTTGCTCTATCTGACGACACTAACCAAAAGTGGCGCACCTAGAAATTTACACCGAGGGTAGGAGTGGGGGGAGGCGTCAAAATGTTTCATTAGGAGGGGGGCAGCAAAAATGTATCGAGGGGAGGAGTGGGGGAGGTGTCAAAATTGTATCTATGGGAGGGGTGGGGAGGCGTTAAAATGTACCGAGGGTGGGGGAGGCGTCAAAATATATCGAGTGGAGGGGGTGTGGCGTCAAAAATGTAGTGAAGGGAGGGGTGGTGGCATCAAAATGTTTTGAGGGGGGTGATGCAGCAAAAATATATGACATATAATGTTCCTGTAAGATAATTATATTATTTTTGTGGTAGCCACAAAGGGCAGTGATTTAAATAATGTGTGTGGCCTTACATACAATGTACACTTTGTTTCTGTTGTGTTTTCCAATTTGTAAATTTAGGGGCACTTGTGTGTAGTGGTAGGCTTACTATAATAATTTAGTCACATTGAGGAGCACTTTAAATGTTTAAATGTGGTGGAAAATCATATTTATGTAAGGGGAAGGAGGCAGTTAGTAAAATTATGTAATTTTAAAAACCAAACCAAACCAAACCAAAAGGGAGATTGGGAATCCAAGAGCTTCCAGAAGATTCTTAAGAAAATCAGGCTGTATATTGGAGACAAACCAGAACCTTAACCACTAGACCCCAGAGTGGGACGCATTTATTTTCCTTCGTCAGTCAGAGCAAATTAATCTTTCAGAAACTGTGAAATCAGTACACCTTATTTGTTTGAATTAATTAAAGAGAACTAGCGATTGTACTAAAACTAAACACACTTGTTAGTATCCGTCTTGAGGAAACCTCACACCTTTTTGTGGGAGGGTGTGTCTGAAAACTTGGGAATCACTAGCTTGGTGGAAGTGTAGATTGTAGTGTGTAAGCATTCTATAACTACTAAAACTCCATGGGGCAAATGAGGTTTTTACGAAATACTTTCAAACTATTGACTTTTTGGCCAACACGTCACTATAAATATATTACAAAATAAAAACGTGATGTGATCATTTACAGAACCTAGACGTGAAAAGAGCAGAATCAGCGATTATTCTCTTCACTTTACTAACTAAAGACAAATAATAACTAATTAGGAGCCCAAGATTGCAAGACTTGGTTTCTAAATTCTCCTAGTACTAATAGTCAACAAAAACATTTCCTAAAGCCAACAAAATTAAATTTCCCTGAATTGATTCGAATTTTTGATTTCTTTCTATCTTTCGATTCGATCTTTTTGAAATCGCTAGAAAAAGGATCGATACGTGAATCAGATCGAAGCCTTTGAATTGATCCAAAATATCGATTAATCGAGGGCAAAGAATTGATTTTCCAAAAGATCGATCTAAGATCGAAAATCCCTTGTTCACTTACTTTGTGAGATGGGCTATGTTTGATTCCAAAGGCCTGATTTATTGATTGCCATAATTGGTTTGGAATCGCTATAGTTAGCTTGGTAGCCTTTTGTACAGGTGCCAATAAAATTGTGTATTGGGATTGATCAGCTTTTAACTCATTTCACGATTAATTACTATTTTGGCATAAAGTTCAATTAGTCTAATTCTCACGTTTTGTCACACAACTAAACCAATGAAATAAAGGATTACTATTTTAAAAACGTAAGATTAGTTTAATTTTATAGAAGCATAAAGTCATTATATAGATTCCCCTTGAGAAGGTCAGGTATTCCAGCTTATTTATATACAAGAAATTAAAGGTAAATATGGAGGAGATATGCCTGTATTGTCCTAAAGGTTAGGCGACTACATAAAAATAACTCAATTTACCTATACGAGATTCGCACCTTTACCTCCTGAGAAAAAATTAAAAATAACAGCCGTTATGATATTATAATTAGCACAACGTCTTACGACCCGTTCGGGCTATACGCAGCCAGCTGTTATGATAGTAATATTTTCATTAGTATATATCAGAAGCTTGGACCTTTGACGTCATCATGGTGACCTGGTGGTCTAGGGGTAAGGTGTCAGACTTCTGTGCTAGGGGTCCGGGGTTCAATCCTCGGTCCCGGCACAGATTTATCTGATTACCAAACCCTTCCTTCACCTCTGACAAGACGTGTATTAATCACAACTTGTGAATGTGAGGAATGCCAGGCCTCCACCGTGGTTCGGATTCCACGTTAAATTGTAGGTCCTCCATTTCATCTCATAATCACCCTACCATTACACATTAGCGTAAGTGCGTATAACCCGGACGGGTAGTTAGACGCGGTGCTAATAATAATAATAATGATAATAATATAATAATAATAATAATAAATAATGACGTCATCATCTTCACTACACATAAATAAACAATTTAGTACAGTGTTTTATAAAATAGCAAAATTCATGCTCATTTAGTAAAACCAAATTATTAAAACAAAAGCAATTAAATAATGTTGGATAATTATAGGATTATGCCAACATTATGCTACATTACATAATATATCAAGTTGTTGCTTATTCATTATTTACCAAGATTTTGAAACAACAATATAATATAACATTAATTAAGGTTTACTTATCCAGTAAACTCATTTTCTTTGGTTTTACAGAAAGATGTAAAGGCTTTCATCCTTTAGCTGTGAATCGATAGGAATCTTTCCAAACTACAACTGAATTTTATCCAACCAAGACTATACAACGTGTTTCTAAAACATTGCATCAAACTTTGGCAGGATACTCTTTGGGTGAAATTAGAATAATTCTCATAAGCAACCTAGGGTCCATCTTCAATATTAAGGGTGGTATACACCCCTAAAGACAGAGCTAAAAACGACTGTTGTGTGAAATATTATGAAAACTGCTTAGGGTATTACAACTAATCTTTTATATACTTATTGAAACCTTGATCATTAACAAACTAAATGTGCTGTTACCGTTACCCACCCCCATAATGTAAAAAAGGGGGGTTGTAACACATTTTTTCTAAAATAAAATATGTCAGAGTAAGTATTACCAATTTTTACTTAAGATTACAAAACAGGGAATCAAAATTAACAAAAAAGGTGTCTTGGAGAAACTGTCTAGCTTTCCCCGTTTCTGAGATAATCATGCATGTTTAATTTCAAAGACAAGTGTTAATTCCTGCCAGGTAGGGAGCCAATAAAGCTGTGTTGCTTCACTCCCCTCCTTTCCCCACTCTCATTATCACTATCTTCCCCCCCCTCCACGAGAAGATTGCATCAGTCCACACGACTTCACTGCATGTTACACGTATTACTAGTCAAGTGGCAAAGTACATAAACGCAGAAATGACAGACATGATCATGCTGTACGGTGAAGCTAGAGGAAACGCAAGAGCAGCTGCACGGTTGTACCACGATAGATATCCTGTGCGACGTCAACCTTATCACCGGACCTTCACCGATGTCACTCAGCGACTTCGTGAAACAGGTACATTTCAGCTACGAGGGGGAGCTGGTCACCCGAGGAATGTTCGCACTCCAATTGTCGAAGAAGAGGTACTGAATTATGTGGATGATAACGCGTCAACAAGCACACGTGCCATTACGCATCAAACGAATGTGTTCAATTCCACAGTATGGCGTGTCATGCTTGATCATCTGCTGCATCCGTACCACATGCGCAAGGTTCAGGCATTGGGCCAGCAGATTATGCTCCTCGACATGAATTCTCCGACTGGTTTCTGCAGCAGTGCGGAGTGGTTCCTGATTTATCCACTATAATATTGTTTTCCGATGAGGCAACATTCACCAGAGACGGCTAATTTAATAGGACAAATAGTCACATTTGGAATGACGTGAACCTTCATGCAACTATCATCATGGGCAACCAGCATAGATTTTCTATCAACATCTGGGCAGGCATTGTGGGTAACCATCTCATTGGCCCTTACCTGATGCCACGACGTTTGACTGGCCACATATACTACCAATTTCCGAAATTTGCATTGCCACAGTTCCTCGAGAATGTACCGCTCTCCGTTAGACAACGCATGTGGTTACAACATGACGGTGCCCCACCTCATTTCACAAGAGCTGTGCGTGACTACCTCAACACTGCATTTCCTGCCCGATGGATAGGAAGAGGTGGGCCTGTTGCGTGGCCACCACGCTCTCCTGACCTAAATCCGTTAGATTACTTTCTGTGGGGCTTTGTCAAAGCTTTGGTGTACGAGACAGCTGTTGAATCTGAGGAAGACCTGTTAGCCAGGATAGTTGCTGCATGTGATAAGGTTCAAGAAACTCCACGTGTATTCGAAAGAGTACGCCAGTCATTGATACGTCGCCTCAATTATTGCAATAACGTTAGGGGCCACCATTTTGAACACTTGCTATGAATCTGCTTTTGAAGCTAGGAATTAAACATGCAATAACTACAATTTGTATTTCTTAATGTAGCTTTCAATATTCCAGTGAGTGTAATGAATAAAATCCCACCCAAGTGTGAATTGTGTAAGCATAACTCACTCATGTAATAAATAGCAACACATCGGAGCTTATGAAGATGGAAAAGTATCAGAATTTCTCCATCATAACACACAAACCAGCCTTGTTTACCAAATGTACGTGATACATAGTCACACGTGCTGGTAAAAATTGTTAAACGACTGCATTGCGAAATAAAACAGCGATTCTGGCTGCCTACCTGGCAGGCATTTGCACTTGGCTCTTATCTCAAACTTGTGTGATTATCTCAGAAACGGGGAAAGCTAGACAGTTTCTCCAAGACACCTTTTTTGTTAATTTTGATACCCTGTTTTGTAATCTTAAGTAAAAATTGGTAATACTTACTCTGACATATTTTATTTTAGTAAAAATGTGTTACAACCCCCCTTTTTTACATGAGGGTGTGGGTAACGGTAACAGCACATTTAGTTTATTAATGATCAAGGTTTCAATAAGTAGTATACAAAGATTCGTTGTAATACCCTAAGCAGTTTTCATAATATTTCACACAACAGTCGTTTTTAGCTCTGTCTTTTGGGGTGTATACCGCCCTTAATATTGAAGTTGGACCCTAGGTTGCTTATGAGAATTATTCTAATTTCACCCAAGGAGTATCCTGCCAAAGTTTGATGCAATGTTTTAGAAACACGTTGTATAATGTAGTCCAACAATTTTCATTGAATCAATATTTTACAATTTTATCTTGCTTTTCTTCATAGAAACAACATTAATTAAAAACTGTACATTTCTACATTATTAGGACTATTCTATACTTTTATTCTATTTTTTAGCATCACGTCTTATACCCGTTTGGTTTATATGCGTATGTACTAATTACATATACGTACTTTAATACATATGATTACGTTAATGGTTTTAGGGATTATGGAGGTTATATTTATATGGAATGTACCCGCATTTATGCGGAGGTAGAGTGAAAAAATTTTGAAAAACAATCCTCAGTACACCTTACCAAGATTCGAATCTCGAGCTCCCCTTCATCGGCAGTCTAGTTTACTGCTAGACTAATGCGTTAGACTACGCGGCCACCGAAGAGGGTTTTACTATGTTCAAATTAATTTTAATAGTTTCTCCTATTCAATGCGAGTGTAGTACACTATTATAAATCTAAATAGGTTTATTTAACAACATTAGCAGTGACGATAGAACGATCCATTATTCAAATAATTGAAAGTTTAGATAAAACTACTAAGAATGACATTAGAACTATTTGAAAGTGCGAATAATTTTATTTTTGTCTACGCATTATATGTGACCTCACCCCAGTGCATCTGAAAGAGGATGGGTTGAGAAGGGGAAAGGGGAGAGTTAATCTGTTCCTTGTACCTGTACAACTAGGCCGCCAAACAAAAAGTTGACAGACAATTTGAGGGTTGGCTTGATGTTGTAGGGATAGGCAGGATAGTGGTGTGGGTAGTTAGGCGATAGTAGAGTTTCCAGCAGAACATTGATGAACTAGCTTATACTAACTTTCTGTAACGGTGTTACACGCTACAAGGCTACAGTATACCCTAGTATTTGTATATAACACTAATCCCTCCACCCGCGAGACCCACGCAGCCATGCTCCAATAGCAGCTTCATATCGCCCGTTCGTGCATCGACATTAGACTGTCAAGGGCCACGATATCTCGCACTGCCAGAGTTGAGTTACTCCCAATAAATGATGGAAGGAAGTGGATTTTCTTCCTTGTTCAACATGATCCGAGATTGTTCTACGGGCAACTAGACTAAGCTCAAACCATCCAGTCAGTCTCAGCACCACGTCATGTATTTCCTCCCCCTTTACCCTCTCTTTACTCCTTCTAACCATCCATTGATTCTGTCTCTGGTCCACGTTACCATGATCCTGTGCTGTATATTGCCGTGTTGAATATATGTTGGTACTCATAATATTATCAACTACAGTGATGTAAGCGATGCTATCTGGACAGATATAGTCTGCGCATTTTCTAAATTCCCATTTGGGCTAAAAATTTTATATTTTATAAATTATCTTTTCGGACGTTAAATATATATCTATTATGAATTTGGACTTTGAGTTTAGAATGTTTTCTTTAAATTTAATAAAGAGGTTATTGTAGAGCCATTTTCACCTTTGGTTTAAACCCCTACAGGTAAATGTTCCTCTTTTAATTAAAAGTAAACGTATTTGACAGTTCCACCACCTGGCGGCTTGCTATTCCATTAGACGTGTTAATATGTTATCTTGCTATCTAGCTTGTTTATTTTATTGCATGCAGATGGCGTTGTTTAGCTAGATTTACTCTTCTTGTTAAATTGCTTTCTGTCCGCTAGAGTTTCTAGCGTGTCGCTTGTTAACGTGCCACGTGATGGCTGGACCTATTGAATTAGTATTTGGTGTTGTTATTATTTATTTTGAGGTCACTTTAAAAATTTTTTAAGTATGTTAATTTCCTAATATTAATAGTTTACAAGATTAGAGCCTGTTTGCAATAATTTATTTGCCGATTACGTGGAGATATCATGAGTTTATCCATGCTTCATTAGATGACGTTGCTAATATTTAATAATTCGTTTGAGGCTCTTTACCTCCCTTGTTATTGTGATTTAAACTTTTGTTGCTCCAATGAGGCATATTTCTGGCTTAACCAATATATTGTAATTCTATCCTAACTTATGCTTGTTCAGTGTTAAATGGGTATCATTTCTAACCATAACATCGAATAACGCCATCTGGCGGTTTCTTAATACCTATTCGCACTTTACTCGTGCTTTTTGTAATTGTTATTATATATAATATATATTATATAAATAAATATTACTCATGTTATACTTTGCCTATTATTTCCTATGGGGAGATTTAGGACTGAGGATTACATTTCATATATAATTATGATAATTTCATCTGGTTTATTAATTTAAAAAAAGTACATTCATTTATGCTAAAATACTATGTTTGTACAAAAATAATTGTATCATACTCACAGAGGACACAGGACTAATTTGCATCATTTTAATAAATAAATTACTAAGATTTATTCAAATCTCTTTCAGTAAAAACATAGAAATTTATTTGACCTAAAATACCCATGCTCCTGCAATATATCATAGTCTCAAAAAAATTTGAGAAATTACTAGGTATTTTTCGCTTTTCTCATCCCTTCCCATCCCACCTTAATGTGGTGTAACTTGACATACAAGAGGGACCAAGCATTTCTTTTTAACTTATTTCTACAATAGAGAGCACAGACTACGCGTTAAGCTGATCTGCGCGTATAAATGATACAAATACAGGTCTTGACAAGGAGCCTGCTATCTCATAGCATCCCTACGTGATCCTCTGCGCTAATTCTGTAATCTTAGAGTTGCCCTAGCAAAGCAGCTATTTGCCCTCCAGCCACGTTTGAGCGTCACGATCACTCTCTGGCGCCCATAATTGGTTGACCAATCCAGGGCTGGCATAAAAAAGTTTTTATTGCTTAATTCTCTCCTCAACGATTCAAATAAAAATACCATGTGACAACCCTCCACCATCATGAATTAACGGGCCACTATTTCCTGGCAGAGGAGTCGACGATGCCACCACCACCATGGGTGAAGAGGCAGCCATGGTTCCCGTCTGCAACGGCCCAGGCTGGAAGGGTGGAACACAATAACCCTGGATTGGAGGCTGCGGTGCTCCGACAGAGTAAATGGGGGTCACGGCTGTTGGCAGAGGGACACCGTCTCCCTGTCCCGGAGGTGGCACAACTCTAACGGGCCAGAGGGGGTCTATGGGTGGCTGTGGTGGTAAATCGTATCCTTAGCGCGGATGCGGCACAGCTCCCGTCAACTGAATACTGCCACCGCCTCCAGTGTTCATTTGAAATATAACACAGGAGTTTGATTTCAATCGCGGTATTTTGACATTTTTTGTTCAAACACAAATAAAACTACCTTCAAAGTGCACGCTTGAAACAAGATCGTTACACCCTCTATTATTTATTTAATGTTACCTCACACGTGTTGACATTCTATTACTTTTTTCTAAATATTTATTCTTTTTTGTTTTAAAACAATACGTCATATAAAGTGGTTTAAAACTTGAAATTTATATGGTGTGATAGAAATAAAAAAATAATTGAACAATATATCCTATAAACTTGATATATTGCTTTGCCAATGTCAAAGAGAAATTAATAAATTGCTAAAGCAACAATTTAAATATTTATTATATAATTTCCCTTATTAATCATTACGTCGATATATTTGCATGCCAGTAATGAATGAATTAAAAGTAATAGCAGTCTACTAAAACATTTTGAAATAAATTCGATGCGCAGTCTAAGGCTTTTTTTAAAAAAATTAAACAGTATACATTTCAACTCTATACACTAAATCTCTATTCTTTTCGTTTTAAAACCATAAACAATATAAAATTAATAATACTTTTATTTAGATAGAAGTAAAACTTTTTTGTGAATTTAATAATTTCTAGTAAATTGAACTTTCCCTTCAATAATAAAAGGGAAATTAATAATTGGCTAGAGCAACAATGTAAATAGCTCTGAAATATTAGTCATTTTATTTTGTTGTAAAATGCCATGTCAATATATTGGTTATATTTTATAATATTTCAATAACAATATTGAAAGAATTTAAGTTCAAAATACCTTAGAATGAATATGATATGTTTGAACTTAAACATTTTTCTACGAATTAATAATTTCTTATGAAATTTGTAGTATGTCTCTTAAATCAAAGGACATCTACAAAACGGAATCCACTAAATATCCTTAATTAAGGCAAGAGAATCAGAAGAGTAAAATTAGTATTGATAGATTTAGAAAAAAAAGACAACTATTTTCTACTCACAGTACTTGGATGTTCCCGGATTTGATCACCATGCTTTCACCAACTGTTCTACTAGCATGGCGGAAGAACAGGCGTGGCAGTTTCAACGCACGTCTAACCTCTTGACCTGTACATCGAAGAAAGACCCGAGCCACCTCACTCGATCACTAGCGACGAGCCGAGATGCGACAGTAACGATCCTAGCGGATTTCCTTGGCAACCCTTTCCCTTTCGCTTCAAAACTCCCTCTCCCTGCTCCCCTGCCCCCCTCGTTTCTCCTTTGTTGACATTGGTCTAGTTGTTGGTCAGGGAAAAGGTATATAACAGGAATCTCCTAGGCCCATTTATTCCAGTTCTAGTTCATCGCTTGGCATTCGTCGAAGAAGGAAACGTTTCTCCAGCACCTAGTGAAGAGATCACCGACCATGACGGTTAGGGCGTGGAGATCACCACCTCAACGCCGAGGGAAACCCATCGTATAAATCCAAGTACCTTGTTGTTTTTCCAAGTCCTTCAGACTTGTTGATTTGGTCCTTAAGACTATGTAATTTTTGTGTAGACATTATGAAATCTTAATTTTTGTGTACGTCATTTTGACGTGAGTAGTTTAATCAAGAGGTTTTTCTTAGTTTGAACGTCAATATGACGGGTTAGTTTAGTCGATAGGGCTAACATATCGTGTATGTCAGAGGTGTGACTACATATTTGTACTATGTCCATATGATATAGCTTAAATGCGGGAGCCTTGAGCTCTTTGAGATAGGATCCAGGCTGTAGCGCCCTCTCTTGCACAAGTTCATTAATTCAGGCGTAAGGTCTTAATCTAAAACTTCACAGTATCACATGACGCCTTGGACGTCATGCTCATATGTACTACTTTTACAACGGCTACAACTAGGGTGTCAAATGCCTTTATTTGAGGTCCTGGTTAGGTCAGTATCTCACAGCACTATTATTTGTATCTCTTTTCTGTGTTATTATTTTGGGTGCGCAAAGCGCGGAACACGGCTAATCTTCTATGGTTGCCCACGCAGATAATACTTTTCGTTCGCCCCTTTTTGGGTGGCATTTCTTGTGATTTGGCTTTTTATAGACGTGTTTTCTTAATGCGAGTTTCACCCCGGGGAGTGGGTGTTGTCATTAAAGTATTATTGAATGTTCTGGCAATTCCCATTGGGAAAGGACCGGCCATAGTACCATTTAGGGTAGACACCTGGTTGTCGTTCAGCCATTCTCTGATACAATGGACCATCAGTCCATTTTACTATAACTCTGTAAATATCCTTTACCTCGTAGCCTAGTGCAGCCAGCTAGTCAAGCTGATATAATCTACAATTTCTGAAAATATTCTTTGTCTCAAGCCTGTACAAACATTGGCTAATAACTCTAAAAATATTGTGTCATGTTTTATAGCCTTTTGTCTCTAAATACCCCTTATTCTGTTTAGACCCTCCAGGTGGAGCCCTACAGTCCACGTGTCGTCTAAAATACGTATGCTCCCGAGCTACGGGAAGATACTGTGTTCTTAGTGTAATACAACCAACAAAGTTTGCTAGGCCCATTCAAGGGCCCCTACCATTGTTTATACTCTCTCTTTATTCTAACCTGATGTAATCAAATTCCTACTTTTATGTTTTGCTTAATAAATCTGTTTTTGTTACTTATATAATTTATTATGTCCTAAAGTAAGTTCCTATCACCATATATATATATATATAAGTGTAAACTCTACTGTAAACACCCCCGATAGGACTTTATAAATTGATATATCACTTTATTAACCGGAATAAAAGGGAATTTAATAATTGGCTAAAGACTCTTTAATATAACTTACCCTGGAATTTTTTTGTAAAATATTATGTTGCTATAATATATTTTAATGTTTGTATTTACTGAAATTAAAAGGGATAGTAATCTACTATAACTCCTTGAAATAAATGTGCCTACCAAGATTAACAGAGAGAATATTCCTTTGGCTAAAGTTGAAACGTCTGGCTAACAGGCATTTCTTTTGAAACTTAACCTGTACAGAAGGTTTTGATATATTGGAGGCTACAACGTTAATATGGGGGAGCAGAGCCATCTTGCTTAGTAAGTTGTGTATTTCATAACTAATAGCTATAGTATTATTACTGGTAAATGGTTCCTTTTATACAAAATTTAGTATATGTTCTTTAAAAGACAGTTTCAGTAGTCAAACAGTGGCAAACTTACATATTATACGATCAATGACACCGAGGTCATTGTAAACATCATAAGTGCTAGCAGCTGCCGCTTCGGGGACAGGTACGGGAGTTGGTGGTTTGGAGCAAGCAGCTGGAGGAAAGGCGTTGACCACTTCACTAAGATGACCTGGTACAGAGACCACTCCCACCTCACTGCTTTCTGGGGGCAGCGCCCACGCACAAACTGGAAAAGCCGTGGCAGGTGCTATATGGTGAGGCCTATTCCAATAGCTGATCACAGGGAGCGGAGGCGTTTGAGGCTCTGTGCTGATCCATTGCAGTTCAAAGTACGCCGTCCAGCCGATTTGGATCCAAGTAATCTGCAATTAAATAAATACATAATTGATTACTCTCGAGGAAAAACGAACACTCGCAGATCACGATAAGTTCTATAGCAGGACACTACTTGCCCATGGAGCTGCTCGTGTTTGCGACACAGGTACCAGGATATGTGAAAAGCTCCAGCATATCTGTGACTAAGGAGTCTGCCGATGGTACTATGAGGGTAGCGGGGACGTCTTATTTACAATCTATCGAAGGAGGAAATAACGCTGTGCATCAAAGGCATACTAAGTAAAATATATGCTATTAAAATATACAAAACAGTTCAAAACATAGCCGAATTTGTACAAGCTTCCAGTGCGTCGAAACTCATGATATAACACTCTCGATCAAATCAAGATTTATAGTGACCAAATTTAATTATTTCAAAATATATTTATAGTCGCTTCAAGAGCAAGCCGTATGTAAAGGTGTAATCCTCTAATTGGTCAGTAATTTTGTTTTCCTCATCGGTGAATGGCCGATAAATGTAAAACATCATAGCTTTATAGTTACTCTTCAGTAGTACTCATGCATTCACGGAGGTGTTCCCCCCTGGCAGATATTCTATATGGTTTCATGGGAGTCCTATTACCCTATCATTCTGGGACTGTTCTCCTTCTGAGGTAGACGTGCTGATGTACAATGTACCATTTCAGGAACCCATCCGTTGTGGACGTTCTTATAACGCTCTCCGTGCAGGGTTTTCCAATTTCACTCCCACTCAAATGCTGGTACACATCCTTACCTACTTTAATCTCCAGGTCAAATGAATAGATTTCACATAGATTTTAATAAACGATAATTACTCTAAAGGAGTAGGGATGAGGATGTAGCCCACATTTTCATGGAGGCAGAATGGAAACCTCCCTACCGGAATTTAAACACCGATATCCCGATAGACTGTTCTGTCATGTATGTGATACCGTTGAGATGGGACAAATGTTCCCCCTCCCACATCACGCGTGAGTAAGACAGACGAGGCGTGCCTGACGCTTTAGATCATGTTGTGGTGCGATAAACCACTTTGATTTCGCCTTATTCAGTACACACATTCTAGAAGTATTTTATTTATTCACACTCCACGTAAATGAGGGTGCACTTCCCCTCAAACACATTAGCGTAAAAGTGAAGGTTACAAAAATGGACACGAATAAGTCACACTGATGAAGGATGGAGGTGAATGGCTCTTCAATCGGGTCAATGATATCCCCCGAACACACTTGTCAGCTGAGTTAGGGTTGCGACATTAAAATTCACTTCATGGGGTCCCAAAATTCTCCAGGGCAAGGGACAAAATTGGACACAGGGCCCTAACTGGTGAAGGATGAAAAGTGCAAGTTCTCCGCGAACACTTGAACTGGACCGTCTCTCTCTTCCCTCCGCCCAGCGGCTGACCGAGTTCATACTCTGTTTGACCACCACCAAGGAAGAATGACTGACCACCCGGCACCAATAAAAACGCTACCGTCGAGGAGGGATCACACTCCACTCACACCAAAATAATCCCTAGGCAATTGATCCAATGAGGCACACATAAAATCAAATGGGCCACACATAAAACCTAATGGGGTACATCAAATGGAGAACATATTAAAAAACCAATGGCGCGCAAATAAAATCAAATGGCCACACATAAAACCCAATGGGGTACATCAAATGTAGGATACATTAAGAAACCAATGCCGCGCACATAAAATAAAATGGGCACGATTGAACACGAAGAAAGCAATTGTGGGTCAAACCAAGGCGAGTTTGAATACGATTGTCTCACAATAATGTACCAATATGAATAATCCGAAAGCCTACTTTATGGCCAATTAGCTCATAGTTACGACACAGGTGAACACGTAGCAAACTATTAAGTCACAAAACTATACCATCACGCTATATCGGGCATCACAATACACACTCTATCAACGGTGATATCTTGCAGCTGTTACTTTATTTCGATCGTGATAAAACAAAATGGGCAGGAATGAGCAAGTTTGGGCCACAATCAATTCGTACTCGCCGGGGGCACACCATTAAAATCACTCCTGACTCACGCCAGGGAACACTATTAAAAACATAATAAAAAAACTATATATAACATTCGTTTGTTAGGGCGACCGCACTACTCATAATGCATATTAAGATAATTTGTAAACAATTAAAAAAAGTATGCACTGTTATTAGTTGAATAGTTATTCACTAATACTCCAATTTTGTAATATAATAAACAAAGTTTTTTTTAAATACGTTTTAGTTTAAATACTTTTTTGTAATGAAGTTGTCACAAAATCAAGTTATCATTCCCCTAATTATAACTTTTACCTTTTTGTTTGGTGACTTAATACATGGGCGTCGTTAGAGTGGGTAAAGTGTGGATACGCCCACTATATCACCAACAATCTTCTCAAATGGGACAATCTTAATATTGTAAAAGAAACAGTGAATGGTTTTACCCAGAAAATTTAAAATACACATTTACAGCAATGCGTAAATGACCAAGATAACATTTTTACATGACTTACACAATTAATTCCACTATCAGAATATGATTCGTGTTATTCATTCGGTATGAAATAATCTATATTTCCAAATTTAAAGTGAGAATGGATTCTTTTTTACCCCCAATAATTAAGATATAGCTATGCGTATGACTTGAAAATAACATTAATTAGTAAAATATTCATGGTCATACGTTCCTTTTGCTTAAAAGACTTAGCAAGTTTTACTTCCAACTACAACTTTGTAAACAGGCCATTATAGAAAGTAAGTTGAATGTCGTTGCATAAATTGTTACTTCACTAGTTAATCGTAGATAAAAAAAAGTTGCCTTGGTCGAGAAAGCTATATCATTTTTATTTCCCTTTTGAATGGTTCTGGTCCATATTCCAGTGAGAGGAAAAATAACACATAAGTCTTATTCGTTATAATCGCAATGTACTTGGTAAGTCCAGTCAGGTTAGGGAAGAAAACATCACTTATATCACATCATTTGCTTTTCCACTGATATTAAACACAATTAGAATTTAATGTTTCTGTACATTCAAGTATGTGTACAAATTTGGAAAGAGTCAACATTATAATCAGATAAAATTGGAATATTTCTTAAATCGTAAGATATCTGATTAAATTATTGCAACTTTGGAGAAGATCCAAGCTTAACCATGAACTCCTTACTCTCCATTTCCCCACCTAGAAAATACAAACGAGGGATGTTATGTAATTGATATTACAAATATTATTTTGGTTAACTTTTACGAGTAAATTAATCCTATGGATAAGTATATGTAAATTTGGTAACTAAATAAAAGAATTAGCTATTACATAAACAAAAGTTGCCAGTGCTCACCTAACTAATAGTCTAGGCGTGGATTGGTAACTTTATTTAAGCAACTATAATATGTTCGCTTGGCTGAAACTCATTGATTTACATGGGTATACGAGCACAAGAAAACTGTAAAAATAAACAATATGCTCTATCTTATTCGCAGCACCAAAAATATAATCAAACAGGTTAAGACCATTAGCGCTTAGAGTAAATGAAAATAAAACGTGAACAAAATAATATTCACTTATAAAAAGGATAGCATTGTAGAAATAAAATTTACAACAAAAAAAGATTGTACATACCGGTATCGACAGTGTTATATTATCACTGACAGATGTTTTTTTTTAAATTTGTGATTATAATTATATGAATAAAAGTATTTATTTTCAATGTTTCCACTATAGTCACTTATAGTGATATAGATTTTCCCCTTTCATATTATTCCAAACTAAAAGTTCCTCCCCTAAATATATTTCAAAGTAATGGACAATTTTATAATATTGAAATTATTGGATACTTAAGTGTTCAAATATTCTCTAGTTGTTTAAAAATTCTGGGTGGTCCCTTTTTACTTTCTCGCTATCTTACAGGTAGAGAGAAAGTATTGTGATGGTGAAGAAATCTACCTCGAGATTTGGATTAATCTCGACGTTTCATGACCCCCCCTAATCCGAAAAAGGGGTTTTTGAATTTCTGTCTCTATGTCTGTCTGTCTGTACCTCGGACTAGAGCCTAAACTATTTTACCGATCGGCTAAAACTTGGTGTCTAGGGGTCATAAGGTTGCCCTGAGGCGTTTTTGGAATTGGATATCTACCCCTAAAATTAAGGGTAGTTTACTGAAGGGCAAAAAGAGAAAAAGTCGATTTTCTCAAAATCGGCTCTAACGATTTTGATTAAATTTCATTTCACAATCATATAAATATTCCAAACAAAATGGCTACTCTCAATATTTCGGCAAAATTACTTTAAGGGCTCCGGTCTGATGCGTAAATTCTAATTTTTTTAAATCATATCTCCGAAACTATTTGACATATGAAATTACTCATCATTGTAAATATGTAGGTCTATTTATAATACAAATCTTTTTTTGAAGCATAATTTTATAAGACCAATAACTTTCAAGCTATACGCATATATATTATATTTTTTTTCTAACTTTTCGAACACTAAATTAAAGTATTTTGACCGCAAAAAAAAATTAACCCGAAATGTTGATGGATGTCGACGTCTCATGACCCCCCGAACCCTAAAAAGTGGTTTTTGTAATGCCGTCTGTCTGTGTGTCTGTTAAACCCTAAAATTAAGAGTAGATTACTAAAAAGCGAAAAGGAAAAAAATCGATTTTCTCATAATCGGCTCTAACGATTTTGATTAGAATCCGTATCTAGGCGTTGATTAAGATTATAAATAAACTGGCTATTTCCATTTTCCTATGAAAATGAATTTTAGGGTATTTTACAGAAGTGGAAATTTCTGTATCTCTGCAACTATTTGAGATACTAAATAAATTATCATTACAAAATTATAATAATATCAAAAATAAAAACTTTTATAGAAAATATATTTTTATAAAACGAACAGTTTCTGAGATATTGGCAAATATATTAATACAATTTTGTGAGCCTTAGTTTTAAAGAGATACTACATAAGTTTTAACGCAATAATTCCGTAATCCCATAGAGTAATTAAATATGAGTAAGTCTCTCAAAAGTGTGCTATCTTTCCTTTAACCTCTTAGGAGAAATTTTTGTGCAATAATGATCTATATCCTTCATTTTAGACTCAATAGTCAATTTTTACATTTTTCATTGGTCAAAATTTATAAATGAGGAATTGAATAGCAATGCGATGACCTGAAGATGTGAAACACCTAATAAAATGTTAAAATTTTAACAGAAAATCGAAATTTTAATACTAAGTGTCGACCCTTGTGGACACAAAATCGATCATTTTTTATATGTCTGAACATACAAATGAGGACATTCTTTAGAGATAAAATTATAAAATTTAAAACCGGAATTCAAAAAATGATTTACGTAAATATAGTGCAAGTTTTGCTTAGGTTTGCTAGTGTGTATTATTTCGTTTAACATATATTACACCCGCCTCTGTGGCGTAGTTGGCTAACGCGCTAGTCGTGTTGAGCCCGACTGCCGAGGACGGGGAGATCGAGGTTCGAATCTCGGTCGGGTGAACTGGGGGTGGTTTTTCCTAAATGGTTTTCCACTCTCCCTCCACGCAAATGCGGGTTCACTTCCTCTATTCAACCTTCCCAATTCCTAATCCATTAGCGTAATTAGTACTTAAGCGTATAACCCGAACGGGTAGTAAGACGCGGTGCTAAAAAAAAAAAAAAAAAAAAAAAAAAAAAAACATATATTACGAGTTTTGGAGTTTTGAGTAAATATCTACATTTTCAAACAACAAACCGAAAAAGTCCATGCAAAATTCCGTACCATTTATTTTCTATGTTGTTGACATCTCTCTGTGATACCATCTTGAAATCTTAGCTCTTGTTAACAAATTCCCTCCTCTATTCTGACTATACAACAAGGCACTCCCAGCTAACTGTTCTGGCGTGGTTTGTTTTTTCTCTCGTTTCAAAAGCTGATGAAATATGGTGTAATCTCATTAAACTAGGAGATTCTAGTTTTTTGTTTGACTAAAACCAAGTTACTGGCTTCACTTGGCCTATGACCCCACCGTAGGTATTGTAAGGGCCGCGGTGCACGAAACACGACAAACTGTAGGAATGGAAGTTCCAGCTAAGTGATAGCATCAAAGGGTCTGAGGGTCAACAGAGACACCAGCAAGAGATGTACATGCTTAGTTTTGGACAATCTGTTATTACTTCTACCGTGTGTGGAAGATCGCACAACGGATATGAATTTAATTACTCCAAGCCTTGAGAATGAAGACTAAAAGGAAAAAAAAAATCAAAAAGACACAAAAATAAATGATATGAATCAAATTGTTGGAATAAATAAATTAAATAAAATTTGTTTTGAAGAATCGTTTATGAATATTTAACAACAAAAACAGGAAAATAAGAACGCTATAGATGAACGTAATTTTTTTAACAATACTCCTATCCTTATGCAAATTTAAAAATGATCGAAAATGTATGGTTCAAATGAAAATTTGGAAAATTATGAGACATGTTAATTATTTCAAAAGTTCTAGTTTAGCTTCTTGTTCTGTATCTCCTTTACCAAACAAACACTATTTCTATCTTCTCATATTTCTATGACTGTTAGGATGTATTGTTGCTGTGTTCACAACCTCTGTATTACATACATGGTGAAGGCAAATCAGATGGGATATTGAATGGTAACAAGCGAGCTCTGAAAAGTTCAAAATTGAGCGTTACATTAATACCTGCAACTCTTTCTTTGCCTTCAAAATGGATACCTAAAAAAATAATCGCTTTACTTACATCCCCATTGAATATGATTTTTTCATCCCCACAACCAAATAATCTATATAAAAAAAAAGTTCGTCTCCAGCCAAAATTTAAGGGAAATCAAAATTATAAACTAGACTAGTCTTGGTAGAAGTACTTGTGTTCTAAGATTCCCTGGTAGAAGTACTTGTGTTCTAAGATTCCCTGGTAGAAGTACTTGTGTTCTAAGATTCCCTGGTAGAAGTACTTGTGTTCTAAGATTCCCTGGTAGAAGTACTTGTGTTCTAAGTTTTTCTCGAGATACATCCGTAAGCTCGAATAAGGAAATACACTAATATCAGTCCTAATAATATTTTCTAATCCCTTTAAACTAAAACATGTTAGAGATTAGAACGACTAAGATACAAATATTATGCAAATTAGAGATTCTGGTACAGTGTTCAGGGTACTGACTAGCAAACCAAATGTGAAGAGACCAGTGGGAAGACCTAAAGGCAGATGTAAGGATAGCATTAGAATATACCTGAAAGAGATACGGTGTAATGAGGTGGACTGGATAGAACTAGCCGAATATAGGGATAGGGTGGTCTACTTTCTTAAGTGCTGCAATGAACGTTCTAGTTTTTAGTATCATAGAGTAAGTTATTATTATTATTATTATTATTATTATTATTATTATTATTATTATTATTATCTAGTTATTGTTTATTTTTAATTTTGTTATCATACGTATTTGTAAGGTATTTGTGTAATTTTCAGTGCTGGCTTGTCATATGTGTCACGACTGTTGGTCAGCATAGTGATAAATTAAATTGAAATTGGATTGTAATTATTATGTCTCATGGGCCGGATATTAGAAACACGATTACAATCAAAGTAGTAATCGTATCGAATTGCAATTTTTTCCATTCTTCACTTGAAAACAGTGAAATCGGGATTATTGAAATAAATTTAGCATTTTAAAAATATAATTTTTAAATTTTGGTGTATTTATTTTATATGGTACAATGGTTTTACTAGTTTAGAGTCGACACTTTTCTAATGAAGACTCCCTTTTACAACAATGCGATGAGACGTGCTGTATTACCTACCAAAGTAACACGCTCTCCAAAGAGCGATAGGAGCTCTTAAGGGTGTCAAGTAGGATTTGAATTGATTTCATCAAGAACATTTTTTGTTATAAAATCATTTGTACCGACTTGGTTAGAAAACTTTTGTTCCAAAATAATTATATTTGGGATATTACTTAACATTAAAATTTATTAAGTTTTTAATATTAAATAGACATACATTCAATAAATAAGTTGTATTTTTTTATAGCAGAAAAATATTAAAAAAGTCCTCAATAATGCTTATTTTATCAAAAAGGTTTTGTGAATCAAATGTGTACAAATGTTTCTTAACATAAATATAAGCTTTTAAAGTAATTAAAAGCTCGCTTGAACACCCTTAAATTAAACTGGCAATGGAACGAATAGTGAAAAAATACTAGTTAAAGAAAACTTTTATTAACTTAACTCCTTGAACACATATGTTATTATTAGCACCGCCTCTTACTACCCGTTCGGGTTATACGCACTTACGCTAATGTGAAATGGTAGGGTGATTGTGAGATGAAATGGAGGACCTACAGTTTAATGTGGAATCCGAACCACGGTGGAGGCCTGGCATTCCTCACATTCACAAGTTGTGATTAATACACTTCTTGTCAGAGGTGAAGGAAGGGTTTGGCAATCAGATAAATCTTTGCCGGAGCCGAGGATTGAACCCCGGACCCTCAGCACAGAAGTCCGACACCTTACCCCTAGACCACCAGGTCACCTTGAACACATATGATTTAATATTTTATATATATATATAATGTATAATTTAAAAGGAATGAAAATTAAGTGAAAAACCCATCAACACAACATTTTTACAATATTTGAAAGTATAATCAGATTAATTTTGAGTGAATAAAATAGCATTCACGAAATATTTTATTCCCTAGAAACTGCAATAAATATTAATATATATATATATATCGATATATATAAAGAAATACTTTATACCTTTATATATTAAGATATATATAAAGATATTTATACCGTTATATATATTAAGATATATATATTAAGATATATATATATATATATATATATATATATACTCATTACAATTTCTAGGGACTAAAAAATTTCGTGAATTCTATTTTATTCACTCAAAATTAATCTGATTATACTTTCAAAGATGGTAAAAATGTTATGTTATTGGGTTTTTCACTTAATTTTCATACATGTATTTTTTCTTAGAATTAAAAAAGATTTTAACAAAACATTTATGACGTATATCTTTATATATATATTTTTTTTAAAGAAAAAAATATATATATGATCCGTCTTTATAGACTGTACACCTTTATAATGTACTGAATATAGAGAAAGTATACCTTAATTAATATCTCAATTATATTTTATTTTCACAGCTCAAACATAAGTGTCCAAATGTTTATGATTTCCTCGCAAAAATATAATAATAATCACAGAATATAACTGTCACGTTATGTTAATGCTAAGTATGAATAAATAAAACGAATACAATTGTTTTTATTAAATTAGCTACTTCTCGTAATTAATAATGTGGTGTCCATTGTAAAACTACATCTACATTTATAATTATATCACCCGTATTAAATTTTAAGCGGTTTAAAGGTAAATTAATGTTTGTGTCAAATTGTGATGATGGAATGTTATTTGATCTCACGGTGATGTAATACATTACCAGACGTCACAATATGAACCAATCTTTCTACAAATCATGGTCGCAAAGCAGTTAGCTAAAAGTACAAACAGAATGAAAAATACTGAAAAACAAATTATTAATTAATACGCCAAATGTAGTTACGTATAGGTATATCACTTTGTGCTACACTCACATCAGTAATCACAAAGGAATCACTCTGGCAATATAGTGGATTGCTACTGATGTCGATGTTGATGTTGATGTTCAAATCTTAGCTTAGTCAACATGTGGATGCAATTCCTTTTATCCTCCTCCTTAACCTATTTTCCCTCTAAATTAAACGTTATTAACAATGTGTTACACCTTTTAATGTTTGTTTTGGTCTCACAATACGAAATTGATATTTACGTATAGAAATAAACATTATTTCTTATTTAATTGTCGATCCAGGTGGTCTTGGGGTTAAGTTCTCTCCTCAGAACCTGATGTTAGTGGGTTCAAACCCAGCTGGAATTGAGGGATTTTTATTAAGAGATAAAAATACGTAGCACAACTTCCTTCGGAGGGTTGGTCCCAAGTCGATTGTGACATGTAAATAAACCTTGGAAGGTATGTGGAAATACCTTTCCAGCAAAATTAGTTGGCACTTTGCACTCGCTCATAGAAACTCTCGTGTGCTGACATAATCAGTCGATTCAAAAAGTGCATGTTAAATACAACAAATAAAATAAATTTATAATAACTTGTTCAGTTCTATGTAAACTAACGAGTAGAAGGCAATGAATTAGAAGTGTTGCTTTGAATCAAGGTAATTGTCCTTGGAAAAACAACTGTTAATTAAAAATAAGTTTTGTAAGGTGATTGTCTCACCTTGAATATTTACATAAACTCTCACTCACTTGAGCATTCACACAAAATTAAACAAATAATGTGTACGGCATTGGCATTTACTGTTGTCCGTGAAAGACTAGGCTTCGACGCTTCTATGTTTCTTAAAAACAAATTACTGGTTAAACAAATAGAGCATTATTTAATCGTTTTCCCTCTTTAATACTAATATGGAATATCGTGTTTAGATATACAACCTTTGATAATAGGAAATAGAGAGGGAAATTTAATGCAATCTATCATTCGATTTATCCCACTTTGGTCGTCAATTGGTAGGCGTCACTTTCTAAATATACTGGACTGCCGAGGATGGAGATGGATATTGAAACTCGATTCCCGTTTGGATGCACTTAGGGTGGATTTTCCTACATGTTTTACTACACTCCCTTCACGCATGTGTGGGTACACTTTTTCTAAAAGGCAACCTTCCTGATATCTAACATATCAACGTAGTTCGTTCTTTCGCGTTTAACCCAAACGTGGTGGAAAAGATTAAATATATATTTGTTAAGACTGTACCGTGACTTTCCAAACAAAATCTAAACATACTAACCAGTTGCCTAATTCTGCTGGGGATATTTGAACATAAACATATAATTAGAGCCTGATGTAGAGAGTGATAATTAATAAATAAAATGTAGTTATTATTTTCATAGCTACGTGCAGATTTTAGAATATTTCCTACCTATGTTTTGGCCGTATCTCTGACTTTGTTTCTGTCAACGCACGTATATCTGTGTTAGTAAATAATGTCATCAAAACTTACTTTATGCCCGAAGTTCTAGAGTCGGGGGAGTCTACATCTAAAATAGTACATGATAATATTCAAATTTAGCTCTTAGAAAGTAGTAAAGTAAATGATAACAGTTTTAACAACATAATTATACACGGTTTCGACAACATAAACAGTCACCATCTTATCAAAAGGATGGATCACACTTCTAACAAAGTGATTTTTTTATCACTGTCTATCACTACCAACTCTGGCTATCACTGCCTATCAATCACTACCCATTCTGATTATAAGCTGCCACAATTTAATGACGTGATTGGTGAAAGTTTGAACAAAATATTTGGTCACAGCTAGCTATTTTCATAATGTTTAATACACCAAAAATGTAAGTTTAATATAGAAAAATATATTTTTGGCTATAAAGAGAGTTTTAAATGTCAATAATAAAATAAAATTGGAAGAAAGGAAACAATTTCAACCTAATATGAACACACTTGGTGTACGTAAGCCTTTTTTACGATAGTCGTCTCACATAATTATTTCATATTTACGGTCGAGAGTTAAAAAGCTTATCTAACGTTTCCTTCAACCTCGATCGTCCATACAAATACCGGGAGACCTTCAAAATCTTCCTACACATACCGTGACTTTTCAACTTTCAAGATCGATAATCTACGATTTACTCTTCATTCATGAGATGTTTAAGAAGAATTCTCAGTCACAAGAAGCTAATTTATGCTTGATATAATATATTTTACTACAAAAAAGTAAGACCAATATTAATTTTATGTTTGACGGAAATAATAAAGGATGGAACGGCTTCATTACTAATAAACATTTTTTATGTATGCCTTAAATTTCACAGTGAATCTCCCTGAGATTATTCATTAAGGTCTTATCCTTCATTTATACTCTGATCAACCTTGTGACGAATATAAATAAGCGTGCAGATAGTTGAAAATGGTTAGTCTTGAAGTTCAACTGCAAAACAAAACATTTATATCTAGCTGCATATTTTGAAACGTTATAACGTTTCAAAAAATAGGTTGGAGATATAGATATATTTTTCAATCACTTTAAACTACATAACAATATTTATAAAAAGTAAATTAGTTACAATGAACGTAGTTAAAATGAGTCTCTTTTTCATGGTTACAGCTGTGTGTATATTTTTAGAGCTCGTTTCAAGTTTTCCTCTGACAACCAATTCAGGTGAGTTTTAGTTAACTTAGTGAATAGTTAATAAAAAATTAAATGGAAAAATTGTCTAATAAACCTTTAAACACATTTATTTTTAGTAAAACTAAGATCATTGTTTCATATAATTTTTAATATATGACAGATCAATACAAAAATTATGTATTTATGCATGATTTTCTGCGACTCGCCTTACTACCCGTCCTATATAGCAGCAGTTCATTACATTAGTAGAGAAAGTATGATAAGGTTGAATTTAGAGGAAAAGTATCCGTACTTGCGTGTAGGCATACTGGTAGAACATTTAAGAAAAATAGCCCTCAGGACACTCAGTCAGGATTCGAGTCCCGCCCTCCCCATTACTAGCAAGCGAAACTAGATGACCTTGACGTTTAAACTGTGTGCCCACCCATGTGGACCTAGACGATTCAAATGTAACATTAACGTACCTATGTTTGTTACTACCAGGATCTCATTGTAGACTAGACTGCCTATGTTTGTTACTACCAGGATCTCGCTGTAGACTAGACTGCCTATGTTTGTTACTACCAGGATCTCGCTGTAGACTAGACTGCCTATGTTTGTTACTACCAGGATCTCGCTGTAGACTAGACTGCCTATGTTTGTTACTACCAGGATCTCGCTGTAGACTAGACTGCCTATGTTTGTTACTACCAGGATCTCGCTGTAGACCAGACTGCCTATGTTTGTTACTACCAGGATCTCACTGTAGACTAGACTGCCTATGTTTGTTACTACCAGGATCTCGCTGTAGACCAGACTGCCTATGTTTGTTACTACCAGGATCTCACTGTAGACTAGACTGCCTATGTTTGCTACTACCAGGATCTCGCTGTAGACTAGACTGCCTATGTTTGTTACTACCAGGATCTCGCTGTAGACTAGACTGCCTATGTTTGTTACTACCAGGATCTCGCTGTAGACTAGACTGCCTATGTTTGTTACTACCAGGATCTCGCTGTAGACTAGACTGCCTATGTTTGTTACTACCAGGATCTAGCTGTAGACTAGACTGCCTATGTTTGTTACTACCAGGATCTCGCTGTAGACTAGACTGCCTATGTTTGTTACTACCAGGATCTCACTGTAGACTAGACTGCCTATGTTTGCTACTACCAGGATCTCACTGTAGACTAGACTGCTTATGTTTGTTACTACCAGGATCTAGCTGTAGACTAGACTGCCTATGTTTGTTACTACCAGGATCTCGCTGTAGACCAGACTGCCTATGTTTGTTACTACCAGGATCTCACTGTAGACTAGACTGCCTATGTTTGCTACTACCAGGATCTCGCTGTAGACTAGACTGCCTATGTTTGTTACTACCAGGATCTCGCTGTAGACTAGATTGCCTATGTTTTTTACTACCAGGATCTCGCTGTAGACCAGACTGCCTATGTTTGTTACTACCAGGATCTCGCTGTAGACTAGACTGCCTATGTTTGTTACTACCAGGATCTCGCTGTAGACTAGACTGCCTATGTTTGTTACTACCAGGATCTCGCTGTAGACTAGACTGCCTATGTTTGTTACTACCAGGATCTAGCTGTAGACTAGACTGCCTATGTTTGTTACTACCAGGATCTCGCTGTAGACTAGACTGCCTATGTTTGTTACTACCAGGATCTCACTGTAGACTAGACTGCCTATGTTTGCTACTACCAGGATCTCACTGTAGACTAGACTGCTTATGTTTGTTACTACCAGGATCTAGCTGTAGACTAGACTGCCTATGTTTGTTACTACCAGGATCTCGCTGTAGACTAGACTGCCTATGTTTGTTACTACCAGGATCTCACTGTAGACTAGACTGCCTATGTTTGCTACTACCAGGATCTCACTGTAGACTAGACTGCTTATGTTTGTTACTACCAGGATCTAGCTGTAGACTAGACTGCCTATGTTTGTTACTACCAGGATCTCGCTGTAGACTAGACTGCCTATGTTTGTATGTTTGTTACTACCAGGATCTCACTGTAGACTAGACTGCCTATGTTTGTTACTACCAGGATCTCGCTGTAGACCAGACTGCCTATGTTTGTTACTATCAGGATCTCGCTGTAGACTAGACTGCCTATGTTTGTTACTACCAGGATCTCGCTGTAGACTAGACTGCCTATGTTTGTTACTATCAGGATCTCGCTGTAGACTAGACTGCCTATGTTTGTTACTACCAGGATCTCGCTGTAGACTAGACTGCCTATGTTTGTTACTACCAGGATCTCGCTGTAGACTAGACTGCCTATGTTTGTTACTACCAGGATCTCGCTGTAGACTAGACTGCCTATGTTTGTTACTACCAGGATCTCACTGTAGACTAGACTGCCTATTTTTGTTACTACCAGGATTTAGCTGTAGACTAGACTGCTTATGTTTGTTACTACCAGGATCTCGCTGTAGACTAGACTGCCTATGTTTGTTACTACCAGGATCTAGCTGTAGACTAGACTGCCTATGTTTGTTACTACCAGGATCTAGCTATAGACTAGACTGCCTATGAGAGTGAGATCAGGGTTCCAATACTGGTCGGTGTGGTTTCCCACTCGGCCTCGACGCAAATGTAAGTGCACTTCCTCTATAAGCCTTTCTCATTCACTAGGCATTAACTTAATTAGTACATATGCGTATATCTGAACAGGTAGTAAGACGTGGTGCTAAGTAATAAAATATATTATCAGTAACAGTATTGGTACAATGTTCATATACCAATACCTTGGAATCAAGGCTGATACACACAGAATGCTAAGCTAAGCTAAACAATGGTTCCTCCTTTCACTCCAGAATTCAGTCTTGTTTCTTTATGGTCTGCTCCAGTGAAGTTTAGTTATTAATAAATAAGCAGTAGCGCAGTTATTGGTTCCTCCCAGGATGCAACTAGATACTCCAGCTATATATATTTATTTTATAAATAAAATCAACAGTTTTAATCCTACGTATTTGAAAAGAAATGTTTTTCGTACCATTTGTTTATCCTGTAAAGTAACAGCTTACCTCGCATAATTCTACTATTGTGTGTCTTATAAGAAAGGTCATAGTTTATATAATCCGTTATGTTAAGACCTTTCGGGAAACAAAGTGTAGATATATTTCAAATATTTATTTTCAATAAATAACATTTAAACCTTTCGTTTGCACCAAATACCCATCGTTTTATTGTTATTGACAAACAAACGTGAAGTACCCAAAATTAATTTCACATATACAGTAATACATTGTACCAAAATCCCTTTGGAAGTGAAAATAATTTTCATTTCAATACGAATAGATGTATAGGTACTATACCAATGACTATTCGACAGTACATACATTTGAAACTGAATCAACATTAATAAAAGAATTAAGATAGTAAAAATTGTTCTGATAGCGTGCATGTAAATAAATGGCAAACACGTGTAATCATTAAAAAATGTATTTCATAAGTTTATAATTAATAAAACAATGATATAATTATTCTTAAATCAAAAGTGTGTTTATTTTTAGTACTTCTTTTAGCTTCAAGTTAAAGAAATTATAGAGTTAGTATTTTCTCAATAACTAGTTATATTGATGCTTGGTGATTCCATAATAAATTGCTTCTCAGTTCTCAAATTTTAATTAGGTGGCATAGTGGGGGGTACAGATTGGGTATCTAGTTTAACTAGTCTAACATATTTAACCTAGTTATAGGCCCCGGCTCCCATTCCGGTCAAAACTGAAAACAGTGGGAAGTTAACGAGATGAGGTAACACTGTTTTGACGGTTCCGAAGTATAATTGATTTGCAAGTTGTGTGCTGATATATTTATTTGGTTGAGAAATTGCACATTAAATACACTTAATAAAATTAATAATATCAATGTAAAATTGTGAAAGTAGGGGAGACAGAAAATTTAATCAAAAATTCAAAACTTGGCCTATTAGGCCTAATCTGCTAAATACAAATTGTTTGTTTTATTGGAAAAAGCATTATTTTATATTGGTGTTTTATTTTTAGTTTCCAAAGAGGAAAGAGCTCTCTCATGCTATATATGAGTCACCAGTTCAGAATAAAAAGTTTAAAATATAAGGATTATTAAAAATTCACTCAAAAACTTAGGCTATATCAATTGCGTTCTTTTTCATCCGAATTTTATAAAAATGTCTTTATTTTGTTAAATATTTGCTATTACAATTTTTAGAAGACTCAGGCTTTGTCCGTCTGCCACGCTCCCCGACATTTCATCATCATAAACATGGCGGCCATGAAGATGGAGGTCATGGTGGTGGTGGAGGTGGTGGTGGAAGCTTTGCAGGAAGCTCTGCTCAGGCCGGCAGCTTCAACGGCGGCCATGGAAACAGTGGTAGCAACAGTCAAAGCTTCGCTGCTAGTTCCAGCTTCGGGTTTGGACCATTCTCTGCTAGCTTCTCACAAGCTCAAAGTATTGCGAATTCGAGAGGCTCTTCTGACTCGTAAGCATACAGTCACTTTTTTCATTTTCTTCTAACGCATTACTGTAATGGTCATTACTCATTACTGTGAATAATAAACAAAAAGCTGGAGTTAAAGTAAGTATGGTTATAAATTATTTTATTTGCACTTTAAAGACTGGGAAAAAGGACTAATGTTAAAATCATATTTGTATATGCTCTCTTTTCTTTGCGTGTGTGTATTTGATTTAACCGTTTATTCACCCGTTCATAACTTGATCTTTTGTATTTATTTAGACCAAACATGAAACAGGTTGTTTTGGTCATTGATCTTCTCAAGACCATCATTTCGGTCTAGTAATTTAATTATATTCTATGATTACTGTGTCAGAGCTCTATACAATTTCAATATTAATGCATTCATTCAAGATTAATATGTATAGTAAATATGTATGATATTGTATTAGCGGTTCACAATTACCGGGAAAATTATGTAGGTCTACCTAATTTTGAAAAGGTTTGTGTAATAATTTGTGCTGCCTAAATGATTGGTGGAGCACTTTAAAATTTAAGTTGTAATAGCATTACTAAAAAGGGGGTCCAATGTTCGTGTAAGCAGATCCTTAAAGCTTCTTGTTCTTCATTCTTTGTCCATGACCTCAAAGTAATATGAGATTTTATCATATCATGAACCATTCGACAACTACAACTTTATTTGACCGCAACAATTTCACAACAGAAAAATAAAACACAATCTACAGAAAGCAGCAACAAAACTTAAAGAAACCCTTGTGATATTTTACAAGATATATTGCAAGTTTAAATAATATTGAATGAATTGTTTGTAGGGTCTTTTGGTGACTTGGAAGCTGAGGAAAATATTTAATAATTTTATTGTTGACTTATATAGTCTATTATATATCAGGATATATTATGAGGAATTACAACAACCAGATTATAGTCTTTCGACAGAGACTTATTTATATCGGCCATTTTAATTTGTCTAAGAATAACCTCCTTTTTTAGCTGGGCTGTAGATAGGAATTGTCTAGACATATTATTTATTACAATATCTATATTCACGAGTATATCATGTTTAAAGAACATCTTCTTTTGCATCATGAAACATTATTGTTGCATCCAATGATATGTATTTGATTAGTACTTGATATTGTTCTAAATGATCCAAGAGAATATGTACCTTATGTCCCTGGATTAAGAACAATATTTTAATAAACTAAAAACACAATATGAAAAGATATTTCAATATAATAACTTGAAAACTATTATCTGTTTATGCCTTACAAAATTATTTACAAAACATATTAGAGGTAGACACTCAACCATTAGTTTTAAAATATTCCTCTGTATGTTATAGAATTGATATATTTAGAACATTATAGACGTATCAAAACATGGAGGGTATAGTAGAAACACTCATAGATATATTTTTATGTGGAAATTTATCTTACACATGAGGTATATTGTTTCTACGTCAAATACATCCTACCTGCTTTAGTGGCTGCATAGAATAGACTGCCGCTAAGAGGGAGATCGCGGGTCAAATCTCGGTCGGGTGCACCGACGGTGGGTCTTCCTAAATGGTTTCCCACTTTTCCTCCACGCAAATGTGGGTACACTTCATCTAAATCCAACCTTACTCATTCCTAACACATTAGGGAAATTAGTACAAATGCTTATAGCCTGAACAAGTAGTACAGCCTGGTACTGAAAATAATCCCACTGTGCACCAACGAAATAAACCTGTTTTGTGAGTATACTTGATACTTCAAAAGTATCTTAAACAAAAAAAAAACATATATGGGATTCAAATTATAAATCAATTACCTAATGTGCATTAAATAATAACTACAATTTATTATTATTATTATTGTCATTAATGATTTTCGTGTAATTTTTAGATTCATGAATAAAAACATTCTAATATCTTAAAAGCATTAGTTACCTCAATTTTAATGTTTATATTTTCCATTGCCTGCGGTTTAATTTCCCATTAAAATTTTACTTTAATAATCATATTAACACAGGCAAACACCACAATATTTCTTATCAATATTGATATTTAAACTAGGTTTTGTCATTAATATTCTTATATATTGAAAGCCTATATCTGATGGTCTGTTTAGCAAACATATATCTAAATGAAATATTTTAGTCAAAAAATATTGCAAATAACGAATTACCAATCCAATATTTTCTACTGAAAAAATCCAGGAAAAGAGCAAATTTATAATAATTTTATCTTCCAAGTAAAATATTTGGTATTAAATAATACACTACACATTTTAAAAAAAATTTCCATTTATGTTACGTTCAAATAAAACTATACAACAAACTAAAGTTTATGAGCTAACTAATAGCTTACTTTAACTACTTTTAGATCATATATTTCTGAATAGCCATGTAATATTAAAGAATAATCATGTGATATTAAAGTTTTTGGGCAGTCAGCCGATTATTTTTTTATTTATGTAACATTTCTTGTTTCAGGTATTTCGAGGACAGATAACTGAGAGTTGACAAATTGGGCACTTATTTGTGATAAATGTTTAATTTAATTTAAAAAATATTAAATTATAATATACTGGTACTATAAATCCTCATTGTAAATACAAAATAAAGATGTGTGGATAAACAATATTCTGTCAAAAAGCTGATTTTTCAAAAAGAGAATTCCAAATATTATCGGATGGTTGAAAATGCACGCTATATAACTTTGCCAGATGATTTCATTATGAATCTATGATAAAAGACTGAAGTTGTTTAAATAAATGCAAACAAAAGGTGCTGTAAGATAATTTACTAATGTAAAACATATTAAATAGTTTTAATAAATTTCTATGTTAAATTTAATTAATTTGAGCATTATTTAAAATATAGTTTTGTTTAATAGAAAACTAAATAATATGATAATAAATAATAAAAAAATTAATTGTTCCTCAGAAAGCTAAAGAATTAGAGTTTTTTTTCTCTAATATTCTAATAATATCTTTAACTTTACTGTTTTAACTATTATATCTTTAACAGGTGTTTATATAACCTAATATGTTTTTAGTGTTGGCTCTAAGATAACGGTATATAAAACAATTAAATTATTTAATTACATGCACCTTTTCCAACCAATGTAGTAAATACTTTAAACTAGTTTGATTAATTTTTATGTTAGGTAATTTTAAAACCAAGTTATTCTAAAGAGTTCACTTTTTCAATTCTAAGTGAACTCGAATCGAATATATAAATAGAAGTTAAAATATTTTTTGTTAGTTATTTAATGTTTGTAAAACTATTATATTGGGGCTATTTATAAAACCTTACCCACTAAAATCACTTGGAAACCTGTTTTGTTGCACAAATTTTTGTAACTTTTATTTTATTCTGAAAAATAAAGCTACTATATCACAACTAACAATTCTATTACTTCAGATTATCTCAAATGAATGTTGATATGTATTACAATGTGTTTCTGTATTACTGGTGGTCACACTGTATGAAGTGGTAGATTGGCAACAACAACAAAATGTTGTTACCTATTCATAGATGACTTTATATGTTTTTTAAGAAGGATATACAAGACAAACATTTTTGTTGACATTGATAGCATTTTATTATTTATTGATGTTATGTTATAGGTATTTATAATATATATCAAAAATGATAGCTGTAGACCATATGACTTGACGTATGAATACGTCAAAATAGGTCTGGTAGCTTTTCTAAAGATAAAACCCCAGTAGTAAACAGATTTAAACTAGGGGATAGACCACTTCATTCAGCGTGACCACCAGTACAGAATTTAATTATTTTTAAAATGGTGTGTAGCCCTGCTTCAATTAATATAATAATTCGATATTTTAAGAGTGTGAAAATAAAAGGAACAGTAATTAATCAAATTTGTGTCTTAACCAAAAGATCCACCATATTGTATTAACAAGTTTTGAATGAATGTAATGTGTACAGTCAAAGTTCTGCTTGAAAAGCTTGATGGAATATTAGTCACTGAACTGTCCTGGTTAGCTCAGTGATAAGAGCCAAAGCTCCAAGATTTGAGCTACTCAAAAATGGCTGGTCATAATATGTAGTGTAACTATATTAACTTCGAAAGCTTCCAGTATTTAAATCATGTCAAATATAATTCAAAACTTATATTCTTGAAAACAAGAACAAACTAAGAATTCAAGTTATGACTTGTCTTCAAACAGATGTAATTTAAGATATGACCTACATTCAACACCGTTTTTAGTTATAACGGTAAACGACCAAAATCTGATGGCTTGAATACACGTATCTTTAGCCATTTGTCGCTAACGTTTTAATATTATATTGATATTAATCTTGAGATAATTTTGAATTAGAATTTGCTTTTTATTTCTTCTTCTCGATTCCCAAAGTTGAAACTACATCTTCCAACATATTATTTTAGATCACCCTTCTTGTTGAAGAAATTAAACCTGTCTCAACATTTATGACCAACTTGTGTAACTTATTGTGTATCCTCCCAAAGAGTACATACTTGAACGAAACTATATTTAGAACGTGAAACAGAAACAGTTAATCATTATTGAATTTACCTTCACCAAGTGACGTTCGAGTAGTAGTAGAAATATTTGAATAGTAACTGGTTGCTATATTTTCTCTTATAACTAAGGCTTTAAGTAAGAAGAACATCATTTCAGGTGAATATTATTTCTATTAATATTAATGTAATGAGTTAACCATGATTTTTGATACAAAATTATTATTATTATTATTAGCACCGCGTCTTACTACCCGTTCGGGTTATACGAACTTACGCTAATGTGCAATGGTAGGGTGATTGTGAGATGATATGGAGGACCTACAGTTTAACGTGGAATCCGAACCACGGTGGAGGCCTGGCATTCCTCACATTCACAAGTTGTGATTAATACACATATTGTCAGAGGTGAAGGAAGGGTTTGGCAATCAGATAAATCTTTGCCGGGACCGAGGTTTGAACCCCGGACCCCCAGCACAGAAGTCTGACACCTTACCCCTAGACCACCAGGTCACCGGGTTGATACAAAAATAATTAAATATTGCCAAAGGTTGTTTTTTTAAGTAAAACCTTAAATATGCATTGGTGAACACGCAGGCATAAACGTGGAGTTAGTCTAGTATGGTTCGTCGAGGAGGTTGGGTTTCGAACACCGCCCTATTTAATTGAGGGTATTCTCCCTACATTATTTCAAACTCTCCCTCCACACGGGTACACTTACCCCTTATATATATTCCACTTACCTCTTTATAATATATATATATATATATATATATATATATATTACCTATTATATATATATATATATATACTTTCTTTATCCTACCCCATTAGTGTAATTAAATTATTGTATGAATAGTGGTAGCTACAATTTTTAATACTTATATTTACCTGCTAACACAAGACATTGAGAAATAAGAAGTACCAATTTTATTCACTAGATGTCACTGAATGGAAAGTTATTAAGAAATGAATATTAAATTTTGCTTATCATAATAATTTATTCGTAAATATCGATATATTTATGGATTCAGACAGTAACGCATGTGTTACCCGTACATTATTTACCATGTTTATTGATTTTATTTCTAGGTGTAATAATTGTGCACACATATGTCTTGTTACTCGCAGAAAAATAGTGTTTATCATTTTATATAAGGGCTTTAACTTAGTGTCTCAGTGTACGAGGGGTTTCGTCAAAGCCTCTTTGTTATTCTGGTCTTGTCTTACACGTCTAGAGGAGTGATAGTGAATTCTTTCCCAGTGTGATGAATGCAGTAAAATATTTTCACGGTGGGATAATCTATTATGACACAGCTAAAGACCTGTACTGCAACAGGAGCAACATCACTGGGGAATGTTTCTGACGTTTCAAAGTCAAGAGAGCAGGAATCTATTGAGAATCTCGATGTCGATGTAGATTACTACCCTCTAATTTTTCAGAAACTTTGAATGGTACAGTCAAAATCAAGATCCCTCCTTTGAAAGACTTGCTATTTTTAGTCTTTATTAACGACATTAAAAGGAAGTTGGAGCAACTCTTGCCCAAAAACTTAGTGTAATGTGTAATCTAAAATGGTATACATCTGCCTGTGTAGAGTACTCTCGAGTTAGAGGGGAGGGAGAGGAAACAATCACTCCTTTCTTTCGCAGTAAGTGTGTCGTCACTCTAAGTCCTGACGCATTAAAATCGCAGATTGAGGCATGTACTTACAGATTGAAGCAGCTTCTTCTTTCCACCACAAGGGAAGTGGTGGTTGAGGGCATGTGAAATACTTAGAACTTAAACTAGCTAAATATATTCCTTTGGCTGCTTCCAGCTATATTCCATTACCAGAAGAGTTGAGAAATTAACTTGCTCTAATCGATATAAGAAATGCTGACAGTAAATGTTTTCTTTGGTCTGTGCTAGCATTTCTATATCCAGCTGACAAGCACGCTAATCGAGTGAGTAAGTATATACCATTGGAAGGAAAACTAAATATGGATGGTATTGAATATCCTGTGCAAATACCGCAAATAGCTAAGTTTGATAAAAAAATAATGTATCTATTAATGTGTATGACTACCAAAGATAACTAAGGATAGTTGTGAAAATCACCTGGATTTGTTGCTTCTTTCAAATATGGATGGAAAATTGTCTTATTGAGAACTTGAGCAGATTGCTAAGCTCACTGAGCAGACATGATGGTGAATCATACTATTGCAAATATTATTTGCATAGATTTTCTAAGGAAAATCTCAGGGATGAGCATAGGGAACGGTGTTCTGATTTCGATGCTCAGAAGATACAGATGCTCGAGGAAGAGGATAAAATATTGAAATTTTCGACATATAAACATATGATAAAAATCCCGTATGTGATCTTTGCAGATTTTGAGTGTTTTAATATTAAAATATCAGGGTGTGCACCTAACCCCGATCACTCATCAAATACAAAGATGACGAAGTACACGCCATCAGGATTTGCATATGTAATAGTCGACTCAGAAGGTAAATGTGTGAAACCTCCTGTAGTCTATAGTGGTGAAAATGTTGTGGCTACCTTTCTTCATAAACTCGTTGAAGAAGAAACCATGATCATTGAGATGAAGAAAAATATTGTCCCTATGCGCATCACCCCTGAACAAGAAAATTAATTTATTTCGTCTAGCAGTATGTAGTATCTGCGAGAAGGCGTTGGGTCAAGACCGCGTCCCTGACCACTGTCATCTCAATGGGGCTTATCGGGGTGCAGCTCATATTAAGTGCAATATTCAGTTTCAATATACCAAGAGAATACCCGTCATATTACACAATTTAAAAAATTATGACGCCCATATTATCATGCATAAAATTGGAAGTTTAAAGACAGAAGAATATCATCTATTCCCAACAATATGGAGAAGTATATCTCATTCAGTCTTGGCTATTTACCATAGTAAAATGAGATGTGCTGGGTTCAAACCTAGGACCAAAAATTCTAAAAAAGACCACAGAAGAATCAATATTTAGGTGTTAAGAGAAGATTTGATATGTAGGAAAATGTAATTAAGAAATTTCTTAGGATTTTATAGATTCCACGGAAAAATCTGTCATTTGTCGTCCAAGCAAAGAGAAGAGATACAGGTTCTTCTAAGAAGATAGCATGATGACAAAATAATATGCCCATAACACTGATTTTTCAGCATAGGATTTGCACGGGAAATTCAAATCAGTTTACGCAATGGGCTTAGAGAGTACCGTATAGTCAACAAAAATTGGTTCAAGACATGGTGGATGAGCCATTATCATCAGGTTTCACAGTTCCTAGGGATCCTTACGATGAACCATGGGCTCACTAATAGTGGCTGTCAAGGAAAAGCTAGCTAATGGAAAAATTAGATATAGGTACTAAGTTGATTATCGAGCGCTAAAATTGGTAACAACACCAGATGTATACACACTACCTAAAATCTTATATAAAGTTGATAGAATAGGAGCTTGTAAGTACTTTACAGTGCTGGATTTAACTTCAGAATTACACGCGTTAGCAGTAAACCTAGAAGATAGAGCCAAAACTCATTTCATTACAGAAACAGGGGCTTATAAATACTCACGATTACCTTTAGGGCTTCAAAACGACCCTAATACGTTTCAAAGGTTGATAGAGATAGTCTTACGAGGTTTGATCACCACGCAAGCATTGATATTTTGGATGACATCTTACTTTTTTCATCTACTTTAAATAGCATTTAGAAAGACTTAAATCAGTTTCCGGAAGATTAGGAGGAGAAAATTTATCAATTTCTTTGGAAAAATAGTCAGTTTTCTACTATTTAAATAGCGTAGTTAGGACATATAATCTCCACAGAGGGAGAAAATAGATTATATATTATTTGAAGCAGTAAAAGAATTTCCCTCCCCTGAGAATATAAAATATCAGTCTGATCAGTCAAACTGACCACCCCTTTGTTGGCATGGACCAATCTGGCTTCGCGCCTCATCTCAGACTGGCCTTCACCGCAATTTACGCCTGTGCTGGACGAACATCTTCTAGAAGTGAAACCTCCCCCACCCCCGACTAGCCGGACCTCTTACCCCAAAATAAATTAGTGAATCTACCATGACAATTGTAATGTCCCAACTGTGAACCCTATGTTGTTTTGAAAAGGAAAGATGAGACTGCAGTTTTTATATTTAATTTGAACTTTATATTTAAATTCGGGGACACTCTTTATTTAATAAAAATGTTTAATCATTCATTTTCATTTTAGAATATTTAAGCCCTTCAGGCAGTTTTGAAGGCAATACATTTCTTATATTTTAAATGTGCTTACTGGATGCGTTGGACGAAGAAACCAAAAGTAAAGAGCTGATCTCTCACTTAGTTTCCGTTCCAACACCCTTTTCCTTAGTACGGAGCGGTTGCATTGTCCAGCCAACCAGAAAGCCAGAATTCAAACTAATATAATGTGATAGATCGATATTTTCAGTCCACTCTAATGCAATCGTAGGAGTTTTCAATCGGCGCCCATCGAGGGGCATTTATTTCGTAGGATATTTATAATTGGCGAGCCAACGTCAGGCTTTCTTGAGTATTACAACTGACGACCCAACGTAGGATTTCTTAGGAACTATACAATTGTCACCCAATGACGGGCTCTAGAGTATTCTACAATTGACAACCCATCGTGGGGTCTTTAGAATACTACAACTTGCGGCCCAACCGAGGGGCTATAAACCCAGCGTACCCACGAGAAATCAGCGAGAGTACCCAGCGTGTCGACGAGAAATCTGCTAGAGTACCCAGCGAGTCTACAAGAAGTATCGGTTGTGTCTATTTGCACAATAAATCCACGACGGACCAGAGGCACTGATCTACTACGTTCAAATAAATCATCAGGAGGGGTCAGTGAAGAAGAGGTCGTGAAGACCACATCAGGCAGCATTAACAGCCAAGTAAAAAAAAAAAGGTTATGATAGAGTAGACAGATAATGGTAAAATTTTAATTAATACTTTTATTATTGTGTTTGATTAAATAATAATAGGTTGTGGGATATTAAGATTATTCCAGCGTTAATGTTGTGTTTTATGTAAAGTTAATTGTGCTATTTGAAATATTTTGTTGTAGCATAAGTGTTAATTGTAAGATATAGATAGCAAAAAGGAAGGAAAGAAGGATTTGGAGGTGGAGGACAGATGTAGAGATCAGAGAACAATCATTTAGGAGAATATGCGTGTGATGGAGAACCAATAGGAACAAGCTTGCATATAGAATCAAAAGAGAAACATTAGGTTAATAAAGGAAGTAATATACAGGTAGATATTATGAAGGCCATTAAAGCTTTAATGGAAAGTAACAAAGAGGCTTTAATAGTAAGTAACAAGGAAATAACTCAAAGGAAACTAATCAGAAAATGGAAGCGAGTAAAAGGGAAACTAATAAAAGCTTAGAAGTGATTAATAAGGGACTTTATGCTGCTAGAACAGTACAGAACAAATACATAGAGCAGATGAGGCAGCTGAATAATAAGGTTGCTACTGTAGAGAAAAGGCAAGAAATTTAGAGAAAAAAGAGGAAAATTTAAATAAAAAACATTTGGATTTAATTAATACTGTAAATAATAATACTACTGAGATGGCAAAGTTAAAGAAAACAGTAGTAGAACAGGTAAAACAGAATGAAGAGAAAAGAGGAAATTTAGAATTAAAGATTGAAAACAATAAAGTTAGAGTAAAAGGGGTACAAGATAAATTAGAGAGAGAGAGAGAGAGAGAGAGCGAGCTCAACAAAGCCAGGCTTACCCTAACACACCAAGAGTACGTAAATAGAGACTACATAAAGGATCAAGTAGAAAATTTAATTAGAGAAACAGGACAACAAACAGAAGAACATGTAAATGTTTTGGTTACAGGATGTTTTGAAAATGTTGAAAAGTTGCAGAAAAAAAAATAAAAGACTTAGAAGTAAAATTAAGTGAGGTTATTGGGGGGGGGGGAGAGGGGAGGGGAGGGAGTAGTCATTCATGCACATCAGGAAATCTTTCAAGGGGTGTGAGTGATAGCATATTGTCTCAGTACCGAGATTCAGGGTAGACAGAGCGAAATATCTATGGCGCAGTATATCCAGAGACTTGAGAGGATAATTAGGGGAGAAAATATATCTGAAAAACATAAAATTGAGTTATTGTTCTCATGGTTTATATAATGAGCATAAAATGTGGGCTAATAACATGGAAGATGAATGGACGAATTACCAAGAGGCCAATGATATTTTTCTGAGAAGGTATTGGCGTCAAAACGTAGAAGATATGTTCTCACAACAGATTATCAACGGAAGATTCGATTCTCGACAGGAGACTTTAAGTGACTATCTAATAAAATTTGTAGTGCAGACCAAATATTTGACGTACCTGTAGAGGAACATAGGCTTATAAATGATATGAGCAGTCACGTTCCGATGGTAGCACAGATCGTGTTGATTGACAGTGAGTTGAAGAGCATAAAAGAACAGGATAAAGGAAGTATAAATAGTGTGAGGGAAAAAACCGAGCAAGGAAGGTCATTCACATTCTTCCCGCTTTTATGACTCGAGAGGACAAGTAAATAATGCCAAGCTACCCCATCGTGTTGACAATACTCCTAGGAATGGTAACTGAGGCAGTAATGATGTGAGGGGTTCTTTTGTTTAGTTTCCTTTTACTATCTGGTGGTATTTGCTTTGACAGAGAGTCAAACCCGGTTATGTTGAGGAGTGATTTGTTGTTTGGATATTAAGAATAATGAAAACTCACATTTTATAGATTACAAGTCTTTGGAATCGAACTTATACCGATTAATAAAATAGAAAAGGGTTTTGTGTAAGGACGAAAATATGAAAGTGTTGTATTTAAACTAAGAAAAGGCATGATATAATGTGAAATTGAAAATAAACAAAAAAAAATTTGAGTGAAATTTTGAATTTTCTGATCTGACAGGTGATCAACAAAGAAAAGGAAAGGTGAACATTTATTCTGTTTTTTCAAATATCTAACGATAATTCATGTGTTTCATTGGAGACGCGGCAGTAGGCCTAAAGTCATTTGGCCTAAAAGTCATTTGGCCTAAAATTCAACTGGCCTAAAAGTCATTTGGCCTAAAATTCAACTGGCCTAAAAGTCATTTGGCCTAAAAGTCAGTTAGCCTAAAAGTCATTTGGCCTAAAAGTCACTTGGCCTAAAAGTCATTTGGCCTAAAAGTCAGTTGGCCTAAAGTCAGTTGGCCTAAAGTCAGTTGGCCTAAAGTCATTTGGCCTAAAGTGAATTCTGAATAGAAAAAATTCGATGTTGTTAATTTCGCTAGGAATTGCAAAAGTCATTTAGCCTAAAAGTCATTTGGCCTAAAATTATTTAGCCTAAAATATAATGTTAAAACCTTCAGGTATCTTCGTAAAATAAGCACTCTTAGTTTTTCATCTGATTATAGATAGCACAAGTGATGGTAGAGAGTGTTAAGATATTTCTAAAAACATAGACTTTATTTAAACACAGACTTATTCTACTTACTTACTCTATGCCATTAAAAACTCGCAAGTTCATTGCCGCACTCACGAAAGTACGCCACCTATCTCTATCTTTAGCTACTTCTATCCAATATATCTCATTACACCCTATGTTTCTTAGGTCTATCAAAATGTCATCCTACCATCTGTGTCTAGGTCTTCCCAGAGGTATTTTCCCATTGGTTTTGCCATTAAATACCTTGAACGCGGTCCTAGATACTCCCATTCACGCTGCATGACCTGCCCACCGTAACCTGCGGGATTTTATTACCCTATCAATGTTTGGTGATGAGTACAGGATGTGCAGCTCATCATTATGTAGCCTCCTCCACTCCCCACTATCTTCATCCATTTTTGGACCCAATATCTTCCTAAGCACCGTGTTTTCGAACACTATAATTTAATTTTTGTCATTCAAGGTAAGAGACCACGTTTCACACTCATAAAGAACAACCGGTAAAATTATGGTTTTGTATATTCTAAGTTTTACATATTTTGACAGCAGATGAGACGCCAACAAATTACTGACCGAGTAATAACAAGCATTTCCCGAATGTATTCTTTTCCTAATTTCTAATATTGTTATCGCTAGTTAGAACTGATTCTAAATATTTGAACTAACTAACCCTATCAAATGGTATGTTGTTTGCCATAATATCTAAACTAATGACCTCAATCTGTGTGCTCTGTATGACCATATACTTAGTCTTGTCATACTTGAATATGAACTTTAGTTCTTATTCATTAATATGAATTATATGGTCAACACAATTCAACCGTAAAATATCTTCTAGAAGAAAAAAAATCAACACATTAAGCACAGTGGTCCCAAACTGTGCTCCGTGGGGTCCCAAGGAATCTGTGGACATTACCCAGGGGATCCGTGGATTTATTTCTGTAATGGCTTTTTTGAATTCTAATTAACTAAAAAATATGATATTTTGACTAAAAAAATTACGAAACTTCTTTAATTGGCTAACAAATATGTTTATTTCATTATGACCGTCATAATAATATCTAGCCAAGAAACCCCTTGTTGAATATCTTTATATCCAATTGAGCCACCGCAGTTTACACTGTCGGTACAATATTTTCTTGCATATTGCTGAACTTCTCACTAGGCCCAAAATCATACATGTTAGTTTTTGCAGTGAAATTGTTATTTCCCTCATTCTTCTTCAAGAATATCCTCAAGTGTTCAAATGGGCAGTACTTAAACTTTTACAGTTTCCAACAACTTAAGTGTGCGAAGCTGAATTTTCATGCTATGTGGCAACAAAATCTAAATATCATTGCGGAATGAATGTCACACTACAACCACTCCCAACTCTAAAGAACTATGTAAGACGAAGAAGCAACACCATTATTCACACTAGTAACCTGTAAAGTAATATTGAATGTACAGTACATAATTTTTAATGTATACTTTTTGTGTTAGCCTACATTTTTAATTTTGGGTACCAATCATCCGGACATTCTATATTTATGTGAGCAAGGATGTGATGGATGTTTTACAAGGCCTAAAGGGGTATGCGAGCAAAAACATTTTGGAACCACTGCACTAAAGCAATGTTAACTCACATACATGAAAAAAAAATGAAAAAATTGAGCTATCTTAAATTGAACTAACAACGACGAATGAAACAAGTTCCGCGTACCTACACCAATGTCAGAATTCCCTTAGTTATCTATGTTTATATTCTATTCTATACTACTTATAAAACAAAGTGTCAGTCTGTAGTTATGAAACTCTGTTATGTATTATGTATGTATGTATGTATGTAGTATGTATGTATGTATGTATGTATGTATGTATAGTAATGTATGTATGTTATGTAGTGTATGTATGTATGTATGTGTATGTATGTTATGTATGTATGTATGTTATGTATGTATGTATGTATGTATGTATGTATGTATGTAATATGTATGTATGTATGTATGTATGTATGTATGTATATGTAATGTATGTATGTATGATGTATGTATGTATGTATGTATGTATGTATGTATGTATGTATGTATGTATGTAGTATGTATGTATGTATATGTATGTATGTATGTATGATGTATGTATGTATGTATGTATGTATGTATGTATTATGTATGTATGTATGTATGTATGTATGTATGTATGATGTATGTATGTATGTATGTATGTTGATGTATGTATGTATGTATGTATGTATGTATGTATGTATGATGTATGTATGTATGTATGTATGTATGTATGTATGTATGTATGTATTGTATGTATGTATGTATGTATGTATGTATGTATGTATGTATGTATGTATGTATGTATGTATGTATGTATGTATTATGTATTATGTATGTATGTATGTATGTATGTATGTTGTATGTATGTGTATGTATGTATGTATGTATGTATGTATGTATGTATGTATGTATGTATGTATGTATGTATGTATGTTTATGTATGTATGTATGTATGTATGTATGTATGTATGTATGTATGTATGTATGTATGTATGTATGTATGTATGTATGTATGTATGTATGTTGTAATGTATGTATGTATAGTATGTATGTATGTATGTATGTATGTATGTATGTATGTATGTATGTATGTATGTATGTATGTGTATGGTATGTATGTATGTATGTATGTATGTATGTATGTATGTATGTATGTATGTATGTGTATGTATGTATGTATGTATGTATGTATGTATGTATGTATGTATGTATTGTATGTATGTATGTATGTATGTATGTATGTATGTATGTATGTATGTATGTATGTATGTATGTATGTATTGTATGTATGTATGTATGTATGTATGTATGTATGTATGTATGTATGTATGTATGTATGTATGTATGTATGTATGTATGTATGTATGTATGTATGTATGTATGTATGTATGTATGTATGTATGTATGTATGTATGTATGTATGTATGTATGTATGTATGTATGTATTGTAATGTATGTATGTATGTATGTATGTATGTATGTATGTATGTATGGTATGTATGTAGTTGTTATGTATGTATGTATGTATGTTATGTATGTATGTATGTATGTATGTATGTATGTATGTATGTATGTATGTATGTATGTTGTATTGAGTATGTTGGCCTAGGATCTTTGGAATCGCTCAACTTATTTCGATGGAGTTTTTTTTTTAATTTGTAAGATATTTATACAGGTAGGTTTTTTTGGACATGCGGCAGTGGATCAAAAATTATAAGACCTTAAGTCACAACTCCTAAAATAAATGTCTTAACTTCATAACACCTAACTTTATAAGACCTAACTTCATAGCACCTAATTTTATAGCTCGTAACCTTACTAGACCTAAAAGCACTGACCTAAAATTAATTTTTCATAGATTACTTTAAAATATATTTAACTGTTCAAACAGGCAGTGGACCTAAAGGCATAAGACCTAATTTTATAAGACCTAATTTCACAAGACCTAACTTCACTGGACCTAATTTTAAAAGACTTAACCCCACAAGACCTAATCTCACAAGCCAACAAGCACAAGAACTAACCTCACAAGACCTACATTTATATGGCATGCCAGCATAAGTCCTAAAACAACATTTTTTTTAACTCAATGATAGGAACACAGACAAAGGCGTCAGTTTTGTCTTGACTAATATTCTGAGGAATGGGAGGTCATAGTTTAAATCTTGCTGTGTGTATTTATCTCGTCATATAAAACATACCTTTATAGATAAAGTGGTTTGAATAAACACGGTCAAAACGCTTGGAATGTGGAATAATGTCAAGCTCATCTAATCTAGTTTTCCAATGACAAGGAAGTTGAGATTAGAATCTCGGCCGAGCGTACCGAGGTATTTTTCTTAGAGGATTCCTCACTCTTTTTTCAAGCAAATGTGGGAACATTTTCCCTAAATTCTTCCTTTCTCGGTCACTTTAAAATAGTGAAATTAAATTCGGATATTTCGAATGAGAAGTAAGATGAAAATCTCTGATAAGCAGGATTGACTCAATGTTAATAATCTCGACTGACGTGGACAGCTTTTATTTAGAAAGTTAATATTCGTCTATACTTTTCAGGTATGATAGGAGTGTTTCCCACCTATTTGTCTACTCATACTCTCTCCACGTATTTCACCGTATTTAAAATAAAAAAGATATTAAAAATGTATTGTGGGGACATAATTATTATTAACTAAAATAAAATTTAACTGTGCAATAATCGTGGCCCAAATTTTTGTCACTCGTATCACGTATTTACTAGCACGCTCAGGCTATCCACATTTTTTCACAATTGTGTAAGAAAGATAAATGTACAATTTAGAGGGTATGTACTCTCATTTGCGTAGAGGAAAACTCAGAAACCATTTATTAAAACTCACTCTCACTTGACTGGAATTTGAACCGGGTCTCGCCATTATAAAGAATTCAGTCTATTCTCTGAATCATTCTATCACCGATGCGGTCTAAAGTGCAGTTATTGAGCGAACAAAGCAAAAATCATTATTGGATGCTTGTATTTTAACAGCTTAATCTCATGGCATATGGCATTAGCAAACTTCACTTATTTGTTGAGTTAATTAATTAGTAATTCTTATTAAAACACATATTATATACTAATATGTTTTAACCGTCAAAAGTCGAAAGTCTTGAGAGCCGCAATAATCACATAAATAGGTAGCCTATATATGTATTATTTATAAAATGTGAGTTTTTTTATTTTATTGAAAGCCAAAGTATGTTAACATTAGGGGCTAATATAATAATTACCCTAATTAATCACCTTGGAAAATTCAAAATGACCTCCAAAATACCTTAAAACGTTATGTGGAAATCCGAGATGGCCGCCACCAAAATCAAAGATGGCCACTCCTATACCTTATAAGCAGAACTGGAGCCCATTGATCTCTATAATATAACTGGATGTACATCAGCGGCTAAATTTTTTGAGCTGTCATTTGCATTGATCTCTATAATATAACTGGATGGACATACACATGCACATTCCAAGGACAAAAGCGTGACGCTCAAGTGTATCGTCTGCTACACTGAGGGGGGGAAAGATTTAACGGTTTCTTTAAATGTTCTTATGCGAAAACATGTCTCTGATGAATAAAAGTGTTATTGTTTGAAAATAGTGAAGTATTATACCACACTTTCCTGAAGAAACATTTACATTAAAGGATATACAATCCAGTTTTACAGGTAATATTGTACAAATACGAATAAAACCTTAGATATTTCCATTTTTATGTAGTTATCATCAATGTTGTTTACAGTCTGCCACGACTACACTTATATTTAAAGTTGGTTATTAGCTTGTATATTGGTTTCAGAAACCATATTATAATGAAAGTTTGATAAATATAATGAACAAGTTATCTTAAAACTTGATTACATTTGTTTGAATGACAAACTTTGAATAGTTGCCATGCATTCAAACTATCACTTAGGTTTTTAGGCTTTTGGAAAGTATTATTATAATAATACCGGTTTTTTTTAAGTTGGCTCATATCTTCCAGAAACCATATTATGTTGAAATTTCGTTAACTATAATGAAACAAGTTAGCTAAAAACTGTATTACATTTGTTTGACTGACACACTTTGTGTAGAAGTCTTACGTTCAAATGATAATTTAGGTTATAGGCTTGTATGAATTACATTATCTACTAAACCCTGATTTTAGTAATAATCCCAATCTGTAAGGCTTTATTTCGTACCAAAATAATATCATATATATAATATTTTGGTAGGATGAACGGCAATTTAGAACAGAAGTAGAAATTTCCTTCTGTAAGGTCTTTTATCCTAATCAAACACAACTATAGGGTAGGATTCTGGTACGAGATAAAGCCTTAAAAGTATGCTTTCTTCAAAAATCATCGTACATATTAGGCTACATCAACTTATTTAAAGAAAAAACTAACCAGTTTTGAACTTTTATATGCTTTTCAAAGCTTTAACTAACATATTTATTTAATTTAACCACTCTCATATTGATGCATCTCATATATTCAATCAAATTAATGAACGGTGTCAAAATGCCACATTGCCTTGTATGCGTGAAAGAGAGAAAGAGATACCCGAAAGTTTCTTTCTCTCTTACCCAATGGTATGCAGACGACAGCTCGAAAATTTCAGCCACAGATGTCCATCCAGTTATAGTATAGAGATCAATGGTCATTTGTACAACATTGTGTAAGAGAGAAGGAAACATTCGGGTATCTCTTCCTCTCTTATACACATACGAGACAATGTGGCATTTCAACATAATTCGTTAATTTTAATGAATTTATGAGATATATCAATGTATGATTTGTTAAACGAAATAAATGGGTTAATAAAAGGTTTGAAGGGCATAACTAATTTCAACACTCATGACTTGTTTCTTTAAATAAGTTGATTTAGGCTAAAATAGTAATATTTCCTACACGCCTATACGCTAAATGATCGTTTGAACGTAAGACTTCTACACAAAGTTTGTCATTCGAAAAAAAGTAGCCTGGTTTTTTAGCGACCTTATTGCATTATAGTTATCTAACATTAAATATAATATGGCTTCTGAAATCAAAAGGCAATACACGCTAAGAGCCAACTTAATAATATTATATTATAGTAATACTTCGTATAAACCTCTGACCTAAATGATAATTTGAATACAAAACTACTACACAATGTTTGTCATCCAAACGAATGTAATTAAGTTTGAAGCTATATATTTTCAATTTAGATATCGAACTCTAAACATAATATGTTTCTGAAACCAATATATTAGCTAATAACCAATTTTAAACAAATTGTAATCTTGTCAGAATGTAAACAACATTGGCTTTAGCTACTTATTTTAATATATCAAAGATTTTATTCTTATTTGTACAATATTACCTTTAAAACTGAATAATTGTATATCCTTTAGGGTCTTCAGTCAAGTGGGGTATAAACAAACTTTTATTCACGAGAGACACGTTTTTGCTCAAGAACATTAAAAGAAACCGTTCAATTTGTCTCCTCGCTAGGAAGCAGACGACAAACTTGGCGTCACGATTTGGTCCGTTGCAAGGGGTGTGTTAGAGAGAAATACGCCATGGATTATTATTATTATTATTATTATTATTATTATTATTTTTACTATTATTATTACTATTATTAGCCATCTGAATTTTGTTTTACATGTTTTTCTTTACAATTTTATAAAGGAGCTACAACTTAGCTTTGTTCGAGAATATTCAGTTCATTTTGACGAATATGAATCATAAAGTTTTTTTAAGCACCGCAGGATTGTTTACGATAACTGCATTATTGATAAGGTCGTAATATATCAATGCTAATGTGGATAATAAACCTATTTATATATATATAAAAAAAGCTGCATCATACTACCCAGCCAAAATATTGACACTTTTGCATCAAAGGTAGAAATGAAGAAGGTATAATGTAGAGTAATTATCACTGTATTTGCATGGAGGTGGAGTGGGAAACCATAAAGGAAAATACACCTCAGTACACATAGGTCATATGCCAGAACGATCTGGGTTTTAAAAAGTAAACACTCAACTCCAAGAAATGACATGTGGACTAGGGATAGAGTGAAAACCTCACTTCAGAGAAATGAATAGTGTGAAGCCACGCTTACACGAAGCCAGTTGATGGCAGGTTAGACGCGTCAATTTTAGAACTTGCCTGACAAATGGCCTCGTGTATACGTGGCTCAAGTAAAGAATGAGTGAGGAAAATTTTGCTCGGGACTGCACTTCTGTTTAATTTTTCCTATCTAAGCCTTTTCTTGGTAATGAGTATTCACCCACACTTCTCACTTACTCATTTTCGTTCTTGTATACCGCTTATAGCCAGGAATATCTCCTCAGCCTCTGACACTGTAAAACCAGATCGAGACTGAAACTTTTTTTAGGGAAATGGGGAAGGAGAAGGAAAATTCGCTAAGGAGTCAGTATCATCTGGCTTATCGGTGACTGAGATTTGGGTTCGAGTCCCAGCTGGAATCACCCACTTTATTGGAAATGATTTTTTTAATCCTTTTTTTAGGCATATGCTGGTATACTTCCGCTTGAATTACCTCCTGATACTTAAATAGGGAGATTCAGATACTTATGGGGGGAATTTTTTATTAAAATGGTGGACATCGACGCCGCCCCCTCCCCCTGGCTTTGCAACGCCCCCACCCCACCTCTTCGTCCCTTATTAATTGCATTGATTAATTAACTACTCTAATTAATTGCTTTGGACAATTCAATATGGCCACCAAAATACCTTAAAATGTTATGTGGAAATCCAAGATGATCGCTAAAAATCCTTACAACTTTATATGAAAATCCAAAAGGACCACCCTATACCTTATAACGTGATGTGGAAATTCGAGATGGCCGCCACCAAAATCAAAGCTCGCCACCCCTATAACTTATAAGCAGAGGAGGATACAGAACCCTAAAGCCCATCAACGCGACCTCATGATGACAAATTCCGTACGCCCAGTAACGAATTTACATTTTTTCTCCATTAATTTGATATATGATAAGGGTGGGAGTTTTTTATTAGAATTATTGTGAAATGAAAATCTATATAATTACAACAGGTACAGAGAAAACTCCAGATAGCCAAATGAATCTTAAAATCTAAAATTTCTCAGAGTGTATTGGGAAAAGGGGTTTGGGGCTTGGGGGAACTTCAAAATTTACAAAACTAATAGAAAAAATAAATAAAACTACATCTCAGTGTGGTACTCTAAATAATTATAAAGGTCTAAAATAGGAACTCCAGGGAATGAGGGGTAGTTATATAAAAAAAAATTGGTGTAGTAGAAGTACAACTCCAAATAAGTCTTAAAATTGGAAATTTATAAGTGGGAGTTAGAGAAATGGGGCGGGGGGGGGGGGTTGGAGGTGGTTTAATTTCCCAAAACTAATTAGAAAATCTACTTCTACCGGGAGACGATTGACATTTGTCAAGTGGATATAAGGACAACCTAAAACAGTATAAAGATATGGATATTCTTAAAATTTAAAATGAAAAAGCAGACAATGGGGAGGGTGGTTTCCCTTAAAATTTTCAAAGTTAATATAAAAACAATTTTGGTGAGAGGAGAGGGCTTGAAAATTTGAACTATGCATGTAGGTAAATAGACTTTCACGGATAGCCAAATGATGTCTGAACAATGAGTATATGGAATTTTTTAAAAGACGCCCGGGAAATGAAAAACCTTTAAATGTAAACTAATAGACAACACTATTTTCTATATGCTCAAAATTGAAACTTGGTAGGCACTTAAACAATACCACATAAGATAGCCAAATAATTCCTAAAATTTTAAATTGGTAACGTTGGAACCGAAAAAAGAGGGAGAATGGGGTGGTAGTAACTTTACATATTCTTAAAATAATTAAAGCTATCACTTGGAACGGGAGAACATTTAAATTCACTACATACCATAAAAGTGTGAGGGAGTGTACACACAATATCCAAGATTGGGACCTATTGGCCAAATAATGTGCAGGGGACTTAACAGCCATCGAGATCAAATATCACCGGGAATGTTTGTCTAATTTGTATAAAATTGAGAGGCGAGTTATAAAAGAAGCTAAGAAGCTATACAACATACAGGGCTAATACGCATTTTTGCTCGGGCTTTCGCAAAGTTGATCACCTTTATACAATCAAGCATTGAGGATGGAAATATGCAACCTGGACTCCTAGCTCAATTGGCACACGCGCTACCGACTTTCTTGGACTCGGCAGTAAATTCGGCTAGGATTCGAACCCCAACCTGATTACTAAGAGTGACAAAGTGTAATTAAGGTATAACGCCTTAGACCGAATGACCACCACTGTGGTTCACCCAAAAAAGATTATGGCATGGTAGATTGTTGCTAAACATAAAATATATTTTCAAATATTTAACAGTCTCAGCATTTGCAACAAAATTCAGCCTATTGAACATCAGTAAGTCCTGCTATAACGTTGTCTATTACAACGTTATTTAGTTGAAACGTTGTTAATAGTCTCTGACCCTCGTTTTACTTAACGTTGTCCTTGAATGACTACAGTGTTTTCACCCGATTAAATCAAGCGTCAAGTTTGAATCGTTTGCCAAACACCTGATAGCCGCCCGCTCTATGCAAGTCATGCAGACCCCGTCACGAGGTGCACTAACTTGGAGTATAACTTTCAAATTTTGAATTTTTTTTCGATGCCAACGTTTTGTCCTAGTTTTATATTGTTTTGTACCACAAACAAAAAGTTTTGTACCCCCACCTATTTTACACCTATGCATATTTTTATATTTTGTAAGGAAATTAGCCTAATAAAAATTAAAAATCATTCGAATTAAAACAATTTTATATAAATAAATTATACATCTGATTCAATACAAAATAGTCATAGCTCTTTAAAACTAGCATTTATAACCCATTTTTATAATTCATATAATGATATTTGTTTTTAATTAATCACTTGTCTCAAGTTTGGTGGTGTAATGTGGCTCAAGTAATGGTGACACTTTGTGTGATTGATTTGATTGTTTTCAAAAGCAAATTTACCAAAACAAGGAGTAATATAAGAAAGAGAAACTCTCAGCTCTTTGGTGACATCTAGTCTTGCACGATATCTACCCTTCATAGCCGCCAGAGCTGAAAATACAATTTCACACATGTAGATTGCTCTCTTAAAATACAGTCAGCATAAATTTATTTTTCTGTAACTTGGTTAGATTGAGTTAATAACAAATAATTGAATGTCATAACAATTTCTTGCGCCCCCCTTTAGCAACAATCGCGCTCGCCCTTGGGGGTTGCACCCCACACTTTGATAACAACTGCTTTAGACCTTGATCAATAGTTACACCAAAGAAGACTACATATATTTAGAAACGATAGTATATACTATTTAACTAAATAGGACTCACGCTGCCCTCTATTAACATCACAATACATCATAGCGAATGTTTCCGAACAAAACTTATACATAGAACATTTATTCAAAGTCATTTGGCCTAAAAGTCAGTTGGCCTAAAAGTAATTTGGCCTAAAGTTTAGGCCAAATGACTTTAGGCCAAATGGCTTTTAGGCCAACTGACGGGTACTCGTTTCATTTACATTGATTTTCTTATCATTTGTCATTTGTTTGTTTCTGGATGGATTTATGTTGATATTGAGGTTATTTTATTTGAAACAAGGTGATTTATAAAGATGATAACAGAAAAAGTGATATTTTCTGACTAATTGAGTTAGCATACAAAGTGTTTTAGCAAATATTTCACATGCAAGAGTTAAATGAATCAGCTCTCTGAGTTTAAATAATGAAGTTTTAAAACAATTATATTAATAAAACTGTAATTACAGGTCATTAAATGATTCTTGAATTTATTAGTAATTATTGATCTTGGATTTGATGCATTTGAGTATGACAGAGAGTAATATATTTATTTCATTTTATTGAAGGTTTTCATTTTAATAAAAGTTAATAAAATTAATTTAAAAACTTAATTAATCTCAAACAATCTAAATAGACATGTGATACCATATTTCGAGCTGAAATTAAACGAAAAGAAATTAAATATACATCATATTTTATATACAAAATTATTTTATGAAATAATAAGAAAAACTTTTTGTGTTAAGAGACATTAAATATATATTTTGTGTTTGGTTGATCGTGAGTGGTCATAAAGAAATAGGAAGATTATTTTGAATAATTACATTTTGTGAATTATTATATTTTGTGAAGTAGTGAAGTTAAATTTGAAGGTGGACTAAAGAAAGTGACAATGAAAAGACATAATACTTCTATTCTGTTAATTTAAATAACATTTAACGACGATACGAAAGAGACAATTACAAACAATAATTTACCAATTCTTTGTGTCATTTTGATTGTGAACTTATGTCAATGTTTATGTTGATGAGGTATTGCAAAAAGGGTTTATTCGACACATATATTATATTGAAGTGTGTCATACAGTGAGATTAGGTTTCTCAGAGAACATTAGAGGCTCGTTCAACTTCGAAACAAAATGGGGGTTATAACTGTAATGTTACAACTTCTAAACCTTATGTTGTTTCGAAAAGGAAAGATGAGAGTGCAGTTTTAATATTTTATTTGCATTTTATTATTTAATTCAGGAACTCTCTTTATTTTAAAATATTGTTTAATCATTAATTTGCATTCATTTGCATTTAACTTGTCTAGAACTGGCCGCTGCCAGCGTACTGGCGCAGAGAAATAACTATAACTAACCTGTGAGCAGGTGATTCTGATAGTGAGTACGTAGGTAGCTATGGAGGTGTGTAAGCAGGTGATTCTGATAGTGAGTACGAAGGTAGCTATGGAGGTGGGTAAGCAGGTAATTCTGATAGTGAGTACGTAGGTAACTATGGGGTGTGTAAGCAGGTAATTATGTTGTTAAGTACGTAGGTAACTATGGGGTGAGTAGGCCGGTGATTCTGATAGTGAGTACGTAGGTAACTATGGGGGTGGGTAGGCCGGTGATTCTGATAGTGAGTAAGTAGGTAACTATGGGGGTGTGTAAGCAGGTGATACTGATAGTGAGTACGTGGGTAGCTATGGGGTGTGTAAGCAGGTAATTATGTTGTTAAGTACGTAGGTAACTATGGGGGTGTGTAAGCAGGTGATTCTGATAGTGAGTACGAAGGTAGCTATGGAGGTGTGTAAGCAGGTGATTCTGATAGTGAGTACGTAGGTAGCTATGGGGTTGTTTAAGCAGGTGATTCTGATAGTGAGTACGTAGGTAACTATGGGGGTGTGTAAGCAGGTGATTCTGATAGTGAGTACGAAGGTAGCTATGGAGGTGTGTAAGCATGTGATACTTATAGTGAGTACGTGGGTAGCTATGGGGTGTGTAAGCAGGTAATTATGTTGTTAATAATATTTAGCACAGCGTCTTACTACCCGTTCGGGTTATACGCTTAAGTACTAATTACTCTAATGGAAGAGGAATTGGGAAGGTTGAATTTAGAGGAAGTGAACCAACATTTGCGTGGAGGGAGAGTGGAAAACCATTTAGGAAAAACCCCCCCAGTTCACCCGACCGAGATTCGAACCTCGATCTCCCCGTCCTCGGCGGTCGAGCTCAACACGACTAGCGCGTTAGCCAACTACGCCACCGAGGCGGGTAATTATGTTGTTAGTACGTAGGTAACTATGGGGGTGAGTAGGCCGGTGATTCTGATAGTGAGTACGTAGGTAACTATGGGGGTGTGTAAGCAGGTGATTCTGGTAGTGAGTACGTAGGTAACTATGGGGTTGTGTAAGCAGGTGATTCTGGTAGTGAGTGCGTAGGTAACTATGGGGTGTGTAAGCAGGTGATTCTGATAGTGAGTAAGTAGGTAGCTATGGGGGTGTGTAAGCAGGTGATTCTGATAGTGAGTACGTAGGTAACTATGGGCTGTGTAAGCAGGTGATTCTGGTAGTGAGTACGTAGGTAACTATGGGGGTGTGTAAGCAGGTGATTCTGATTGTGAGTACGTAGGTAACTATGGGGGTGGGTAGGCCGGTGATTCTGGTAGTGAGTACGTAGGTAACTATGGGGGTGTGTAAGCAGGTGATTCTGGTAGTGAGTACGTAGGTATTTATGGGGTTGTGTAAGCAGGTGATTCTGATAGTGAGTACGTAGGTAACTATGGGGTGGGTAGGCCGGTGATTCTGATAGTGAGTACGTAGGTAACTATGGGGGTGTGTAAGCAGGTGATTCTGGTAGTGAGTACGTAGGTAACTATGGGGTTGTGTAAGCAGGTGATTCTGATAGTGAGTACGTAGGTAACTATGGGGGTGGTAAGCAGGTGATTCTGGTAGTGAGTACGTAGGTAACTATGGGGGTGTGTAAGCAGGTGATTCTGATAGTGAGTACGAAGGTAACTATGGGGGTGTGTAAGCAGGTGATTCTGGTAGTGAGTACGTAGGTAAACTATGGGGGTGTGTAAGCAGGTGATTCTGATAGTGAGTACGTAGGTAACTATGGGGGTGTGTAAGCAGGTGATTCTGATAGTGAGTACGTAGGTAACTATGGGGGTGTGTAAGCAGGTGATTCTGATAGTGAGTACGTAGGTAACTATGGGGGTGTGTAAGCAGGTGATTCTGATAGTGAGTACGTAGGTAACTATGGGCTGTGTAAGCAGGTGGTTCCGGTAGTGAGTACGTAGGTAACTATGGGGGTGGGTAGGCCGGTGATTCTGATAGTGAGTACGTAGGTAACTATGGGGGTGTGTAAGCAGGTGATACTGATAGTGAGTACGTGGGTAGCTATGGGGTGTGTAAGCAGGTAATTATGTTGTTAAGTACGTAGGTAACTATGGGGGTGGGTAGGCCGGTGATTCTGATAGTGAGTAAGTAGGTAACTATGGGCTGTGTAAGCAGGTGATTCTGGTAGTGAGTACGTAGGTAGCTATGGCGGTGGGTAACAGGTGATTCTGGTAGTGAGTACGTAGGTAGCTATTGGGGTGAGTAACAGGTGATTCTGGTAGTGAGTACGTAGGTAGCTATGGCGGTGGGTAACAGGTGATTCTGGTAGTGAGTACGTAGGTAACTATGGGGGGGTGTAAGCAGGTGATTCTGATAGTGAGTACGAAGGTAACTATGAGGTGTGTAAGCAGGTGATTCTGATAGTGAGTACGTGGGTAGCTATGGGGGTGTGTAAGCAGGTGATTCTGATAGTGAGTACGTAGGTAACTATGGGGGGGGTAAGCAGATGATTCTGATAGTGAGTACGTAGGTAACTATGGGGGGGTGTAAGCAGGTGATTCTGATAGTGAGTACGAAGGTAACTATGGGTTGTGTAAGCAGGTGATTCTGGTAGTGAGTACGAAGGTAACTATGGGGTGTGTAAGCAGGTGATTCTGATAGTGAGTACGTAGGTAACTATGGGGGGTGTAAGCAGATGATTCTGATAGTGAGTACGAAGGTAACTATGGGGTGTGTAAGCAGGTGATTCTGATAGTGAGTACGTAGGTAACTATGGGGGGGTGTAAGCAGGTGATTCTGATAGTGAGTACGTAGGTAGCTATGGCGGTGGGTAACAGGTGATTCTGGTAGTGAGTACGTAGGTAGCTATTGGGGTGAGTAACAGGTGATTCTGGTAGTGAGTACGTAGGTAGCTATGGCGGTGGGTAACAGGTGATTCTGGTAGTGAGTACGTAGGTAACTATGGGGGGGTGTAAGCAGGTGATTCTGATAGTGAATACGAAGGTAACTATGGGGTGTGTAAGCAGGTGATTCTGATAGTGAGTACGAAGGTAACTATGAGGTGTGTAAGCAGGTGATTCTGATAGTGAGTACGTGGGTAGCTATGGGGGTGTGTAAGCAGGTGATTCTGATAGTGAGTACGTAGGTAACTATGGGGGGGTGTAAGCAGATGATTCTGATAGTGAGTACGTAGGTAACTATGGGGGGGTGTAAGCAGGTGATTCTGATAGTGAGTACGAAGGTAACTATGGGTTGTGTAAGCAGGTGATTCTGGTAGTGAGTACGAAGGTAACTATGGGCTGTGTAAGCAGGTGATTCTGATAGTGAGTACGTAGGTAACTATGGGGGGGTGTAAGCAGATGATTCTGATAGTGAGTACGAAGGTAACTATGGGGTGTGTAAGCAGGTGATTCTGATAGTGAGTACGAAGGTAACTATGGGGGTGTGTAAGCGGGTGATTTTGATAGTGAGTACGTAGGTAACTATGAGGTGTGTAAGCAGGTGATTCTGATAGTGAGTACGTGGGTAGCTATGGGGGTGTGTAAGCAGGTGATTCTGATAGTGAGTACGAAGGTAGCTATGGAGGTGTGTAAGCAGGTGATTCTGATAGTGAGTACGAAGGTAGCTATGGAGGTGTGTAAGCAGGTGATTCTGATAGTGAGTACGTAGGTAACTATGGGGGGGTGTAAGCAGGTGATTCTGATAGTGAGTACGTAGGTAACTATGGGGGGGTGTAAGCAGGTGATTCTGATAGTGAGTACGAAGGTAACTATGGGGGGGTGTAAGCAGGTGATTCTGATAGTGAGTACGTAGGTAACTATGGGGGGGTGTAAGCAGGTGATTCTGATAGTGAGTACGTAGGTAACTATGGGGGGGTGTAAGCAGATGATTCTGATAGTGAGTACGAAGGTAACTATGGGTTGTGTAAGCAGGTGATTCTGGTAGTGAGTACGAAGGTAACTATGGGGTGTGTAAGCAGGTGATTCTGATAGTGAGTACGTGGGTAGCTATGGGGTGTGTAAGCAGGTGATTCTGATAGTGAGTACGAAGGTAGCTATGGAGGTGTGTAAGCAGGTGATTCTGATAGTGAGTACGTAGGTAACTATGGGGTTGTGTAAGCAGGTGATTCTGATAGTGAGTACGAAGGTAACTATGGGTTGTGTAAGCAGGTGATTCTGGTAGTGAGTACGAAGGTAACTATGGGGTGTGTAAGCAGGTGATTCTGATAGTGAGTACGAAGGTAACTATGGGGTGTGTAAGCAGGTGATTCTGATAGTGAGTACGTAGGTAACTATGGGGTTGTGTAAGCAGGTGATTCTGATAGTGAGTACGAAGGTAACTATGGGGTGTGTAAGCAGGTGATTCTGGTAGTGAGTACGAAGGTAACTATGGGGTGTGTAAGCAGGTGATTCTGGGGGTGGAATGTAAATTTCAGATTATTCAAAATACTAATTTAACCCTTTGTTCCCTTATGGTGTGAAACATGTTCTCTTACCTTATAAGAAGAAAACAAATTTAGGGTGTTCGAAAATAAGGATCTTAGTAAGATACTTGGTCCAAAGGGATGAGGGTACTAGATTAAGGAGGAGGTCACATAATGATGAGTTTCATAACCTGTACTTATCACAAGACATTGTTAGTATAATATAGTAAAGTCTAGTAGATAGGGTGGACAGGACATGCAGTGTAAATGGGAGAATTTATTAGTATCTTCAGAGAATTTACTATCAAACCCATCAGGGAAAGGCCATTGGGAAGACCTAGATGCAGCTGGGAGGATAACATTAGAATAAGCATGAAAGAGAGAGGGTGTAATGAGGTGGACTGGATAGAACTAGATCAAGACAGGGATTGGGGAAGTACTTTAAAGGTGCGGCAATGAACTTTCAAGTTCCTAATGCCATAGAGTAAGTAAGTAAGAATTAAAGTACTATAAATGTTTTCACAGAGGTAAACACCCATTAATTAATTTTCCTCCCGGGACAAGATATTGTTAAATGTGAATAATCCCAAGGAGAGTTTGATTATCTTTCAAATCCTGTAAGTAATTATTTTTTAGGAATATTTCTAAAATATCAATTCATAAAGCTCTTTTGTGTCTTGAAATTAATGATTGTAAACCAAAATGAATTGGTTCTCTCCAAGAAACCCTTCATAATTCCTCAGTTTTAATTTTTTACAACGTACAAGATGAAAAAACCAAGTTTTAACCCCTTCCTTGTGACGTATGGTATATTACACGTTAATGAAGGTAGACCAACATAATCTTTCGAAAAATCAATCACTCTTCTAAATTATTTACAATGGACACTAAATGTGTCTTTTCAGAGAGGTTAAATGATGGGTTTTACGTCTTCATATTCGGACGTGTATATATGTTTTTTTAGAGTGCATTTTACCGTTTTACCGCTCTACATTCTACCGTTTTGATAAAAAAAAAATATTTACATTTTATGACCGAGTGAAGATAAAGCTAGAATATTAACCCAATATATCTACTGTTCACTAAAAAGTTTTAATAAAAATTATGGGTTAAGCTAATACTACAAATTATCCAAATTCAATGTATCACTACGATCGGCTTGGAGCACACATTATTGGATTGACATTAAACAATTATACTTTCAGGCAATGCAACTCCAAACTTATTTTTTAAATCATCTTCCTTAACAGGCTGTCCAACAAGTCCTCAATCAATCCTTGGCGTAAGCATTAAACAGGCCACTCTGAAAACATTTTAGAGTACCTTAACTTTTTTCAAGCTTGCTAAAACATTTTACATGATTTAACTTACCAAGAAATTTCCAAACCAGCACGTAATTGGGTTAAAACCCCACAAATATAACCTAACTGGTCTATCCCAGATAATATATGGAAATATGTAAATATCTCTGTGTATTCTGTTCTACAGAGCTACCCAAGGAAATATATATATATATATTTATATAGGCCTATTATTTACCTTTTACATATGGAATTTCGTAGTCAAGTGAATGAAGCTGAAGATGGATCTGAAGACAATAATAAATGACCATCAACATTTCCTGAATCGTTCTTCTGAGAATATTAATACGGGTAATCAACTTTACTTGGCATCAAAGTTTAGTGTAAATATGCAAATTTTATATCGTTGTTTCTTGTCTTAATCTTGCAAACTTTTCAGAATAAAAATATATTTTGTACGTTTTCATTTTAAATTCTCCATAAGGGAAGAAAATTACTTTTCATGAAAAGATAAGGGTTAAACATCGCTTGCGTTTGCTTCAATTATTAATATAAGCGATACAAATTTTGAAGATTCTTTTAAATACTTTTATCTACCTAATTTAATATATATAAGTGATATTAATCGGTTATCATAAATACAAATTAAAGCTTTGTATATTCAAAGTGATTTATGGGAAGGAATAGATTAATTATATTAACAAACATCCTTTTTATAGGCATTAAACTATTATAGACTCAACTTACATTTTATAAAGAATAGTTATGTAAAAGTGTAATAAGCTAATTTTGTGACAGCCTGTATCTTAGTATAATTTTACTATAATCTGTTTTTATTTCAAAATTTAACCCACGCAGAAACAAACTAAAACGTCAAATATGGATAATTAATGAGAAAAAATTAATTCATCCTTGTAAATTAAAGACACTCAAGAAGGAAGATATATAATTTTGAATATATGTAACAGCTTATTCAAAATGCATATGGGAATTCAAGACCTAGAATATGTTGTTAGCTTATAAAATATTAAATTAATAATAGATTATATCAATTATATATTTACTTTCACTGAATTGTACTGACGTGCGTGAATTTTAAATAAACACATAAATATTGAGAATATCGACACAGTGTTTTATTTGAATATAGATTTTATATCAGTATCTTTTTTCAGATTAATGTCTTAGGTAATTTATAAGGGCAAATCTAATATAAGATTTTAATTGAAACGGAGCTCATTATTCGTAATAAACCTAACGTTCTGAAACGTAAGACTCATATAAAATTCGCAAAATACATATAGAGAGTAGATATCCCAAATGGCCAAAAAGATCTGAATACCTATTAGAAATAGTTATTAAATAAAATACTTATATACAAAGCAATGAGATAGCATGTTTTATTTCCTCATAATCTTAAAGGATTCAAGAGGTATTCAATTTCATTGTCTTATTTTATTATTTAGGAGATTACATTTATATATGTATATGAAATGATTCCTTATATAAGCGTATAACCCGAACTGGTAGTAAGACGCGGTATGGAAAAATATATATACAAGAAGGAAAGTCGCATTTTCAGGGTTGAGCTGTCTAGGCGTCAATTTAGGATTGAGATATTCAAGTATAAAATGAACGTCTTTTTATTGATTGCAACAATTGGATTTTGCCATGATATATGGGCTATGATTGATTCTTCAGTTTCGGGTATGTATAAAATGTTGATAAATACATTTGGCCAAGTTGTATTGCTAAGCTAACCAACAAAATTCTTTATATTTTATTAAAATTTAAAAAATGATGACAATATATTACATTTCAATGGAAAGATAAATATCTACTATATTTAGTGTTAATATTAATCAATGATTAAATATGAATTTCATCTTATAATGTTAAATAAAATATAGGCATAAGTTTAAATTGATATAAATATTGATATGTGACTAATTAAATCATGAACGATTATTTTAACGTTTTTGTTTTAATATTTTTCATTAGTACGTCTAGAACCATAATTACTAGCAATACTTGTAATGATTTCTTTATTTATATGTTGAATTTTACATAGGATTCCCCAAATTTATTGTTTTACCAAGGTTTGTGTTTTTCTTTGATAAAAAGTTATATATTTTACCATAATTTGACAATTTTGCCGATAGATTAAATTAGTTAAAAATCTAAATTAAAATAAACTGGTGCACATGTGCGAAGAAAATATTCTAGACATATAATTGAGATCACACAACACAATTGCTTGTCTTGTTTCTTTTTAAAAATATAAATCTATTTTTAAAATACATAGTTGGGTTGTATTTGAAATAAATACAACAAAAATAGTTTACAAGCGTTAGTTGTTCATGAAATACTTATTTACACCTAACAAATATTTTAGTAGAGTAAAGAGCGCAAACCAATATTTTGAATATGTGAAATAACATGATTTTATTGTATTTCCTAACGTCATCATTCAATTGTTAAATACCTTTGTTTGCACTATGTCTTACAATCCATTCAGGCTATATACACGCTTATGTATGTGCTTATGTACGCTTATGTGTTTGTGATCTCTAAAGTTGAAATTAGAGGACGTTTACCCGCATTTCCGTGGAGGGAGAGTGTAAAACATACTTGAGGACACACTGTCAGAAATTGAACCCCAGAATCCCCTTCACCGGTAAACTAGATTTGACGAGACTGACGTGTTCATCCATGTCTCCACCAATGAGATTGTTTTTATTGAAGTGATGCATGCAAGGTTTTAAGAATGAATTATGAACTAATATTTTAAAATCCCATATTGAAACTAAAGTTTCATAATACCCAAATTTACGAATTATTATGGATGCGTAAGTCTTAATATTAAGTTTAAAAATCTATGTTTAGCTTAAAGTTTTAAAATCTAATATTAATTTTACAGTTTTTAATTTTAAAATTTAAATTTCGAAATAATTGAATATAATTTCAAAATGGCAAAAACTATCTTTTGTTTATTTATTTCAACAAAATGTCTTATCACAATTTCTATTGGTGTCTTCGTGGCAAGTATTTAATTCCTTATTGTCGATTATGTGATGACTCTGATTTGAAGTGAATGAACACATCTTCGTTCTTTGTCTATATATCGCTTTAATATTATCTTTCCTTGTCTGGGTTTGGTGTAGTTTCTAAAAAAATTGATGATAATACTATTTTTGTAGGTGTATTTACTATATTCTATTATAATTTAAGACTTATATATATTGCTTAAAAATCTAAAGAAAAAGTTGATTGATAAATTTAGTTAAGTTGGTTGATATAAAAACAAAATTGCAGATCAAATTGTATAATTAGGTTAATTTATGGTGCTAACATATTGTCAAATAGTGAACATTACACATTTACTAAATAATTCATCATCAATTTACAGTATATCGGGTGATGATAAGTCTAAATCATATTAAACACGTTAAAAATGTTTCAAGCCTTACAAATAACAAAAGAGGTTAGAAAATACAATGTTTAGTTTCAAGTAAGTTCATAATTCAAATTATAAAATTTTTGGGGTAAAATATTAACATCTGCAAAAACATTGAGATTAATTGATTGAGTATTAATATACAACGACTTTAAAAAAATTAATATTTTATGAAACAATGTTAAAGTTTAGATAAAAAATATAGTTGACAAGTACAAAATTTTAATTTATAGGTTAATCAGTTTGAAAAGAATATAATTGATGTGGAGAATTTTGTAATATTCTATGTCTTATCTGATATTTAGCGCCCCATTACTTTTTTTTTTTTTTTGCATTTCCAGCATTAAAAGACTCTGGAATACTCAATCCGACATGTTTCGACGCATAGGTGTCATAATCATGGTAAATAAGTCATTGTGAAGGACATAAAGTGCTGGTACGACGGTGAGATGTTAACATGGGCTATCTGCAATCTCAATTTATTACATCAATTAACTTAACAAATTTTATCAATCAATTCCTTCTATATATTTTTGAGCAATATATCTATGTCCTAATTCTAGATCAAATCCACTCCTTACTTTCAACTTGTTTAGAATGTTTTCAAAAATGTCTAAATTAAACTTATTTACAATAGTTTAATAGATAGACTATCTGTTCCGGTCATAAATATGCCGGGCGAACATCAAGGGGAAAATTGCCATTCATGGTTCTAGGCCTCCACTTAACAAAGGCTGGCGAGTTACCAATAACCATGCATTGGCTATAATCAATCAAAGGGCTTCAAGCGGCCCCTTAAGGGAGACAGACATGGACGTCTAACAAGACGCGGGCCACGCCAGAAGGGCAGGAACAAAACCCACGAGTTGCGTACCGCAAACAAGTGAACAATTAGACATGAGGTGCCAAGGTTCCACTAGAAAAGCTAACCAATACCTACTAAGTAGGTATAAACATCAGGCCTGGAACCAGCTAAATTCCCCCTTTCCTACCTGTAGGCTCTGCTGAACACAACATGGTCATGCAGTCAAGGAGTTAGTACACCCCAACTAAACCGCTGGTCTTAAGGACCAAGTAGAAAACAACTGATTGCGGGAGATCCCTCAAGATACATTCAACATGACATGGTCAGTAAAAAGCAAACCTAGCGTGTTTTATAACATCAAGAGTGACAGACACTCTCAACTTGTAAGAATATTATCCCTAAATTTTATATTCTAGCTCCAAGCTTCCTACTCCCTTCTTGTTAAAAGTTCAAACTTTTACGGCATATTATTTACGCCTGTACGGTGAGTCTGACGGCAACATCATCGTAACATCTATGTTATGAGCTTCTGTTGATCGGAGAAACGTCTGTCGTCGACTATTAGAATTGAAACTGTGTCGATCCCAGCGGGACGAGGCATTTTATAGTGGCTAGACAAATGAATTACGGGAAAGGAATGGGGTGGTAGACACACCCCTAGACGTTGAAAACTTCACGTAGGCACCAAGCCAAGGCGTCGACGCGCTCACGAGCCTCGCAGAACTTCACTCAGTTCGTTAGACAGCTCGGATGAGTCGAATGGAGGCGAGTGTGTATAACTCTTCCGCTGAGTTGTTCTTGTTCAGCGATGTTCCCAAGGCGTGAAATGTAACAAATCATTTAAAAAGTGGTGGTGGGACCTTATTTTTGTGATGAAGTGGTTAAATAGAATGTATTTAATTATTTTAGGAATTTTTTTTCCTCCCAGGTAACGTTTAAAAATTGGATGCCCTAGAATTTTATTTTTATGAATTTTTCTTCCTCCCAGTTATCGTTTGAAAATTAGATGACCTAGAACGTATTTGAAGTGGTCCTCAAAATTGGAGAGTTTTTAAAAATTATACTAATTTAAGAGAACTAAAGTTTAAACTTTTAAATTTGTATCATTCTAGAGGCTATTTTGAGTATTCCTCCTCCAGGAAATTCTTGAAAATCGGATGCCTCTAAAAGCTATTTCAAGTATCGCTAGACCAGATTTTTTCATATATTAGATTCCCTAGAAATAATTATATAGTGGTCCTACTCCATAAATTTTGATGTCCATAAAAAGAAATTTAGAGGGATCCTCAACTTTATTTTTACTATCAAAGTTAAATGCGTCTAGAAGTTATTTGAAGTGGTTCTCTGCCGACACATTTTTGAAAAAAGAATGCTTTTAGATGATAAACTACAATCTTTAAAGATCGGATTGTATAATCAAAGTAAGATAAATAGTTTCACAAACATTCTTTTGCGATCAAGATTAAGTACTTTAGAAATTTTTGGGAAGATGTGGAGGGTTTGAACCCCCTCGCTACGCCCATGCTATATTTCTATTGTATAAGCTACGTGGTATTTGAACCATGCAAGGTAAGCCTGCTTGCTACCTTTCAGGGTAAACTAAGTGTTGGTCCCAAACCCTGTCAAGGCTCATATAATGGACCTTTAAACTAGGGTTGATTAAGTATTTATTACTTTTCTTACAAACCATGCATACACAATCAAATATATTATCACATCAATATTTAACATTGGTTTAAAAATAATAAAATATTGTATTCAAACCAAAACCAGAAAGCGTATTAATTTTGTTGATGCCCAGCTTTTTAATTTTTTAGTGTTGATAAAAATATGTCAAAAATAAAACTTGAACTGTGGATGAGAATCCACCTCGTGTTAGAATTAATCTTACAATTCAACTGTGAATTTTATTCAATTTGTTTTTATCTGTGACAAAAAAGTCAGTAAGTAATACCCTTTGCCTTTACTATTCTGGTATTGTTTATATTTAAGCCAATCACAACTAGGCTTGATGTTAGTATTTTAGTGAAAGAGTTTTTCCTCGTGTGAGAAAAATAAACTGCAATTTCAGTTTTATATAAAATTAAATATAAATATATGTCTTTATTACTTAAAATTACTAAACTGATGGTAACAGATGTATGTTTTATAGATGGGTTTTGAATTTACTTGAGCAATATTAGATAGTCCCAGCCCCCCCCCCAGAACCCGTGCTAGTGTCCTTGCACCTCCTTACATAATGGAATAATATTGTAAGGCACCAACTAAGAACTATTTTATGACATTATAACATTATTTTAATATCAATGTGTGGCACTAAATATGGTACAATGAAATGGAACACCTCTCGCGCAGTGTTTCTTTTTATATTCTAACTTTCCTATCTGTTTTTACTCACCGAAATCACTTAGGAAAGAATATACCAGTTGTAATTATAGTGTGGGTTAGTCGTATTGGGTTATATATTTTAAACACGATGTATGAAGGATGATATGAACACTTATCTACACCGGACTGTTGTGAAATAGCCAGTGCCAAACAACACGTATAATCTTCCCTGGTAAATACAAGGTGATCCAAAAGTCACGCAACCCAAAGAAGAAACTTATATTTTGTACCCTCAATTCGGCATATTGTTGATTTATTCAGCACGCGTGATTCTGAAAAACTGCGCACAAATGATTGTTGACATTCCATGTACAAATTGGCCTTAAAACAATGTTTCAAAATTAATACTCCCTCTGCTCGTGAAAAACCTATCTTACACTTCCAAATGCTGTAACTCAACTGGCTAGACCTAGTTTATGTCTCAAGATCACATGGCCTGCACAACACCTGGCCAACATTACAATGTTGCCATACATATGAACAACATGTTTATTTTCCATGTTCTTTTGCAAGAAATGTGCTTGGAAAAACAGGGTTGTGTGACTTTTGGATCACCCTGCATATTACGATTTTTCTGCACTTGACTACTGCGAAGAAGCTACGATTTACCACCTCTTTGTATCATCTTACCGGATGCGGAATGCAATGACTACTCCTCTGTACTTGATGGTAGGGATCTTGTCTGATCCTTTGTAACTGACCGTAGTGAATAATCGAGTGTTTACACCAACCCGTGTCATCTTCCCTAGTAAAGAATGAAATGACTGCACCTCTGAACTTGACTGTTATGAAGAAGCCAGTCTTTTATACTGCCGTAACATCTCACATGGTGTAGGACTTATTTTTTTCACTTGACTATTTAAATGTGAACATTGGGCTAGTGAACGTCATGTATAAGTTTAAATACCATGGTATTTATTATTATAAATTTAAAGTAAATATTTATTTTTGATGATATAATTTCTGAATTGACATGTTTATTTATCTTTATTTGGATAAAACAAAAGAATGTAATTGCGATGTCAAAATTTGAATCTGAGAACCATATTTAAGTAGACTAACACGCAGAAGCATACTTACATATTGACATAACTGGCTCCCACGAGGGTCACAGGCCCAGGGTAAGACGGGAATCGACCCAGAAATCTGTCTCCAGTTTGTGTGTGGTTGTGAATTAAGACAAGAGCTGGGAGCTGGACGGTACGAGAAATGGCAAGGCGGAATGAAGGTAGTCTGCTGATGACTCTGGAGTGCAAGACGTATATTATGTGTGTTGTTACGCACCACCGCTGTCGTGGCGAGGTTAAATACGGTAATAGCCTCCCATTCTTCTCGCACCACAGCACAAAAACATAAGAATTTTTTCAGCCTGACACCTCAACTCACCCTCATTCCAGACGCCTAGAGTACTTGGGTCACGTAATCTATTGTAATTTATTGATCTTTCAGCACTCAGACAGCTACCCTATTAGTCATCCTTCAATCAATCATTCATGCAGCTAGTGAGTTTGGACCTACAGCCAGCTCATTGTACAATGTTGTGCAGTGTATACAGTGTAATCAAACTTTATAAAACAACATAAGACCCAAAAATCCAACTGGTAATGCGTTAGAAAGCTGAAAAAAGCCATAAAAATTACCGCATTTGTATATGCAAGGCTTAACGATTTGCTACGCCCAAGCAGAGAGGATAACAAGTTCCTTGAAGAGGAATCTAAAACAAATATATATTCTAGAGGTTGTAATACAGATCAGTACGTAGGTGGTCGACCGCATTCAACGGAAAGAAAAGCGGGCAACTGTTAGAGCCATGAAGCCGATGACAATTATTTAACAGAATCTAAAGGGGATGATTCCTACACGAAAATTTCAATGTGGCTTCTTATTCATTTATATCTCCAGAGAAAAGGAGCTCTGATCTAGTAACAGGTGTGACTAATGAAGCCATGACTGACAAAGAACAAGATCCAAACGAATCAAATGTCAAATGTAGCCAAATACAACTTAAAGTTATTACTTACGATGATCCTGTTGAGTGACCTGAAATTCCTGATGTCACTGATAGTTTGTATACACAGCTTGTTATAAATGGCCCATAAACAGTTTATTTATCTAAATTTAAATTTACGATCTCAAATTATAAAATACACCTTGACGCCAAATGGTGTTTCAAGATTCAAAAAACAGGGAACGCGTAATAAGACAAAATATTATTTATATCCAATTTAAAGATTCGCGGTTTGCTTCCCATGTTTCATTTTTTACAAGGGCCCACAACTTACACCATTTTCTGACTTACACAAAGGCTTTTAGGATTGGAAACCTATAAAGCTATGTCCAAATTAATGAAAATTCATCTAATCACAGAGATTACTACATGACATGAAAATACTTGAAAGGAGATTAAAAACATTTGGTAATACTCTGGATACTGAAATACAAAACATTCTTAAAAATAGTCTGAATAATGGCTAAACATCCTAAAGTTTGAGGTCAGTTTTATCGTTTTTCGTGTCCAAAACAACTCGGTTCTTCGTGGAGGCAATCAAAGGAAATATCAGGGGAGTCCGGATGCGGTATATTCCTCAATACCTTTAAATTGATAAGCCATCATCAGCCTCAGCTAGCATCTCAAATGGCCTACGTGAAAGCAAATAAACAATCTCTGAGTTATTATTTCCCCTGAAAATCAAAATGGGATGATTGAGTTTATAATGGGGAAAGTAGAAAATAAGATAATGGGAAAAAATTAAAGCATTAAAATAAGTTTCTATCATCTTAGACTGCACCCAAGATAGTGCTCGGATTGAGCATACGATTCAAAATATAAGGTTTGTATACTTAAAGACGGACTTTGTCAAATTGAGGAAATTTGATTGATTTTATTAACTCATAGGGAAAAAAAGCAAAGTTCCTTTTAAATGTTATTTATTAAAAGTGCAGGCAGACGGTCTAAAAATCCATGTTCAACGGCAGTAACATTTTAGAAAAATATAGTGGAGTACAAACAAGATTGTCTCTGGTTAATTATTTGACCAGATACGTACCTTGCGCTGCACATAGTTTAAATCATGTTGGTTCCCATGCTACGTTTCATCGATGATTGTAATATTCCTTGGAACTTTACGACAACTCTTCAATTTTTTTTAATTGTTCTACAGAAAGATGACAAGTTTTAATGGACAAGCTTGGAGTTACTTTAAAAGTTCAATTCATCATTATTTGTTTATCAATCTTGCGTTTGGTTTGCTGAAGCTCTCTATTTTTGTCCATCCTCAACTTTTTTTTTTACAGAATATTACCTTCTTCTAAGAACATAGTTCGCTATCTGATTCATGTACTTCAGTCTTGGTATCCTTCTTAAATTTCTCCCTTCAACATTTCCTTCTATAATCTTAGTAAAACTACCATGTCTTAGTATTTGGTCTACCATATGATTGATGATTGTTAACTATCCTTTGTTGTATATCTTTCCAAAGTTTCATTTCTTCAGCTGCTTTTCTCAGCACTTCTGTACTTGATACCATCGCTATCCATGATTTTTTCAACATTCTTATGTAGCATCAAATTTCAAATGCTTCTTAATATTTACTTATCCATGGAGTTTACCCTTAATAAACTTCCTTCTTATGAAAAGCGTTCTTCACCTGCACTATTCTACTTATAATATATTACTTGCTCCTGCTATCTTTGGCTAATTAACTTTCTAGCTAGCAGAACTATATTATGTGCTGTAACTTTAATTCATATATTTTATATTTATTAGATTGACTTCTCCTTTACTGCACATCATGACTTTTGTTCACTTTTCGTTGATCCTCATATTGTATCCAATTTATAGTATTTCATTCATTATTTTCAGTATTTCTTGACTTGAATATCCTTTTCATTCTATGCACGGACAGAAATGTCACCAGCAAAACGAAGTGTGTCGATATGTTCTCCTCATATTATAATTCCTGACAAGATTATTTTTTTACCTCTGTTAGAGTTTCTTCTACATAAACCTTAACTATAATCTGAGATAGGTTGTATCCTTTTCTTTTTAGCTTCCTCTTAGTGCTCGTTAACTCTAATTATTTCTGTGATCCCAAATTTTCTCAAAATTCCAAATATAATATCCCTTTCCACATTATCAATTGCTTTTTCGATATCCTCAATTGTAATGTATGTTTTCTTGCTCTTACTTTTTTGTTATTCTAATAGCATTTTCAAAGACAGTACGGCTTTTCTTGTTTCCCTGTTCTTCCTGAATCCATATTGATCCTCTCAAATTATTTCTTCTATCTTCTGGTTCATTTTTTTGCATAATTCTTGTTAGTACTATTGATACATATGTCGTGAGACAAAGTGTCGTATATTCATCAAATTTAACTGCTCCAGATTTATTTGTTCTGGCAACGACAATGTTCCTTTCAAAATACTCAAGGATATTCCCTGTTCTGTACATTTCCCTGCAAAGTTGACACATTTCTTTCTTTACTTATTCTCCACCATGTTTGAGTAGTTCTGCAGGAATTCCATTGGTTCCACATGCTTTATTATCTTTTAACTACTTTAATGTTTTTTCAAATTCCGAACTGATTATATGGTCGTCTCTTTCCTCTATGTCAACATCTTCTTCGTTTTCCAAGGCACCTTCAATTATTTCTCCTTTGTAAAGATTTTCTAGGTGTTCCATGTTCTTGCTTTGTCCTCATCTTGTAATAATACATTTTCTTTTGAGTGTCTTAGACAATTAGTTTATTTTTTCTATCTTGAAAGTGTTTCTTAACATCTTGTATGCTAGGTTTTCTTTATTTGCTTGGATGTTATTCAATGGTCACAGTGGTTCGAATACAAACAGAGAACTATCAGCCCCTTACAAAATCAGAAAATTCTAATTTTTTATTACTAAATGACATGACACATAAAAGAAACTAAGAAACTATAGTGACGAAACAGATTTTTAAACACAAGCTTTGATCTTATACAGAGTTGCATTGACAAGGTCAACCAGTCTCTTCAAAGTAAGAGTATTTCTCTGTTTGAAGCAATCGCAGAATCGTTGCAGAGAATGGAAGACGAGAAGACGGAACCAAGCATAAAGTTTGCCAAAGATAACTCCTCAGAAACGGTATTAGAGGACAACTTTGATGTAATGAGGCTGAAGAAATTTAAAAGGTTTGATGAAAGTGCACCCAAAAAGACCTCTATCTTTCTCCTGAATAAAGCTTTAGAATTTTTTTAGAGAAGTTTAACAATGATAAAATTCACGACATGAGACCATGTCAGCTATATTATCAAAGTTCTAATTTTTTGTCTGGAAGTAATTTGAAGGATCAGAGTTTGAGTGAGATGAAAAAAGGTTCTGCTGACTTCGGACTTAGCTACTCATCGGACGTAGACATTTTGGAGACTGCGTCTGAAATAGAAATTTTGAAAACACAAGTGCAAGATTTGATCAAGGAATTATAGTCAGCAACTCCCTTGGATAAGTTAAAACGTATACAAAAGTAATATTCGGATGATATTGACCAAATATCAAGACTATGCCTAGAAATTATCTAACCCTACCAGTGGTTGTGGCATTTTGCGAACGCAGCTTTAGCAAGCTCAAGTTGATAAAGAATTATCTCCTTTCTGCGATAAGCCAAAATATTTCAACCAGCTTTGCCTTATTTTTAATCGAACATGATGTGGTTTCACAGATGGCATAATAGATTAATTTTCTTCGGCCAAAGCGAGAAAAATGAAATTTTAATTTTTTCATGAACAGAGATTTATAACCTAATGAAACACTGGCCAGAAACATTAAATTAGATTTTATTTTTTTATCCTACATCTTCATAATAGACAACATGTAATTTTTTCGAATTGAATAGAAAAAAGTAAATTAAGATTTATCATGTCGTAAGAAACTATGATGGGTTCGTGACAACGTTGGTTTTAGTCCGGTTAGTAATCGAGGGTTACGTTAATACATTTAGTCCATGAAATTAAGTGTACAACTTATTTGTTCTTATAGTGTACCTATATTGATTTATGCTAGTGTATTGTCATCCCGTATGTTCCTACGTGTGTGGGCCTGGAGATCTGTCAGGATGTCTTTGGCTGACTATATGATATGATTAATTTAGTGAGTTCTTGATTGACGTCAGACTTGGTATTTAAAGGATTATTAATACTACTATATTATTACAAATATGATGTTAGAAGTGAAGTTAAAATAAGAACTTGGTGAATATAGAGAAGTGAGTGACCGAGCGAGGTGTTATGAGGTTTTACCTATGGCTTGACTGACAGCTAGGTGGTCCCTACACGGACGTCGAACCTGGCTCGAGTGGCAGCCCCAACTGGCACTTGATGAACCTGACGACATAGCCTGTGTGGCCCCGTGACAGGCAGCGTGACCTCCCAGCTTATGATCTCCTGTAATCAACCAGCCCCGAGGGCTTCAAACCCCTCTTATTTAAACCGGCTAACGGCCTTGTTTCTAGCTATGGCTTGCTGACACTTCCCTTTCGTGTCAGCGCTTCTAATTTGCTTGTTTACTGACTTATCATAATTCATAACTATCCTCACAACACTAGTTATGTCATTTGCTACTCACAACATACAATGTTTATACAACACGCCTTCCAATTGAGGCCGTTGGTGACAGTATTTTGATTGATTGATTATAGTGTGTTATTCATTTATGTACTTTATTATTTACACCATTAAATTACATGAAGCATTTAATCAATGAAATTAAAACATTCACAACTAAATTGACAACGATTAATTAATTTTTAAAATAAAGGTTTGAAAAATAATGGGTCTTTTGGGTTGAAGTGATTTTTTTTTTCTGGGGAGAGCAAGGATCATAGGTACGCCTTTAGTAAAACGCTACCAACTAAGCTCAGATATATTATATTTATATTACAATGTCAAGGTACAAACAGTTTTAATGTTCGAAGTACACTCAAGACAACGATAATATTTTTTTTCTGTGAAAAATATGATTTACGTTGGTTAAGTTTCTTTTAACAAAATCACCCCCAGAAGGTTGATACGTGCGCCCATGTAGTTTTGTGATGCTCTACTCAATACACAATCACTATCTTGCACATTATTCAGCCGGCCATTTGAATCCCTTCATAAGCCGAAATTATAATATCAGCTATATCAACAGCTCATTTCTAGATGTGTTTCAAGATGATAATTTTTCCAAATTCAAGTTTGAGAAGCGAGAAATTCAATATCCACTCAGGTCCAAGTATTTAAGTACGTTAATTTTTGCTTCAAAACTTCATACGAATTATTGTAGCTCCAGCAAACTCCGCTGTTCCTATTTAACCACCCGTTTAGTATAAATATGTCTTCATCCGTTTATAAAATTTGGTCAGAAAAGTGGGCTCACATTCATGGTGTAAATTATTTTTTATTATATAAATTATATAATTCTATCAAAGTAATTTTCATGCAATGCATTTAACATTATTTAGTTTCAGTCCAGTTAAAAAAAACACGAAAAGTAACGTATAGCGTCCTCGTTAAGAGTGCAATTCTAAACTTTGTTGTAACGTGGGAATAAAAAACCGTTATAAATGTGTTTGAAGTCGGATGGAGAAAATATTTAGCAATATTTAAAGTAATAACAATTTTACATAGCATTTCAGTACGTCCTTATCTAAAATCATAATTACGTCACTGATATGCACAAATATAAGTATTCAGATGGTAGATACATTCATAAATCCATTTCTTAAATATAAATTGGCCATTTAATATAATGTGGTTTCCAGATTTCCATTTATTTTATTATTAAATCTATCCTAAGACGTAAGGCCAGGGCAGGCTGGTAACCACAGTTATGGGTTTGAACTATTTATCTGATAATCCAGATTTCCTTCCACTCATGAATATATATGCGTTGTATTCAATGTATGAGGTTCCAAGTCTTGTATTTTTTTCTTCGGGTTTATTTGTGCAATTTTCTATTTTCCGATTTCTGTTAGTAACCACTCAGCATGCAGTATCAAATCCATTGAGAATCCAATGAGCAAAATATGATAGACGTATTTGTGGGCACGTCAACTAAAGAATAGAGCTCATCTGGTCTTGTTTGCCGGTGATGGATATATTGTGGTTTGAATCCTGGCTAGATATACTGATGTGATTTTTTCCTAAATGGGCTCCCACTAATTCTTCATGCAATTTTAGTCAAAATTCATAATTCTAATTTTCTCATCCTTATCCCATTGATGCGTAAAACTTGAAAGTGCACGTAAAAAAACAGCCAAAAGGTTGGTAAATCCTCTACTTCATTGCATTATTTTCAAAACTTATGAGTAACAACATGCGTGTAGGGCCTACTTGTGTTTGCGTGCTAACATGATATACTATAGGTAATCGGACATTTTTTTCGTTTATAACAGACTCTACTAGATACCAAAATAGTTGAAAAGTTCCACAATCCAAATGTATTATTTCATATAAAGTAATATATGAAAGTTTTCTATGTACTTTTTCTCTATATGAAACAATAAAACTCAACAGTTGTGAAGAAGACAAGAAACCAAAATGACTTTCCTTAGATGTTATAACAAGTTAGAAATGAATGATAATTTTAATTGTGTCGTAATAGTTGGCTACAATGCGGGTGCATGTCTTGAAACTTTCCCAAAGACGTTATTATAATGTGTTTGATAACATTTTTGTTGAGTTGTGTATAGAGGACTACCATAAATTTGCAGGAAAATTCTTCACACGGCTTTTGCGTGAACAAGCCATCGGTATAAAATGTCTTAGGAACATAAAATATACTGAGAATGTGATTTGGTTCCTGTGGTGAAATAGGATAGCATTTATAATAATTTGATAGTATAATATTGCTATCATAATATTTTCTGGCTATGCAAGAGCTCTTTTCATACGGCTTTACGCAAGCAAATCAAGAGAAAGTTGTGTGATAGTGAAAAAAATAGATCTCGAGATTATGACGAGTTTTTATGTGTTATGTGAATATGAGCCCAAGAAAGTGTATTTTACAATTGTGTGTGTCCCCATGTATTTCTGTCTGTCCCTGGCCACAGATCCAAAACGGTTTGATGGGGCTTGTTCACACTTGATATCTAGATGTTATAGGGCAATACCACAAAAAACTTTTACCTAGCCTCTAATAGGATAGTTTACTGATGAGTTGTTTTTTCGAATTCAAAATTTTTTGAAAATGGCTCTAACAATTTTATTTAAAATTCACATAAAAATTTGTTCTACACGACAAATTGTATATAATTATATAATATAATGCTATATAATATTAGTTTTAGGGGCAAAAATTTTTTGAAGGATGGTTAACTGGTGATTGATTTTTCAAAAATGGCCGTAATGATTTGGTCCCAAACGGGTATGTTTGATATAGAAAATAAGCCTATATACTCGATTTTGGGTAAACATTCAATAAAGAGTCGTTTATTGTTTAGCGATTTTTGAGAATTTGAACTATTTTGAATATGGCCTTACCAATTTTCCTTAAAATGTAGATTAGGGGAGTGCTTGAAAATAATATGACAATTAAAGCTATTTACTTGTATTTTAGAGAAAAATTCAGTAATGGGTATTTTTATTATTTAAAATATATTGAATTCACAGTATAATTTTAAGAAATTAAAATACACACCAATAATGTTATTTTACAGTCGATAAATGATCAGTCACTAAAATAATTTTAGCTTGTCTTAGTTATTTAAAGTGTTACTGTTTAAGTGTTAAGTTTTTTTAATTTGAATATAAAAAAAAAGAATTTAGTGACTTGGTTCAAAATGGGTATCTGTTAAGTTGTTTGTATTATAAATATTTGTATAGAGTTTATAAATAAATCATTTAATAGTAGTTAACTGACTGAATTTGTAAAATTTTATAATTTTTTTTTTTTAAAATAGCTCTAACGTTTTGGTTCAAAATTATTTTTGCGGGACTATTTTATATATCAACTAGCTGAATTCCCGTTCTTCGCACAGGATATTGTGTTGTTATTTATTTTTGGATGAAAATGAGGAATTTTTGTTTGAAGCTTAAGGAGAACACCGCGAGGAGGTGACCATGTATCGTTTCTCAAGGGGAGTTTTATTTTTCGGCGACCCCTTGCCTACTGCTTAGGCGTTATCAGCTGAGCGCGGCTGGACAGGTCTCCCCTCCCCCCAACCCCACACCACCCCGGGCCGGGCCCTCTCACTCACACAAACACTACAAACACCACAAAATTCAGCAAAATATAAACTACAGACCTCTACCGTCTCTTGGAGTTGCATATTAAAACGTAATTAATATTTTAATTAAATTTCTGTTTTTTTTCACCCCTAAGAAGCATCTACGGGGTTAAAAATAATACTGTATTTTTTCGAAGGCATTATTAGAACAAATTATCGGATTATTACCCTCTAAATGCTTAAAAATAGTTTATAAAGCAATATTGTTGATTAGAGAAGGTACCTCTATTTCACCCTTTTAATCACAAAACATCGGATTGAAACATTTTTACTTTTCCTAATAGCTTATAAGGAACACCTGTGCCAAATTTCAGTCCTCTAGCTTCGTGGGAAGTGTGAGAATTAGTGATAAGTAAGTCAGTCAGGGCTTTCGTTTTATATAGAGAGAAACAATATTGTACCTTTATTTATCTAAAATAAATTTATTTAAGGTTAGTTTAATTACAACAAATTACATAAAATTGAAATATTTTGTTAATTGACATTCAAACTTGAGTTAAAATTGGGAATGTGGGAACTGTTTTCATGATTAATGGGAATACGTTTTTATTATTACAAATAATTTTAGAATAGTTTACAAATAATTTATTTTTGATAATTTTAATTTTGGTTGTTAATGTATTTGAAAAATTTGGTTTAAAATTTATATATAAAGAGTGATTATTGTGATTAACAAGAGGATGTGTTTGATTTTACGAAGAAAACTTAAGTAAGGGTTGTTAACTCAAATCCTATTTATTTTTTAATTTTCTTTGAATATGAGAAATTTTTGTGTGATTGTGTCTTACCATTTATTTTAAATAACAAGTATACGTGGCTATGATTCATTACAGATCTATATAACTTACTGGCAACAGTACCACAGCATTTCAAGATAACTATTGGTCTTTACAATATCTCAATTTTAACGCACAGCTGAAAATCTATCCCAATTGTTCTCATAACTATTTTTCTCCAATTGACAGCTACAAATATCTGGAAAACCGTGTATTAAGTAACACTTTAAATAATTAAGACATGTTAAAATTATTTCAGTGACCGATCATTTATCGACTGTAAAATGCCATTATTGGTGTGTGTTTTAATTTCTTCAAATTATACTGTGAGTTCAATACATTTTAAATAATAAAATTAGATTTGATAAATATATTTTTATATAAATATATAAAACCTTTTTTATTATTTTCTACAGCTCCTCTTGGATTTAATCCCATCTCTTTGGATCAAGTGGAGATAAACATAAAGTGGAAAAATGAAGAGGATATTGATATTCTACTAGTACCACTTTTAAATAATACATTAAATGAACAAAATACATTACTTAATGACAATAATGTTAATGGAAAATCAAACGAGTTCCATTATTATATTGAAGATTTAGAGCTTTGTTGTTGTTCAAATGATTATGTCCTTCCTAAAGTGCTGAAAATTGTTATTAATAATGAAAATACAGAAAGTCTTAAGTGTATATTTTTTAATTATTTGTTTGATAAAAAGATCGACCAGATATTCACAAATAAATACATTCAAAATATTAAAAATGTCATCGCAAACGCAAAATCAAATATTAAAGTATATCTTTGCAAACAAAATCCTTATAGTACTTTAAAAAATAAATATGTTGATGTAATATATATTAATATATCAAAACACAATTTCAAAACTCTCATAAAGAGAAAATTACTGTTTAATTGTGTGTATAATTCAAAAATATTCAAAGAAAATGTTAAAGAAAAATGCTATAATATTTTAAAGAACTCTACGTACTTTATGTACACATTCACTAAAGGAAAAGTTAAAAAGTCAACACACATGAAAACTTATGCATGCAAGTTAATAAACCTTAGAAGTCAATTTTCACTTACACAGAATATGAAAAAGATCAAACCTAAAAGAATAAACAAACGGGAAACAAAAGACGCAATTATCACTGCCGGGAAGAAGCCCATGCAAATTTCAATTGATAAAGTAAAACATATCTCTCTTTCAAAAATAAAATTTAAAAATTTTATTCAAGAATTATTTCACCAGTCTGTGAACAATACTATAGAAAACAAAAATACACAAAGAAGTTTACCCAACAAAACAAATTGTGACAAAACATTAAGCCATAGTTGTACAAAGCTGAATGAAAGTGACGACACAATAACTGTTGTCTCAAGAGACACTAGCTCATTCAATAAATGGATTGAAAAGGGTTTAGCTTATGGTATTGAAAAAGTGAAACATAAGATGGTTGCTACTTTTAATGAAGGGGGGGATTTTTATATTGGGGGAAACTTCAAAATTACTAGAAACAAACGTTGAAATTATATTTGTTAAAATGAAATAAAGACTTATATCTCTGCGCCCAAACCAAATTATGGTTCAAAATTGAGTGAATTTAAAATAACTCCAAGCAAATTAATATAATTACAACTATTTAAGTAGGCTTTGTTATAATGTATAGAATTTATGGTAGATATTATATGAATTAAATATATATTGGTTCATGAAATCTTTTAATTTCACGTTATTAAATAACTTAGTCTATCCTCCACAATATTTGCTTTAAATAAAATATAATGTTGGTATCACTCATTTTCTTGTGCAAGGAATTAGCTAGGCACTGAAATGATTTTTTCATCTGTGACTTCAAAGTTATAACTCAAAAAAATATTGACCGCCTTTCTGGTCTACTGGTAAAAGTTATAACTCAAAAAAATATTGACCGCCTTTCTGGTCTACTGGTAAAAGTTCCTGGCTACAGATCTAGAAAATCCATGTTCGGTACCCAAAGCTTCAAAAATCTACCTGTGGATCATTACGTCTATAACGATATCAAACGCAGCCTCGTTAGGACAAATTAGGAGCTTCTTGAATAAAGAAGATAAAGCTACAGTTTAAGTTCCTCGTAGTATAGTAAATGTACGGCTTCGTACGATAATCTTGTGTTTTTTCCTGCCATGCTTTGCTGTGCACACCACCACCTGTTGAAGCATCACAGTATCGTATACTTACGGTACATGGATTTCCATTCCACTTTGAAAGCGAAAAGACAGGTACGACAGTGTCATGGCGGGTGTTGCTTCAACCACTCCTCTCGCCTACTCTGGTCAACTCTTAGGTTTCTTGGTGACGCGGTATTCTTATTGTATTGGAATTGAATTGTGAAATTAGCAATTTTTAAAAGGATCGAATTATTGATGTACAAGAGTACAAAGTTCTTTATGACATTGGGGATCCATTTTATTATTAATTTAAGTACAAGGACAACGCATGGTCTGATATTAGAGAGCGTATACATCGAATAAGAAAGCAGATTTAAGTTTATTAGTGAATTGTACAAGTAGGATATTATTATATTCACTGTCGAACGTGAGTGAGGCCTCCTGTTGGGACCAGACCATACAATTTGAACCTAAAACATTCTCTTCAACGCATAGCTCATTCTAAAGTATGCGAAAATCTTTATATCAGCGTGGATCAAATCCTCAAACAGCGTAAAAAGACTCTTCAAACAATTTTCTGATTGATACCATGTATCCACATCCTTTTCCCGTTCTATGGCTCCATCAACATTGTCGCTGACAAAGTGTAACCCCTTTTTATCTACCAGGACCAAAAGGAGGCATACAGATATGCATGTATACGCTACCTAACAACAATAAAAAACTAGCTAAAATACAGAGTGAGCTGACAGGACAGTGATATTAGAATGTATTACTATACGATTATATATTCTCCCATGTTTCAATGCCAACCAATCAGTATCATTGAAAAAAAAATAGGAAAAGAGAATACTATCATTAACACAGGGTTTCCAGGAAGAGAAATGTTGATATTTAATAGAAGAGGGAATGGTGACGTAGTTTGATTATTTGTTTAATAAGTCTTAAGTAGTAACAAAATTTGTTGAAGATAAACTAAGATAAATATATATATATATATAGCGACTTGAAAAATATTCAACAATTATAAATCTCAAAAAAACATTTTATTGAGTGAAATACAATAAAGTTAATATATTTTAGTGATGGCTCCCGTCACGTCTCCAATAGTAAAAAAAAAAAAGGCAAACACAAATTTGGTCTCGCTAAGGATAAGGGATTATTTATACAATTTTATATTAATATTTCTAACCACAAGGGACCTTTAATGAATGCAAATTATTAAATTAATAATACGCTTATCCAGAAGGACTTAAACAAAAGTTAAACATTTAAAGAAATATCAATAATCAGTCAATATAACTTAAGGAGATATCAAAAATCAATTCACATCAGTGTTAGGAAATAATAATTATTTGGTCAGTAGGACCTTGCATTTAGTCACGTCCAAAAATATCATTTGGACTTAGAAATATTTATGTCCCATCCTAATAATCACAAATGTGAACATTTCTGTGCTAAATAAAAAGGTTAAGTTTGATACATAGTAAAATAGCAGAATAAGTTAAATAAACAATTTTTATTGCGAGCACAAAAATTAAATAAAATTTTTAATGTATTCAATACACCTTTTTGTTACAAGGGCTAGTGTTGATTGTTTTTCAATGAAAATTCTGAATATTGGAAGAGTCTCATTTTAATTGGTACTTTCAGTATAGGTACTAGGTATTGTTTAAATTATCCAAGCAATATGTCTATAAAATAAGTTTTTATCGGGCTGGATAAAAGGTCAGTATGTAGAAGCCATAAAATTGTAATATTTTCAAAAACAAATTGTAATTGGTTGTGAAACATGATCTCTCACGTTACATGAAGAAAAGAAGGTGCTTAGGAAGATATATGGTCCAACAAGGGATTAAGCTACTGGAGAGTGGAAGAGGTTACATAATGGTGAATTAAATACAATTTACTCATCATAAACCATTGTTAGGGTAATCAAGTCTCGTATATTATGGTGGGCAGAACATACAGCGTGAAAGGAAGATTCTAGAACCTTGTTCAGGGTACTGACTGACAAACCCAATGAGAAGAGACTAGTGGGAAGACCTAGAAGCGGATGTGAGAATAACATTAGAATGGACCTGATATTGATTTTTGGTTAACATTACTGTGCTTGCTTATTGCGCATCAACAAAACATTTTAACAGACAGATTATTCGTGCAAGGAACTTATATTAGCACCCTTCGGAGTGTTGAGTGAGAGCTAAAATTGTAGTACTTTTAAACTGGGTAGTTTATTATCTCTTAAATAAAACATTCTAAACCCTTCTGTTCTAATTTTAAAATGGTTAAGTTATTTTATTATTGGCTGATTTACATCCACTAAGGCGTACATACTATGATAAATCAAGAGCTACTTTAGATTATTTTCAAGATAATAGTAAAATTAACACTTCAAATATATTGAAAGACTCCCTAAAAACTCTTCTACAATTAATTTGGTTGCCTAACGAATTAAAATGCATTGATTGCCTAGTAAAGTTACGGTTCACGAACTAGCTTTGGCTCTAATAATATAATAGCCTACTCTTAGTGGTATTTATTCATGTAATCCTAAAGGTTATTTTGTAAAGCTAGTACCCATATTATGTTACCTTCATTTTTATTAATTTATCCTTACAGACTAGTTAAGTTTAAATATCAATTATTTAATTAATAATATGAAATAACCCTCTTCGTTGGGGGCTAGGACTGAGCTTCTAGCCTAACCTCTTGCTTAAATTACCTGAAAAGTTAGTGATGAATAAGCTCATGGTAAAGTAAGCAATCTACAGCAATAAAAACTGTTCAGCATTTGGTTTTTATCAAAATTGTTTATTTTAAGGAATATTTTAACTTAAAAAGAGGGCTATTTGAGAATTAGATAGAAAATCGTTCAAGTTTAGACTAAACTAGTTATTTGATTACCAAGCTACACTGTGCCACATCAAGAAGTTACCCTAAACATTTTCTCAAAAAGGTATTACTTTATCAATGTATGATTTAAAATGTATGTAAAATTATAAATAATTTGATATATTAAAATTTACTTTAAAAAAATACACACTAAACAAATAGTGTATAGTGTATTCTCATTGGTAAATGTTTATCTGTTACACTCATTAAATTTATATCGATATGAAATACTAAATTATTTAATTTATTAAAATATGAATAAATTTGTAATTAAACTGGGCAAACCATTCTTCTTTTCAAAAATGTGAATTAAATACATACCTCATTTGGCGACAGCAACATGTCTCTTACCTTTACCTTTACCTCTCTACCTTTAAGTTGGTACGACAAATTAGTTTTATTTCTAATATGGCTGTGAGCCAGAGTCTAAAACTCCTGCGTCTCAAGAAGGTAGAGTGGAGGAGCCTGTATTGGAGGGAAGTGAGTTATTGGCCTTTGGTCATAGAATGACGAGACATGATGTACATTGTACAATGAGGTAAGTAGGAACAGAGTGGATTGAAGGTTATTGTATCCCAAGTAAACTTTGCTCAAACAAGGAAATGATGCAAGCACATGAGTCGGAGGGATCTCAGAAGATGGTACGGCAGCAACCACGTTCAAACTCTATGTTATTATTGAATAATTATTTGATTTATTTTGAGCCAAAAATGTTTTGATCTAAAAACCGCGTCCCTACAATTCGCAACTTAAACAATATAATTTTGTATTTTCATGTCTTATACTTTTAATTTTATCTATCTTATCGAAGATGGTATAATCAAACTAAATCGAAAGATATATGTAACGTCAAAAAAAAACATTTGGCCTTAATATATCAGCAATAAAAGTTACTTTTGCGTTGCAAGCTTTTACTGCTTCCAGCGCTCTATGTTGCCTAGTCCTGTCAGTTCCACAGTCCTCACCAAAATATTTATCTCCTTCTAATAAGGAAAAATCCTTTTTCCTTAAGATCATCATTTTTAAATTATCCTTTTCATTTAAAGTGTTAGGCTCGATGTATATTCATGCATAACTAATAACTATCAGTAAACAGTGCACAACTCATAAGAAAGCTACATTGGTTTATAATTAAACGTAGTGTATTACGTCTTACTTAAATAGATAGTCTTTTGTTCATAGAAAATGTACTAACTTCTTTTTACTACCAGATGTCTAAGAAAACTTCATAAAGGGTTCATTCGAAAAACTACTTATTTTAAACTGTATCTCTTGAAATTTGAATATAGCTAAATCTAGCTCTGATTTTATTATGATTATTATAGTCCTACTTCTCAATAAAAGAGTGTAAAATGTAATATTGTACCTTTATTTCAATTATATATACAATCATAATCATTTACGCTAAAACAAATAAAATTCGTGAATAACAAACAAGTATGACTACCTCAAGGCATTTCAAAAATGAAAATAAATACAGAAGCTAATTATTTTCGTATGTTTGTATAGTTGCCTTTAATTGACTATATCCTCTACTCGCACTCTCATCGGCTGATGCCTCTCAATTCCAATGATTATCTATACCACTCTCATCGACTGATTCCTCTCAAGTCCAATGATTATCTATACCACTCTCATCGACTGATTCCTCTCAAGTCCAATGATTATCTATACCACTCTCATCGGCTGATGCCTCTCAATTCCAATGATTATCTATACACTCTCATCGACTGATTCCTCTCAAGTCCAATGATTATCTATACCACTCTCATCGACTGATTCCTCTCAAGTCCAATGATTATCTATACCACTCTCATCGGCTGATGCCTCTCAATTCCAATGATTATCTATACCACTCTCATCGGCTGATGCCTCTCAATTCCAATGATTATCTATACCACTCTCATCGACTGATTCCTCTCAAGTCCAATGATTATCTATACCACTCTCATCGGCTGATGCCTCTCATGTCCTATGATTATCTCTACCACTCTCATGCAGAACATATATCAAGTTAAATTATTATTATTATTATTATTATCACCGCGTCCTACTACCCATTCGGGTTATACGCACTTACGCTAATGTGCAATGGTAGGGTGATTGTGAGATAAAATGGAGGACCTACAGTTTAACGTGGAATTCGAACCACGGTGGAGGCCTGTCATTCCTCACATTTACAAGTTGTGATTAATACACATCTTGTCAGAGGTGAAGGAAGGGTTTGGCAATCAGATAAATCTGTGCCGGGACCTGGGATTGAACCCCGGACCTCAGCACAGAAGTCTGACACCTTACCTCTAGACCACCAGGTCACCAGCAAGTTAAAGTTAAATGTACTTTATGCATTGAACACTATTCACTACGTATTAATATAAAGTTAAAATTGAAAATAATGTGTTTCAACTTCTTGCTCACTATCTGCTATACATTATTCGCTATTAGTTATGTGCTATGAATGAATATAAGCCCAGGCTAATATCTGCTAAGGTAACAAATGGGTGAAGTTTGCATAAGACAAATTTCCAGAAGAAGACAAATATGAGATTTCTTACTTTGGTGTCTAAGTGTAGCTCAACATTTAATTTCTCTTTTGTTAAACAAGAATAAAATTTAATGTAAGATAGATTTGTTTTAGTAGATTTACTGACTGCTTTGTTTTACAACTTGAGCTTTTCACCGGTTTAAAGAGTTTTGTGAATCAGTGCCGCTCTAGTTCAAACATACATAACCCACCCCCAATATATTCACTGGCATAATACACAAACTGAAACTAACAGGGCATTACACACAAAATAAAACACTTATGAAACTTCCATGTTCTCCCATTCTACAATTCTGTACAAAAATAATGTTATTTAAGTCTAGCAATTTTCATTTAATGCCCAAGGGTTGAAACCTTACGCAGAACTATTAGTTTACAAAAAAAAAATCTTGACAAAAGTTTTATAGGTGATTCATCTGAGTGTAAAAGTATTATTTAGAATCAATTATCTGGATATTATTATACAGTGTACAGATGAGTGGATGTATGTAACTCTTTATTGGTTGTAAATATTTTCTTATCTAATATATAAAGGAAAGATCGTGTCCTAACTTCCTTCCTTCCCTCCCCATGAATTGATCTAACACTTCTAAACGTCCTATAAATCTGAAATTAAAAGGGAGATGGAGGGGCCCTACTGTACAACCAAAAAATTCACAAAATGGGAAATTTCATTATGGGGCACAGGGAAAGGGGCGTTTTGGGGGGGATATAAAATAGAAAAATTCTATTGAGGAAGGTAGATTGTTGAAATTTGGTAGGAAGGATGAGGTACTACTCCAAATAATCAAACAAGACTTAAAATTTGAGATTTTAAAGTTGATGTTGATGAAATGGTGGACAGGGTTTTCAAAACTTTCAAAATTAATAGTAACAACTATTTAAAAGCTGGTATGGAACTTAAACTCGGCCGGAAGGTTAAGGGACTACTCCAAATAAATAAAAAGATTAATAATCTAATTTTTCAATGGAAATCTGGGTGAATGGGAGGGGAGGGGGCATAATAACAGAAAACCACCATTTAAGATGAAACAGAAAATTAAATTTGCCTGGAATGTAGTGGCATTTCTCCAAATACCTAAATAATTCTTAAATATTTGAAATTGTTTGTGGGAGTTGGTGAAATATGTGGAGAGGGGGTCTCAACATTTCGAAAACTTATATAAAAACTTCTTCTTAGTGTCGTAGAAGATATAGGCTATATTTGCCAGGAGGGTTTAAGAGCCACTCCCAATAACCTAAAAAAAAAAGCATAGATATGTATTTGAAAATGGGGAGAGTAAGTGCCCCCCAAAACAATTCCAAAACGAGTAAAACCAAAATCTTCCTGTATAGTATAAAATTGAAATATTTACATACATGTATAAAGGAAATCAGATAGAGGGATTAACCCACAAGTCAGAAAAGTTGAAATATGGGAAATTTCAAAAGAGTGAAATTTAGGGGTGGGGGCTATAACCATACAAATCACTCTAGGTGAGGTAGAACATTGGCATTTGTTAGGAATGCAGTGGAATAGTTCCAAATACAAAAACAATTATTATATCGGCCTACATTATTTGAAATCACTTAGGGAGGGGTTGAAGAAATGGGAGGAGGGGAGGAGGATTTAAAAATTTTCAAAACTTAAAAAGAAAACTACTTTTAATTCTGATAGAAAATTGAAATTTACTAAGCAGGTATAAGAGCTAACCATATATATTTTCTTTTAAATTCAAAGTGAAGGAGTGGAAGATGAGGGAAGGAGGATTCCCCCAACATTTAGAAAACTAATAGGATAGAACACGTCCCACATGGTAGAAATGTGAAATGTATAACGAGGATCTATAAAAGGAGAAGTTTTAGACCGGATTTGAATCCTCTAATTTTATAGATAATTTTGATCTCTATCTGTCCGCACGAATTGTTTGAACATCTTTAAGCATCACAATAGCGGATCGTACTAGGCCAGAAACGTCGAAAATCAACATTCCCTTTTCTCAAAAAATGTAAACTGTTGCTGTGTAACTTTATTTAGCGTATAACCCGAACGAGTAGTAAGACGCGAAAAAACAAAAAAAAAATACTTTAAATTGTTTGAATTCTTTAAAAAAACATTTTTTTGCCGTGTCACTCCACTTTTTTCTAGCGCATTGCCATTATATCATTTATACAATAAATATTTCAAAGCCATCTCTATATAAAAGTTTTGATTTCATTTACAATGTTTACTTTTAATTATAAGCTTGTGTTTATTATCTATGCGTGTGCTACAATCGTTTGTTGTGTTCTGTTATTGAAGCCATTCTTGGTTTTTTTATTGATTATTATTGGATTTTAGATAAGACAATTGACTTGATTTTGGATAAGACAATTGACTTGATTTTGGATACGACATTGGACTTGATTTAGATACGATATTGTTTTTTTTATAAGAAATTGGAATTGGTATTGTACTTGAATAGATCGTACTGATTTAAATAGTTTATTGTGTTTCATTGCGAACTATTTAATTACTATTGTTTGGATTTGGGATACATTGGATTGGGTATTGTTATTTTTTATTGGTTATTGCGGTTCATTACAACTTATTTCATTTATATTTATTTGGGTAGAATAGATACTAACATGACTGACGTTCTGAGGTGTAGTGACATTTTGACACTCCACCATATCGTTGCTATGTCGGGGGATGGCTCATGTCTGTTTCACTCCCTTTCCTACTTGATCCATGGTAACATTCTAATGTCTGTGGATATCAGATCAACCATCCTATCTCACGTCATAGCAAACTGGGAGCGCTTCAAGCCCTTCACTTACTCAGATAACAGGAGCAATTTCACATTGGAAGAGAGGTACCACGATGTCATGTTGAGCCCAGCAACGTATGGTTGTGAGCTGGTTGCAGCAGGGAAACTCCACCCCTTCCAGTTTCAGGTTTACTTGCTGGGGGAACTGCTTCAGTCCTTTGGGGAGCAAGGAATGTCGATAAAAAAAACTTCGTTTCACCAGTAATCTGAACAATGTTCACTTTGATGTATATGAAGTCAATAATTTACCAATCTCTGAATCCCTTTCTGTCAGTCCAGTGGCTCAATTCCATGTTTCAAAAACAGGAAGAACGATTAAGGTTAAATGATACAGACGTCCTAATATTAAGTCAACGGAGGAAGTGGGGGAAAATGTAGTAATAAAAAAAGAAACAGAAAATGTTGGAGAGTGAGAAGAAGAGGAAGAAAGAAGCCAGAGAGAGTGATACCGCAGATGAGAGAGATAGAAAGTTAAAGAATGATATAAATAGAAAAAAGGAGGCTAGGGGGAATGAGACTGCAAAAGAAAGAGATAGAAAGTTAAAGAAAGATAGAAATAGAAAAAAGGAGGTAAAGGAGAATAATATTGCAAAGGAGAGAGATAGAAAATTAATGAATGATGGAAAGAGAAAGAAGGAGACTAAGGGAAATGAGACTGCGGAGGAGAGAGATAGAAAATTAATTAATGTTGGAAAGAGAAAGAAGGAGACTAAGGGGAATGAGACTGCATAGGAGAGAGATATAAAATTAATGAATGATTGAAAGAGAAAAGGAGACTAAGGGTAATGAGACTGCAGAGGAGAGAGATAAAATTATTGAATGTTAGAAAGAGAAAAAGGAGACTAAGGGTAATGAGACTGCAGAGGAGAGAGATAAAATTATTGAATGTTAGGAAGAGAAAGTAGGGACATAGGGAGAATGAGACAAAGCACGAAAGAGAAAGGATGTTGGTCACATGAAAGAAACCAAAGAGATGCTTCTATGAGAAATCTTCCATGGAAAAACCAAAAAGGATCGGCTTTTATTTATGATCGTAACATTATATATGATGCAGATAAATCAGTCACATTAGGAATTATGAACATTCTTTGCCCCCATAGCAATGCCCTGAAATGGAAAAGAGAGCTGACTCGCCTATTCTCCCTTAAGGGCAAGATCAAACTTAAACCTATTGGTGGGTCCCCTTGAGCCCCTGTACACTTTGTTGACCCAAAATCATCACCAGTCACATCACTTCTTAAGTCTTACTAAGAAATATAGCTCGGCCTTCCAGATGAATTTCTTCGGTTTTAATAAAGTAATGAAAAAAGTAATTTTATGTCAACTTTCAAGTTGAAAGGGTAGGTGTACCGTTTAGTAGCATCTCTTCTACCTGCAACCAAAGAAGATTCAAAGTTCCTACAAATTTATTACTTAGGGGATGAAGAAGCTGATTTCAGATGCAAGAGAAACCACGTTATAAACTATAATATAGCTAAACATATACAAACCATGCTTCACCAAAATAACAGCTACATACAATCTTTCAAGAGAGCAATAGAAAGTCAACAACTTCACAGTCATGATACAAGCTGACAGAAAACCTGCCAATGCTCACTTAGCTAGATTCAACTCTCCAAATGTCAATGAATTTGCCATTTCAATCGATGGGCAGGATTTTCAGGAAAGGGAAATAGTTTTGAAAACTAGGGACACTAGGCTGAAACCCATAGATCTTACAACTCGCTCCAATACCCGATGCTTTTTCCATATGGCGAAGATGATTGTAACTTATTTTTATATTAGAGTGACGGCAAGATAAAAGTATATGCCATGAATTTCTATGCATACAGAGTTTTGATGAGAAAAAATGAATTCAAACATTTACATCACTTACGACAACTTTTAAATCAGTTCTTGGTAAATATGTATGCCAAGATTGAGACTGAACAACTTAGCTTTACACGACACAATCAATCAAAGCTTATGATAAAGGATCACATTCATCTTAGAGATGCTATCAGCATCGACGGCAGTAATCATGATGTTGGACAAACATTCATTCTTCCTTCTTCTTTCAGAGGAGGACCCCGATAAATGCATTAGAATATCAAGACGCCCTAACGTATGTCCAAAAATACAGAAAGCCTAATTTTTCATAAACTTTACATGAAACACCAAATGGGAAGATACAGCCAAAGAGCTTTTTACTGAAGAGAAACCCCATGACAAACACGATATTGTTTCACGAGTTTTAACTTTTAAAGTTAAAGCAATAATGAAGCTGCTGACTAAAGGTGAGATTTTTGGTCCCATAAAACGTCACATGTACTCTATCGAATGGAAGAAGAGAGGTCTTCCTCATGTCCATTTGTTAATTTTGTTAGAAAATAATATTGAACCAAAACTCATCGACTCCATCATCTCAGCCAAACTGCCAGACCCCCAGATAGACCCTGTCCTCTTTGACATTATATCTTAAAACATGATTCATGGGCCCGATGTAATTCTGAAATCTCGTTGCATGAAAGATGGCATGTGCTCTAAGAGATATCCCAAACCCTTTGTCAAAGATACTCAGACAGGAAGACCATACAAATAGAAGAAGGAGCCCTGAGCTAGGTGAAATTTCTTTTCAAATGTCAACAAAAGAAGATCCCCTAACATTTGACAACAGGTGGGTGGTTTCTTATTCCCCAGTCTTCTGCAGGACATTCAAGGCCCATATCAATGTTGAGTTTTGCAATTCAGTCAAATCCATCAAATATATATGCAAGTATGTAAACAGGGGAAGTAATTAAGCCACAATCACAATATAAAATGATGAATACGAGATTTTGAAGTAATATGCTGGCCAATACGTCAACACATCTGAGGTAGTCTGGAGGATACTATCATTCCCAATACATGACAGGAACCTTTCTGTGTAGCACTTGACAGTTAATTTTAAAAAGAGTCATAGGTTTTATTTCAACTCTGAGGATGTTCACCTTGACGACCTCCCATTACCATACTACCAGCTTTCCACGAGCTAATTCGTGAGGATGACTTTGCTAAGACTCTTCTTTACAATGAGGTTTCACATGGAATAGCAAAACGTTCCACGGAGTAATCAAGGAGCTTTCGTTGAGGGATTCAAAGGGATCAGAAAGAGCAAACCTATTGGATGAGTGTACACAGTTCATCCAAGAAATGCTGAATGTTACTTTCTTCACATTCTATTCCACCTCATGAAAGGCCCCACTTCCTTCAAACCATTTAAAATAGTAAATGGTCATTTTCACCCTGATTACTAATCAGCCTGCAAAGCTCATGATATTCTGGAGGATCACTTACACTGGCAACAAATTCTGTCTGAAGCTGCTGTCAGCGATTCTACACAGAGATTAAGGGAGCTGTTTGTTGTCATGTTGTCTTTTGTGAAGTGTCGGACCCACTGAAGTTGTGGCTTGATCATAGAGATGAACTATCTGAAGACATCCTCCACAAGCACAACTTCCACTTATTACAGTCACATTCAATGATGAAACATACAATATATGTTTAATTATTTTGGAAGATAAATTATTGGCAATGGCAGACAAGAATTTAGATGCTTATGGCCTCCCATTACCAAACAGGTATGATGCAGTAGTAACAGGATCTATTTATTTGAGTTTTAATTCAGTCGATTTTGTTACCTTACTCAGCAAAAATGAAGGATTACTGATAGGGGAACAAAAATCAGGTTATCATAGCATACTTGAGAGTGTCTCTAAGTATTTAGGTAATTTGTTCTTTACCGACGCTCCTGGAGGTAGCTGTAAGACTTTCCTACAAATATTTTCTCGCCAAAATACGGTCAACAGGCAAAATCGCTTTGTCAGTAGCCTCCTCAGGCATTACGGCTACAATATTTTAAGGAGGTAGAACTGCACATTCCACTTTCAAGTTGCCCATAAACTTAACTTACACAGAAAACCCTATATGCAACATGATGAAGGGCACTGTTCATGGTAGGTACTAAGGGAATGAGTTTTGATTTTATGGGATGAATGTACAATTTCACATAAGGCAGCCTTCGAAGATTTAGACAGAACACTAAGGGATATCCGTGGCAATGATACACTCATGGGAGGAATTAAAAAATTATGTCCGGTGACTTTGAAAAACATCCAGTTGTTCCTAGAGGCACCAGGGCGGATGAGGTCAAAGCTTTTGTAAGACTCTCTTTAATCTGGACGCAAGATTATAGCTCTATTTATCAGTGACATTCGGTTCAGTTTGAAGGGTGACTACTCGGCCAATAAATTTTCCAACACACTTCTTCAAATTGGAATGGGGATTTAAAGGAGCTAGACAACGAGGTGGACATTCCATCACACCTAGGAACTACTGTTAACATTTTGGGTGAACCTATTGTTAAAATATACCCATACATGGCAAATTTGAAGAAAAAGAGCATTAATTGGTTTTGTGAACGAGCCATCTTAGCTCCTAAAACGAATCTGTTGATAACATTAGAGCAAAGATGATGGTCCTGTTTGAATCTGAAGAGAAAACTTACTTTTCTGTTAGTCGGATGATGGAAGAAAAAGATTGTGTTAACTACCCTGTTGAATTTTTGAATTCATTAAACCCCACAGGTAGGCCCCCACATAAATTATACTTAAAAATTGATACCCCATAATATGTCTTCGAAATTTATTCCACCTAAACTTGCAATGGCACTCGGCTGCAAATGAAAGCCATCATGAGAAATATTATAGATGCTGTCATCCCCATAGGCATTGGCAAAGGAGAACGTGTTTACATCCCCCGAATACCTCTCATACCAAGTGATTTCCCCTTCCAATTCAAGAGGTTACAGTTCCTGGTCAAAGTATGTTTTGCTATACCATTAACAAATCTCAGGGCCAGTTCCATCCATTAATAACACCTTGCTTTTCACATGGAAAGTTTTACGTTGCATGTTTTAGGTTTAGTTCACCAAATAATCTTTTTTTACTAGCACCAAGAGGAAATACTTCAAATATTGTGTATAAAGAAGTTATTCTTAACCTTCAAAACCTTTTAACACATTTCTGGATTAGATCTCTATTTTGACATTATGTTTAATTCAATCTATTTTCAAGTTTTGTCACACAATTTCCACTAATAAATAATTGATCTTGAAAAAGAATTTAAGTTTTGGTTACTTTTACTTTTGGTTTATTTTATATTAAAAAAAAAAGAACAAAATTAATTCATACATTCCACGTGCGAAGAACGGTACACTGGCTAGTTTTATATATATTGAAAAAAGATGATAAAATCATTACTATAAACAATTTTATCTTAAAATATGTAGACATATTTTATAGAGGGAAGCAAATATTAGAGAGAAAATTTAGTTTCGTATTTCTGTTTTATTCATTAGATGATAAATAAAGTAATAATCACATAAGTATAGTATGATATTTTAAAAAAAAACTTCAGATGACATTATAGTGATTTTTTGTCAAGTCAGATGAAATTAATAATATAGTATAATATAATATCTAATCTTATATTAGAATTCATTTACATTAAAAATGACATCCAAGATGTAAAGTGAAACCAATGACCTTTGTTGAGTGCGTCAATGCTCTACCACTGAGCCATCGTGGTTAACCTCGTATATAGGGCTCATCATTCACTAGTTGTCGGTGTATTGTGGTGTATGGTGGAGTATCGGCCACTTGGAGCTATCTATCTGTCACTATTTGTTGGTGTATTATGGTGGATGGTGGAGTATCGGCCCCTCAGCGCTATATATCTTTCACTATTTGTTGGTGTATTATGGTGTATGGTGGAGTATCGGCCACTCAGAGCTATCTATCTGTCACTAGTTGTTGGTGTATTATGGTGGATGGTGGAGTATCGGCCCCTCAGCGCTATCTATCTGTCACTATTTGTTGGTGTATTATGGTGTATGGTGGAGAATCGGCCACTCGGCGCTATCTATCTGTCACTATTTGTTGGTGTATTATGGTGGATGGTGGAGTATCAGCCACTCGGCGTTATCTATCTGTCACTATTTGTTGGTGTTTTATGGTGTATGGTGGAGTATCGGCCACTCGGAGCTATCTATATGTCACTATTTGTTGGTGTATTATGGTGGATGGTGGCGTATTGGCCACACACATATAGGCCTCTACTCACTACAGCAACAACTAGTTAAAGATGACCCTGATAAGGATACGAACTGGAAGGGCTCATTGACAGAGCATTGACGCTCAAAGCTAAAAGTCCCAGGCTCTATTCGAGTCTCCTGGTTGTCAATTTTCACTTTGTTGAATATGATTCAGATCTTAGGACTGGTCCTGGGGAAAACTATCATCTGTCAGTTTGTGATACACATGATTTAATTGTATAATTTTGTTTTTAAAATACACATTTATATGTGAGTATTTAATTATATTGAATGTGCTTTTTTCTAGAGATAAAACAGAATTGTGTCCCACCATCAAATTTTCGAATCATGTCAAAATTTGGTACGGGAGATAAAGGAAATAGGTTTAAATTTGAATAATGTTTTATTGAAGAAATATGGAGAGAAGACCTATTTTCATGTTGGGTTGAAAAAAAATCATCAGAAAAACAACCAACTATTAAAAGCGAGAATAAATTTTAGATTATAGATACAAGAATATTCACCTCCCCAGATATTTATGAAACTTCAAAATCCAAACGGGTCATTGGTGTGGGAGTAGCATTTTTTGGGATTCCTATGAGAAGTAATATCATATTCAAAAATGCCAGGGGATATCCCGGACTTTCAAGATTACAGCCCGGAGAAATTATACAAACCATTTACAAAAATAATAAACTCATACACCCATGCAGGTGTTAAAATATTTGGAACATCTTTTGATATACAAGGCTTTACCTCTATAGATTCTGTAAACACATTAAGATGCCCAAATAAACCTATTGGCATGATACACCCACGATTTCCACATGCATACCCATATCCAACAAATACTACCAATTATAGCTATATATCAAACAAAACTATGTATGATAACCGTTCTTTATTTACAGATAAATACGTCCCACCTATACAACCAGTTTATATTTCCGATCCAATATTAAACAGCATAGAAAACGTTGACGCTGAAAATGAAGAATCGTTGATTACATCAAATGGCCAAGGTATATTTGAAGGCAATGGTGAAATAGCTTTAGAGGTGAAGTCAAATAACAGAAAAACTATAAGTGCTCAACCACCTCGCCGAGTATCTATAGTAAATCGAAATAAAAAAGACAGAGTCATTGATATTAATCTTGGAATGTTAGGCCAAGGAACATTAGACAAAATTAATGCACACCTTAACGAAAAATTTTTTTTTTATAAAATTGATACAACAAGAATCCACCCTCAGTACTACCCCCCATTTGTAATGCCTTTCTTTTTTAAAGCCTTAAGCGGCGCTGAGATCTCTGAGAAGGCAGGGACAAATCTGTCATAATATGCGCACATACCTACGAAACGCATTAACCCTTTAAGGTTGGTGGGAGTTGGGTAATTGATTATGGGACGGATACGCTCGGGATCAATTAAAAGATTTCCAGAAGAAATGACATATCCAAGGTACTTAATCGAAGGTCTAGCCCAAGTCACCTTTTCGGGATTAACGGTAAGGCCTACTCGCCGCAAACGACTCAATTCTTCTTCTAGATGTATAACATGGTCCTCCAAAGAATCACTGTATATGCAAATATCATCCAAGTAGTTAAATACATATTTATACTTGATATCTGACAAAACATGATCTAATACACGACTCAGAGCTTGCCCACCTATACTGCAACCAAGAGGGACACGGTTGAACTCGTACTGTCCCCACGGGGTGACAGATGCAGTATACTTTTTTGAGGACTCTAACAGGGCACACTGAAAGAAACTAGCGTTAAGATCCAGAAGGCTAAAAACCTTAGCTCTACCAAGATGCTGGAAAGCGGAATCTACACTCGGCATGGGGTACGGGTCAAATTGAATTTTTTTATTGATCTTCCTATAATCGACAATTAATCTATATCCCTCGCCTTTCTTCGGGATTATAAATGCAGGACTCGCGTAGGGAGAGATGGAGGGGCGGATGACTTCTTTAGATTCCAAATCATTAATCACAAGCACAAGAATATGGGAATATTATCGTTTACAACAATTTCATATGGAAAAGCATCACACCTACCTAACCTGGTAGTGATGACGTCAGGAAACATCGCTATTACCCCACTAATAGCTTCCTCACAATTTCCCAATAAACACATGCCCGGGATAGTTTGAGTCTTGCGAAATGGGATTTTAATCCTGGGAGAAAAAGCAAAACTTAACTCTTTCCGTGCCAGACTAATGATGGCTCCGGTTTCCCACAAGAAGTCATTCCCTAAAATAACATCGTAGGGTAATGACGGGACGCAAAAAAAAATCTCTTCCAAGAAAAACCCATAATTTTTATTGACAAGCTAATCCTCTCACTAACTTTTAACACACAAACATTACCTAAGACAAACGACTTGACATCTATCCTTTCAATATATATCCTTCCTGCATCTTCCAAAACTTTCAAAAATTAGCATTAATGAAAGAGCCACATGAACCCGTGTCAAGCAAAGCAAAACCCGATACAGACCTGATAGAAAACTGAACAACAGGAGGAAGGGGTACAGATGCCATTTGCCCAGAACGCGTTGTGGTCCCCTTGCCAACACCACGCGTCACACGTTTCCCAAAGGGCAACTTCTCTGAAAATGTCCCAACTGGTGGCAACGAAAACAACGGACTCTCGCCAAGTCTTGATGTCTCCCTGACCTCGCCGCGCCAGTTTGCCTCGTCAGAGAGCTTGAAAACATATTTAGACCAGGTTCTAGAAAAGGCCGAGAACGGGGGCATCTTTTCCTGCTTGAGATTATGGGATACCTGTGCTGGAAACTCCTCCAAATATTCCTTCTCAGCTACTAGCGAACCCTCTATATTAGACGCCATGGAATAGAGCTCAGACAGAGTGCAAGGTTTACATGAGAACACGAAATGTCTCCTGTCAAAGGGGACACGTTCTCAAGGAAAAACTCAACAATGTCTTTCTCCACCATATTGAGATTCAAGATCTCTATAGCCTCAGAAACAGCCAAAATGAACAGCTCGGAAGGGCTCGTGAGGTGATTGGAAACGTCGCACGTTTTGTTTATACAACGTCTCCTTCTCTCTCTTCGATATCAAGGACTCCAATATCCGTCCTTTCACCCTAACCCATGGAAGATCTAATTGAATACACTCCGTAATCAAATGCGCCAAGAACCCAGAAGTTTTCCCTATACATAGGGTAAGCAACTCTATATCTCCCACGAGTCTCAGTTTCCAAATTCTATTAATCTCTAACAAAAATTTAAATAAATCCTGACAAGATAGTCCATCGCAAACTGACACTGATCTTAAACGTTCGATTGCAACCTTACTTTGAGTTTTGGCCAATGTACTGAACGACTGATGACTAGAAGGAATAAAGGGTGGACTGGGTGGCCTACTAATTCCCTCAACAGTAGCAGAATCAAATTATCCTGCTCCCTACCCACAAGAGAAGGCTGGCTAACGTTACAGCTAAGTTCCTTATTACTAGGGTCGCTGGACTTACTAATGTTCTCGGACAGCAAGGACCACAACATAGCAACCGGTGCCTCAGGGGGGAATTGTATTTTTCTCACCCTGAGCTCCTCGCGAAGGTCGGTGCTATTGAGTAGGTAGACTTCTATCCACGTGCTGATCGCGCCTCCAGAGGTAGAGTCCATGGCAGGCGTTTTATTCATGAAACAAAATTTAAAAAAATTAGTTAAGCTGAACTCCCAAAGTGCACTCACTCTATAGCAGAGTGGCGCAGAGTTTGAACCCTCCTTAACACTAAATAAAAAAAATTAGGTCCAAAACACAACAAATAAGACAGGGCAAAAACAAGGGGGCAATAGGAGAGAGTGCTAGGAGTTCTAAGCTTTGGTTATGTTTCAGTAACATTCAAAGTCCAGAATCCGCTGTTCTCACTTAGTTGCGGATATGAATACTGGAGCGGTTTATCTCTTGATATATTTTAAGCAAGTACGGATGATGCAACTGGACTCTACGTCATCACTCTTCAAACAACATAAGTTACACACTTGCGGCAGTAGCACAACATAATTACTGCAATGGAGTGTAGGTAAGTGTTTTTGTGATATATAAATACCCTACTTAATATTGTTTTTATTTAAAGTTATAAAAACCCTTTTTTTAATGACCAAGCAACAGAAGAGAATAAATTGGAAATACGAACAAGAAAATAGTATGTTTAACCAACAATGGCAGGACGATTTTGCTTTTACTGTTAAATGTGAAGGACAGCAGTTTAAACCGTCACTATGAATCTAATCCTTAAAATATTTCATCTCAATTTTATCCTGATCAGAACTGTGTAAATATAATATAGAATTATTTAAATCTAATTTAGTCACTCAAAAAACTAGCCTATCTTCCCTCTGTAAGCAAAGTGATTTGGATATTGAGGTTAGTTTTGTTATAAACTGAGATTTTTCTCTAATCAAAATACATTACTGTCATGGAAAATTTAAAAAAAGAATATAAGGAATGTGTTAACAATTCTTGCTCTAGAGAACTGAACTTAAACAGGCAATAGAACAAATTACTATCTCACACCGCATGACTGAAAGACGGTAGTTCTGAAATTTGTTCTAAAGTCATATATACACTGCAGAGTGATCTGAAAAGCTCCGTTGCTTTTAGATTAGCATTATATGAATATACACACACTACAGATATTTCTTAGCTATAATTGTTTGCTATATTACAAACGATGGAAATGTAGAAGAAGAATTATTAGACCTGATAAAATTAAATAAAACCACGAAAGGTATTGGCATAAAGAATGAACCTAGCAAAGATTTATTAAATACTCAGCTAACACTGCATAAACTTGTTATTATTGCAACAGTCAAAGCATCAGCTATGGTAGTACCAAATACTGATCTAGTTGGACAGTTGAAATATGATCTCAACTATCCTGAATATCTCTTTATTCTTTGTATCATCCACGTTGAACATTTAGTAAGCAAACACTTTAAGTTCAACAATGTCATATATTACGTTTTAAAAATGTGTATTTCATTTGGCCTAGTTTAAAAACACATGGAAAATTTAGACACTTTATTTAGGTGGTTGAGCTTGAAGAAAAGATACGTGACGCGTCATTCTACCGTATTGTAAAATGGCTATCAACTAACAATCTTTTGAATATGTTTGTTGCTCGTTTTGGACCAATCATTGCTCTTGTGAAATAAAAGAAAAATAATTACACATAACTAGAAGAGCACGAATTGGTACAGGATTTGATTCTCTTTACAAATGTAGTGCAACATATACAATATTTAAATATGGCAGTTCAAGAAAGGAACATTGTTATCACAGAGCTTACCCAATCAGTTTTCAGAATGAAACTAATCCTTTCCAAATATATCTGGCAATAAAAAAAAGTGACCACTTCTCAAACTTAAATTAAGAATAACTGCTTTTCCTGATCTTGAATTATAGACAGTGGATTGAAACAATACGAAGTTCACTTAGAAACACCTTATAATGAATTTGAGAAAAGGCTTAAGAAGTTAGAAAGCTGAATCCATGTGTAGCATTTAGCTAAAAGAGTCAACATAAACGTGATGAAACTTACCCCACCGTACTGCTGGCCGCATCAAATGGGAACACTAATAAACAGCGCGGCTGACCACAACCTCCCGGACACATGTTAAACTCAATACTGAGCCTCGATTGTTGATACTGACAGGCCAAAGAACATAGAGACTAGAAACTTCGGTGCTGAAGAGGTGCTGTTCGCCCTTCATTACGGAACACTGGAACAGTTCCGATGGTTCCAGAACTGTACTTTCATGCGCATGATCTTTCCCGAATATCCCAGATGTCCACCCTTCCCCTTTTCTTCCGTCGCTCCGTCTTCTGGGTCGTATCATATATATAGTGGTGTGTGCGCTATGTATGATCACTATTGGGCTTGGACAAATTAAGAACAGGAGGAGCTCTAGCTTCATTCATATTGTAAGATCAAAATTCACTTTTCGGCTATAATTTATTATTTCTCGATTTTCAATCATATAAACTTTATTATTCTAAATTCCTTTTTCGGCAATATAATTTATAAAACTTCAAGATAACAAAAAATGACTGTTTTTTTTTTACTTTAATTTTATTTTTTATTTTTTGCATGATCGATATTGTCTTTGTTAAAAATCGATCTTTTTGTTAGTTCGTGATGTAAACGAGTTAGATCGATTATCATGATAGTATCGATATAAGGGAACTAAATCTGTTAAACATTGTGATATTCAGCCTTGTGGGCATTAAATGTAATATTTACTTGGGGACTTAAGTTTTTTCTTTAAACATGTCAAAACTTAATATTGATGATCTGTTATTGATATTGTTTATATTACTTAATCTTGGGGTTTCTTTTAATACATTGCGGGTTTGGTAAATGTCTCGATTATTAAGGAAACATAATGTTCAGATTAACTTAGGAAGTTATTATTAAATTTTTAATCTCTTTTGAGTATTGTATTACTTAATTTTTTTAAGAACCTTTTTGTGCGTGTCAACGCCTATTTACTTCTTGTCATTTTTATAGGATAACGGCGATTCTTGAGCCATTTAGGTAATATTTTAAAACCTACGAGGATTCCTCTAATTTTTTGTTTATATATTTCTATTAAATATCTCTAATTCTTTGCTTCTTCAATATTGTCATATATTTATATTTGTCATGGATAAATAAATACCTATTGAAACCAGTCAAAATATTATTCGTAATTATAAGCAACCATGCCCTAGGTAATGTTATCAAATATATATAGTTATCGTTATTTGTTTTGATTTAGGAGTATCATCATAGTTATGAATCTCATTTAATTACATATTAAGAGATAGACCGCTCCATGTTCATATCCGAACTAGGTTGAGAATAGCGGATTCTGGACTTTGAATGTTACGGAAACATAACGAAAGCTTAGAACTCCTAGCACTCTCTCCTATTGCCCCTTGTTTTGCCCTGTCTTATTTGTTGTGTTTTGGACCTCCTAAATTTTTTTATTTAGTGTTAAGGAAGGTTCAGATTAAGCTTAAGTTAGGTCAAGAGTGTATATGTTTTCACACCCTCATATTCACTATTTCATCCCCCTCTTCTCATCGGACATGAAAAGAGTCTCCACGGAAGAATTTACGTTTACTTTACTTAGGCATGAAGGTTAATATTACCACAAATGCTACGGTGATGTAGCCCAAAAACGCATATGTAGCTATATAATATATATATTAGGGATGCTTAAATTACACCTTTAAAATACATTGAGGTACCTGCTATTTTTTTCCTTGTTGAAAAACGGGTACAGCTAATCTTACTAAATTATTTTAACTTTGTGGTCACTACCGCACATACAAATTTTATAAAAATTGGTCATTTTAACTTGAAGTGAACCATCTACCAGAGCCTAAGCCACGAATTGTTCACTAACACTACACCACGATTTCCTCTCCCGAGGATTACCCCAGGTCCAACCCTCACTCCCTTTACCCTATAACATTGGTTGGCTTTTAGTAACTTTGAGATTGTATACGCAAACGTACATGTCCGCTTTCGTTGCCTTTTACTCAATCTATCTAATTGTTGTGTTTATTTACAATCACAAGTTTATATTTATATGTAAACGAATCTACAATGTTATCTTAAAGAAGTAAAGTGACTTGTGTTTAAGTTTTGTTTTGTGTATGTTACAGCAGGCAATGCGAATGCAAGTGAAGGTAATATACTAAGGAAAAACCTAAAATATAACTATGCTATCAAGTAGTAAAGCAGTTGTTGCTATAAGAACCACTACAGAAATATAGCCAAACTGAAGCCAAAACCAAACTTCCATTAAAATAAAATATTGTCCCTGTTTTTTCTTTACAAATTTGGGATTAAGTAATAACATTAGAGATTCTGCTCATTGTACTGCAAAGATGTTTTAGTTGTTTGAGAAAGGTTCCGAATACCCACAAGATTCGTTAACACATGATAGGCAAAATAGAAGAGCTTTTTAGGGAATGGCAAAAAAATTTGAAAATTAAGTAAAATGACGCTAAATATTAGAAAGGGCTAAAGAAAAGAGAAGGATGGAAGAAGAAACTGGAAGATCTCTTTGATATCACCCATGCCGAATTATTCCTATTCAGGAAGAGAAGAATTTATTTTGGCTCAACAAGAAAAAGGATGTCCCTACCAGATTGGGAGCATAGATAAAATACTTGCCAAGAAGGAAACTGAATCTGAGCAGAAAAATCCCGTGTAAAAAGAATGCAAAGAACAGGAAGAGTATATTATTAAATTGATCAATTTGCGAACTCCAATTCCAATATCTTCTTCGAGTGGAGAGGAGATCGATTTATCTGATAACTCCTGATTCTGCTTTTCAATGTCATTAAATCTCTGAATCACTTCCGAAAAATAAGGTAGGAAGAAACTTTTTGATGCTGATTTGGCTGTAAGTCTTGATGCTGCAAGATTAAGTAATCGAAAAGACTGTCGTACTCATGACTACTCTTAAGAGACTTGGCTGCATTCCTTCAAAATATCATGTTAACAGTTCTTCTATCCGTCGTCAACATTTAAAGTGTCGAAATAAGATTGCAGAGTCTTTGAAGAGTGTATTTACGCCAGAAGTCCACCTCACTATTCACTGGAATGGGAAAATGATAGAAGGTATCACAGGGCATAAAACCGTGGATGTTATTCCAATTGTGGTATCTGGTAGGAGTGTTTGATCAACTTCTCACAGTTGCTAAACTAAGAAGAGTCAGCAGCTTCAGAAGTTTATGAAACAACATTATTTTGGGGAATTTGTGATCAAATAAAATGTATTAGGTTAGACACTACTGCAGTACATACTGGACCAAAGAACGGGGCATGGATTCTTTTTGAATAAAGATGAACATACAAGTGCTGTGGTTCGCCTTCCATCATCATCTCATGGAGATTCTGCTGGAGGCAGTAGTTGTTCATACACTTGTAATTTAACTCGTCCAGAGATATTTTTGTTTAAAAGATCTAAAAATGCATTGAGCACAATTGAATATACTAAGGTTTAAACTGTCTCTTCTAATTGTGCTACCATAAATTAAGTCAAAAATATTAGCAATGACATGATCTCTTTTGCCCAGAAGCAACTTGAAAAGTTCCTACAAGGAATTACCAAGCCATACTGTTATATTCCTTGGAGCATCCCGTAATAGGGAATAGAGAACCTGCTAGACTTCATATTGCTAGATTGATAGCGAAAGCAAATTATTCATTCAAACCTACGAAGAGAGAAGTGAAGGGAATTTGCGACACTAGCATTTTTACAGTAAAAGTTTACTTAGAATTCTGGTTCCAAGCTTCCTCAGGGTGTTTTGCATCTACAAACAATCTTCAGTTCCTGAAAGATCTAAAAGAAAGTATGATAAAGTAAATCAAGTGTTGTCAAAAATCACCATGAAATAGCTTATTGGCCACCTATGGTATCTATTATAAGAGCTGGTTGCGTTCGGTTTTTTTGACGAAGATGTTTCAACTGTAACAAAGTGAAAGATGGTGGACTTTGCCCTGAAAGCAGGGGGTTGAAAACTCACCCAGAATTTTCTTAATTCACAAAGAAATCATACTTTTATACATAGCTAAAATTCAAAGTGACATAGAAAGGAAAGATATGTAGTCATTCAAATGTATAGGGGTCTGTGCGGAAGTGGTGACTCAGTCTTGGCATACAGGACCCATGGTGTGCGGAGGTGTATTTTCCGATGCGTCCACTTCTTAGGCCTGAACACGTAATTCATGGTAGGCTTTGGTATCAAGACATATCCAGGATTGTCACCGGGGATTTATCACCCCCTGATACTGCCATTCATTCCAATAAGGACTTACAGGTTCAGTCACCTTATGTGTAGACTACTAGCAGCTATGTTGGTATAGAACGCTGCCCAGGGTACAACATAGGAGTTTGTCTACACGTCGTACCCACAATTAGATGATGTAATGATAGATAATATAATATTGTGGAGCTGGGGTGAGTCTTAACCTAGCTTAAGCCTAATTAACCTAACCCTGGTGACTATTGGGATTATTCCCCTAAAGGGAAAAATACCAAAGGTACCCCTGGGAATTGAACTCGGGACCCCTAAGCTCGTAATCAGGTATACTGGCACCTACACCATGGGGCCGGCTAAGGACGTTGTGTGAGCAAGGCACAGGAGATAGAATTGCATCGTAATATTTGCTGATGGCCTGGTGGTATTTCCGGATAAAACTATATCTGGTGACCAGGTGTTGGGCCTGATAATTGTCTCAACCGGGTTGAAATTCCAGTATATTGGCCTTTAGGCCCAGTGAAACACACATAATTCCTATTTTTGTTAAAAAAACCTTCAAAATCGTGTCAGGCTTCCTAAGTAGGTTCGATTGAGAGTCCCCTCACGAAGGCCGGTTGGTTGAGTGATTGATACGTCTACAGCCTGTGGAGGGTTGGTATTTATAGATCGGTTGTCTATAGAATTTGAGACTGATTGAGTTAGCTAGTTTATTAGCTGTCAACGTTCCTCTTGTTTAAAAACAATATTCTCAGGAATAGCCCCGTAACGTTCTCTGTATGTTTATTTGGGTGCTGCTTATTCATGGTAGGTGACTTCACTGAAACGTTTGTCTTTAAGAAGTCCGAAGGTAGAGATTTCAAATAAGGGAATATTTTTCCTCTCGCCTTTATTTTCATTAGAACACAGCCTAACCAAATTTATCTTGGACGTAAATTAGTATAATTTTTGAAACTGGTTCTAATTTAAATGTATGTGTTATTGTTTAACCCCTTTCATAAAAAGTGTAAAACTGGGTGATACATATGTAAGAATGGTGAATGTTCCGTGGTATTGATTATCTTGATTCCTTATTTTAAAATTACTGTGACCGAATTCCATTTTTAATTCTGAGCTAGTGCCTCTATTAGGTCAACATGTGACATAAATGGGATAGTTTAACATCTCTAATTTATTACTGAGTGAGGGCGTCTATTAATTTGCACCATTTTAAATGAAATATAATAATATATTAAAATAATAATTTATTTAGTTCTAAAGTGTCTACAAAAATGTGGTGACATGTGGTTATTATTTAGAAAACCAAATGGGTTACATCTTATTATACCATCCATACACTTTCAATGTCTGTTGAAGCTTTGTTATACCACTCTGCACTCACTAGCCTGAAATTATAAAGTAATGACTCGTAATGACACCATCTCAAATCTTGGGCCAGTTGGGAACCCTAGCATCAATTACGTATCTACGATCAGAGCCATTTTATGAAAATGGGAGGCCTGGGGCAGTAGTTTTTCAGTTTCAGCACTAAACTTATAATATATTGATATGTTATCTGTACATATGCTACTTAAGAGCATGCATCACATGGCAATAAACTCTTTGATACAGTCGGCTAAAAATCGTAGATTTACATGAATACTATTGCACGTGGATTACTTCTGATTAAACATTAATGGAGCTGAAGAGTTAATAGATATGTCTAATACTGTACATTGTTGAAATATTAAATGATATTTGGATAAAAACTGCATTGACAAGTCCATTTTTGACAATTTTAGAATGGCTTCACAGCTAACCATTGTGAACAAATCTTAATTCTGTCTTAATAGGGACATAATATATTTATTAACAAGAAACTTTGTCGCTTTGTCACCCATCGTCACCGTGGAAAATTTTCAGTAAGCCCCTAATCATTCAAATACGAATGCACTGCACACATCTCTCGCATATCATTGGTCTTTTATTTTCACTTTAACTTCCATACCTCGCTCGAGCCGTGAGGTGAGTTGGGCCTGCTATTATGAACGCTCTTATTTCTAATGTTTTATTGAATATTGACCAAACCATTAAATGAATGTACTTTATTAAATGCAAACAATCAATCAAATTAAATCATCAAAAGTAAATTCCTATTTCTACCTTTGCACTGTTAGTTTTCTGTTGACCGATAGTGGTAGCACAATTGTGGCGTATTCTACTGTATGTTGCACATTACTCAAATAAAGTAAATCTTAAATTACATAAAGTTAGGGTTTTCAGGAATCTGGAACGGAGTCCTATCACTAAGCAAATACCTAAGACTGTTAATTATTTGTACACTATTTGGTGCGAGATTTAGAATAATAACTGTAACTGAATTTAATATTTTTTTGGGAAAATGTGGCCCCCTGGAATGTGAGGCCCGGGGCAATCTCCCTCTTTGCCCCCCTCCCCAAAACTAGATGCAGCCCTGTCTACGATACATCATGGACCTTACATTGTGGACGGTGGCTAATGCATGGGGAAGATAGATAAATGTTCCTGCTCCCTGGCTTACGAAATCAACACGCTACTGAATCAATGATGTCCACTACATTCCACGAGTATCACGGCTACTGAGATAAACGGAGGCTCTAACTCAGTTGCTAACAGGATGGATATATTCATATTTGCTGACGCAGTTATAATGGTACTAAACTTCGTTCAACTGTTAGTTCAAATACTTAATTCTATAGTTTAATAGTATTGATACCTCACACTAGCATAGAAGCAAAATTTTAAATGCTATATCACAGACTAACTGAAGTGTATTTTGCTTGTATTATCCCCAGAACTTTGAGTTATATAATAATAAATAACCAAAAGGAAAATATTAGTAGCCTACTGTTATATTTTTAACGGCAAATATGTGTTTATGGTTTTACGTAATTATTATCTTTTACTTCATAAGTAAAGAAACAGTCATATTAATTATATTTATATGAAACTACATGGAACTTAGAAACGCCACATAAATCACTAGCCAGAACTCTAACGTCACTTAAGTCTAGTGCTGTAATTTGTTATAGAGTACATATAAACTCACTAAACGAATAAGGTGATCGCTGAATAATAAGTATATACATGACCCGAATATAAGTTTGGGTTTATATTCATGCATAACATATAGTTAATAGTGAACAGTATATCGCATATAGTGCGCGAGACGTTAAAATACAGTATTTTCAAGTATACCGTTTATAATCGATACATAGTGTATAGTGCGCAAAGCATAAAGTTGATTTTACTTTAACATCTTATATGTTATTCATGAGAGTAATATAGACAAGGGCCCTAGGGAACGAAGGCACGCAACCTCCATCCCAACGAACCCCAAGTTCATTTTAAAATTATTATTCGCACTCTCATGACAATTTTATCTTTCCATAATAGTTTCAAGAAAAAAATTTTTTCGGTTTAAGTATTAGCAGGCTATGTTTTTGAAAAGGCATGCAGTCAGGCGCGCGGCGGTCAGCTCTATGAATTGTGAAACCAAACCTTCCCTCCCCTTTACTTCTTGTCGTCATGCTGCTACGGCTAGCTAGCCTTGCATATTCTTCGTGTGAAGGCGCACTCCCTTAAGGACCAGCTACATGTATCCGCACCGCACCGCCCCGCACCGCACCGCACCGCACCACACCACATATTATAGCAAGTGGCTATACGAGCCGCATCGCACCGCATTTTCTAACCATTTTTATATTCTATATAGACTGAGTTCTATTACAAATTAAGTTAGCTACTAATTACAAAGAATAAAGTTTTAAGCTAGCTAATAATTAAGAAGAACAATGTTTGTTGTTAAATAAGTTGTTGCATATAATATTGTTTATCTTGTACGTAATGTTGGAAACAATGACTACAGCGTCACACGTGCAACGGCTGTGAAAGAAATGCATAGTTTTACCATGAAAACAAAGTTCGGAACCTCTCGAACATTTATTTCCGGTGGTAGGTGGCTACACGGTCCACACCGCACCGCAAAAGTGCGGAGCAATGCTCTCTCGACAATTCGTCCATACCGGTGCAGTGCATTGCGTTGTGGTGTGGACTTGTGAAGCCGCTTGCATTTAAAAACGTAGATAGCATTCCACCGGAAATATGCAGTACGGTGCAGTGCGGTGCGGACTTGTGTAGACACTTGCATTTAAAAACGTAGGTAGCATTCCACCGGAAAAATGCAGTGTGGTGCGGTGCGATGCGGCTCCGTGTAACTGGAGCTTAACTAGCCCTAAGGTTGAAAGCTTGTGAGATAATGTGTATAGCGTGAACCAGCAATAATTGTTGTCGGTCATCCTGCGTGTTCCTGCACCTTGAGGTTGTGTGTGGCGTGTGTGTTCATAATAATATTATGTAGGGTTATTTTAGGATATTGTTTATTTGAGTTATATGTTTTAACATTTTTCGTAACCAGGCCTAATATGAATAGTTCAATTCAGGCGCTTAAGACAACAAATGTTGCAAGATTAACTCTGGATCAAAAAATACAATTGAAATCATTAATTAGGCCATGTCCTGAATTCTGCATGGAACAAAGTGAAACGAATAAAAATAAAAATAAAGGTTTTAAAAGGCAGCTCAAGTCCAAAGATTCATATGAAAAAATTACTGGATTTGCGGCTGTGGTGTGGACAAATCTTTCTACTGTTTCCCGTGTATTTTGTTTTCTCCCAGAAACAGTGGTGAATGCTTGTGAATAGTAAAAGGCGTCAAAGATATAAAAAATTTAACAGAAAAAATTAAGAAACAAAGTATCTGTGAATCACATGAATAGTATCGTTGATCTTTCTTTGCTAGGAAAAGTAAACATATCACCTAATCTAGACTCAAAATACAAAGAAAACTTTAAAAAAAAAAACTCACGTTGACAAAACTAGGCACATATTAAAAAGGTTGATTTTATGTGTTAAATTCTGTAGTGTTTTTGAATTACCTCTCAGAGGTCATGACGAATCAGCATCATCTACAAATCTTTGTGTTTACAGAAGTCGAATTAATTACACTGCTGAGCTGGATTCTGCAATGAAAGACCATTTACAATCGGCCACTTTATTCAAAGGAACATCGAAAATAATACAAAATGACATACTGTACTGCATGCTTAATGTCTGTAGGGAGGTAATAGAAAAGCAGATACGAGATTCTGAATTTATAGCCATCGAATGTGATGAGACAACTGATGTAACGAGCCATTGTCAGATGGTATTAGTTTTTAGGTATGAGTTTGAAGGGTTGGCTTGTGAGACGTTTTGGGGGTTTCTTATCCTGAAGGAAAATGGTTAGCAAACCTACAGTTAACGAGGCGAGTAGCCACAGAAGGGCTTTTGAGGACCCAAATTTCATGTTCTGGCTAAGTCTTTTCCACAAAATTTTACCCCACTTAGATGTATTGTACCAACAACTACAAACCATTAACAGAGACAGTGTAATGTTGGAAAGCGACGTTTGCATTCCTGAAAATAAGATGCAGAAAGAGAGGGGGTAAGTGAATGAAATAGAGAAGCAAATAAACGAAAGGTTCCCTGAACAACCAAGAAAAAGGAAAAGTAATTTTGAATGTAGCACCAGTGTCGGGGATGCAAAATAATTGTGTGATGTTATTCCAACTCATGTAAAAGACAAATTCACTTTTACTGTCATCTGGAGGCAGCTTCTTTGTTATGTAATAAGTTATTTCCACAAGTTTCTACTTGTTTTCCGGAAGAAAAATTCACTCAAATAATCCACTGCTACCCTTTCTTAGAAAAGAAAAACTCCGGTCTGAATTGGGACTAATATACAGACGACAGGACTTTAACATTAAAGGAGCAATACACCTATTGAACTTCATGGAGAAAAATAACATTATTTCAGTTTTCAGTGAGGTGACAAAGCTTCTATAAATAATCATAACGACACCAATGACGTCTGCTGAATCTGAACGTTGCTTTTCAACACTGAAAATAATTAAGGCTTTCCTAAGGAATACAACGACAAATAACAGCGAATGCTCTAGCGATGGTAGCCATATCAACAAGGAACTTATACAACAAATGAAGGACTTTGACGTAAGATTTATTTAAAAGTTCATTAACTTAAAGGATAGACATATGGACTTCGTATGTAAATAATTTCTTTGTTTATTGCGTACTAAGTCATTTCTCGCAAGTGTAAATAATGTAAATATTGTGTATCCTACATGTTAATCTTGTGAGGACATTGAACATACATACCTATATATTTATGCACATTACACAGCTGCAGAGTTTCTACAACAGATCCACGTTCTTTGGGGTGAGTTTAGGTTTTTTATCTTTGCATGTTGCTTGTGATATTAATTCTTGAGTTTAAATAAATGAATATTTAACAAAATATATTCCGAAATTTGTGTCTTCTTTTGAATGTATTTTTTAGAAATAATTAATAAACTAAACATGCCGCAACCTCCAGCTTCTAAAGAGACGAGCTGCCACTGAGTATAGATAATCATTGAACTTGAGACGTAACAGCCAATAAGAATGAGAGGAGAGGACATAGCAAATTAAAGGCAAGTATACAAGCAGACGAAAAAATTAGCTTTCTGTATTCATTATCTAATTTGAAATGCCTTGTGGAAGCGATTTTTTTTTTATTCGTGGATTTTATTTAATTTACGTCACTAAATATGATTGTCTATATGGTAGAAAATAAAGGAGATATACTAAATATCTCATTCTGTTATTTAGAATATCCATGAAAATAATAAAATCAAATTTTATTTAATATTATGGAAAAAAATCTAAATTTATTTAAATTCAATTTCAAAAAATATAGTTTAATTAACCCTCAACTACTATAGGGAGTTTTATACTACAGTGGATCATTTCTTATTTTAAATATTAGGTAAGGGTTATTACGGTTGTTTTTTCCAATAAGTCCTTTATTTAACTATTTTTAAAGATATTATATAATATTGAAAATAGGTTAGGCCGTTTTCTATGAATAAAAGACAAAGGGTTTAAGTAAGAATTTTACACTACGTTTTATTATAAACCATTGTATTCTTCTTATTAATTGTGCCCTGTACGCTATGCACTATTTACTATTATTCATACGTCATGCATGGATATTAACTCATGCTTATACAAAACCTTTTGATAATATCGAGGTTCGTGGATACTCAATTCCCGTAGCTAATAACAGTATTCCGGTAATTATTTTTAAGTGAACAGGAGACAGACAAAAAATGAGCACAAAGTAAAGTGTAAGAGTTAGAGCGCAATATATAATATATATAATCAGTAGATTTGTGCTAGACAGTGTTACTAATTGCTAAAGCTAGAAATGACCTTAGTATCCAATACCTCTCCTCAATTCAACAATACTTCAATCAATATAGTCTATACAATTCAGTTATGAGAAAAATTCAAATTTTTATAAAAAAAATTGGACAGTTCCAAAAATATTCAACTTTAGTTATTGGCTAAGCTTTTGTCATCTTATCTGCTAAATGATCACTAGCTGGTATATATTATATTCTAAATTTACGATTGTTAACCATAACATTCATTAACAATAGTTTGTCAATTGTATAGTGGAAGCAAGGAGGCGAAATAATACGGTCATCATCAATGTGTATCATCCTACATAAGGCAAAGATGACCTAGTAAAGAATAGTTTCTAAGAGGAGGTAGAACACCTGCGTGACCAGTCCCCAACCTACAACATTATAAAATTAACATTTAAATTCAAATATAGAGAAGAAAGAACTATTTAGGCTTACGATAGAAATACAGCTCGTATGTTGTCAGTAATTATAATTGAATAAAATTGCTAGATTTTGCAACATCTAAGACCTTTTTATGAAGAGTACTTGATTCACGCATAAGGATATTCATACATATTCAGATGAGAATACACATAATTGAATATAACACTTGCTGATAGATAAAACGTCATACGAGCTTACTGTATGTCAGGTCATACAGAGATGTAGATTGTGATTCGGACCACTACTTGATAGTAGCAAAACTAAGCGAACGTCTGCAATAACAAAAACTGGAAATCTGTCCGACAAACTAGAAAGATATAATGTAGAAAAACTGAGATATGGAAAGTATAGGAATATATTGAAATATACACATTTTAATAGGTTTGCTGCATAAAGTGTTCACAGGATAGGAAGGTTAACGCTCATCCTAAGAAACATAGTGAAGTTGTCAGGAATATTTTAGAGATGCAATGAAGAGTAGTGTTCGTCTCTGCAAAAAGAGTAAGAAGATGCCATGGTTTGACAACGAATGTATGAAATTAATAAAGGAGATAAATGAAGCAAAATTACATCGGTTATCAATTCCTATTAAATAGAGCTTAAACACTTTCAACAATGAAAAAATTAAAGCCGGTAGCTTATTTAAAAAAAGAGAGTATTTAAAGGATAAACTCAATAGGATGTAAAATAATAGCAAAATTAAGAATATCAGGGAGATTTACTCAGGTACTTGAGGAAATAGGAAAAGTTATCATACTGTTACCTGCCCCCAACTCTATTGTAGAAATAACACACAGTGGCAGGTACAAGAGAGTTAAAAATATTTATTCTTCAAAAACATATTACACCTCATTGAGGGAGAGGGACACAAGTAAATAATAATGCCGTGGTTAAGCCGCATACAGACATTTGTGTTTAATGGCGTGCGGCCCCCTTGTAAACAAGCGTGAAAATTACTCAAGACATAATACCCAGATATCCTCACCATAATAATGGTTTTCCTACACAAGAATCACGGGCCCATATGGCTCGCGGTCCAAGATTAATAGACATGAAATGTTTATAGCAAGAAATATTAACATATTATAACCTTTGTAACTATACTGCTATACAAAACTGGTAGCCCTAACTGGCTCGCGGCCCCTAAGTTAACTAGCATAAATATCTATAAGATGTAACAATATAAAATACTCTAACTTTAATAACAGGCCTGTTACTGGTAGCCCTAACTGGCTCGCGGCCGCTAAGTTAACTAGCATAATTATCTATAAGATGTAACAATATAAAATACTCTAACTTTAATAACAATCCTGTTATACAAAACTGGTATCCCTAAGTTAACTAGCATAAATATTTATAAGAAGTAACAATATAAAATACTCTAACTTTAATAACAATCCTGTTACACAAAACTGGTAGCCCTAACTGGCTCGCGGCCCCTAAGTTAACTAGCATAAATATCTACAAGAAGTAACAATCCAATAGACTTCCTGTGAAGCGGGCAACATATGATCTAGGATAACCGGAGCGGTCCCCTCTAAGATGATTTAGCCATATCGGCCAGTGACAAAATAAATAATCGCGATAAATCGCTGAACCAAAAAATATGCAAGATAAGATAATATTAGTCCGAGACGTTTAAATTAGAAAGATAATAAGTTATAGCCAAAGGGAATTTTGAATAGTAAATCGAGCCTACGTGATAGTAAGGCTCTTACCTCCTAAAGTCCATAGCGCAAATGCGTGTCCATTCACTAGACTCCGTCCATTATATACACAAGATGGTTTAGTGCTGTCAGAGTGCACAAGGGGGGGGGCATCTAGAACCTCCGATATGGCCCAAGGAACAACAGCCATACGTAGAACACACATCTAGAAGCATTTCAGAATGCGCACCACCCATGCTCGGTGAGATTCACTTGTTTGGAAGAAGAGAGGGAGGGGGCGTCAGCAGACATGGCGAGCAGCGAGGCAAGAACACTGGCTCAGTTGAATGGTGTTATTGCTGCGGAGTGTTTCTCGGGAATTGAAGTCCAGTCGTATCGCGTCAGCAGGGGCCCGTATCGTGTCAACATGGGCAGGCTTGAGTGAGTGTACCCATTTCCTTCACATTTTGTTGTAACCAGGTTACAATGTCCCCCCTTGGAGGAAGATGAAAGAAGTCCTCGGCTTTGGTGAACGAACGAGGGGGCGCCACCCTCGACATCCACGGCCGACTCGGAAGGAAGAGAAGTCGGTACAATCTCAGGCCTCAGCAGACAGCCATTGCCGGATACGATGAAGCGCCCTGAATGACTCGTACACGGACTCTCAAGCAGACTCCCGGTAGAATGTCTACTCTCCCACATGACGCTTCTCATGTAGTTCACAAGAATAGGCAGCGACAGCGATGAGTAGCTCTGCCTTCCACCAAGTATTGAGGCAGCACATGACGCGGCCCGTTTGCAGATGACGTGCCGTAGCCAGCTTTCCGTCCCAGAGCAAGAAAGGGGGGGGGGCAGAAAACCATACAGAAACAGGACGCTACTCTGAGAACACAGAACACATAGTCTTTTCTTTTACCAGGATCTACATTCAGATTACTATATCTCGCTCACAAAAACGTCTGTCATCTGCACTCACAAGTCCTATCCATAACGTCCCTTATCAGGAGTTAAAAAAAACCCATACACAAATCAGTTCTCTGATTCGATAGTACTCTTGCGCCGGTCGCTAGTCTAGCCACACCGACTCACCCTCGGGCGTGGTCCATACCCGGAGCGAGCATCATCGATGGGTTCCCAGGCGTGTCGTGACGCATACCTGACCGTTCCACATACAGTTTTTTTTTTGTTGGGCTCAGAAGGGTAAGTTACATATTTATGTAATACAAGTTAGAGACGTAAGGTCCAACAAAAATAAAGAGAAGTTAAATTTAGAAGTGGGGCCCTCCCCTATATATATATATATATATATATATATAGGGAGGGCCCCCTCTAATATATATATATATTAAAACTAACAAAATCATGTATAGTACATAATAATACATTAGTTATAACACGCCAGTACATATCTCATATATAAATAAATAAGATTACAAAAGGGAATATCACATTTGTAGAGACCAATGGACGCATCACACTACGGCCTTTAGGTGGCTCACGTGCGCCCTGTGCACCATGGCGGGATCAGTTACATCTCTCAACATCACGGATACCGGGGTGATGAACTTATCCACAGACCAAGGACCACTCCACTTGAGGGCCAATTTTGCCGAGGACCTGTCGGCAGCCGAGCTAAGGGGAAAACATTTACACACAACTTTGTCTCCAAGGTTGAACGAGACGGGAATACGTCCTCGATTATAAGTCGAAGCCAACTTTCTCTGAGATTTTTGGAGGTTTTTGAAAGCTAGCTCACATCTTTCCTCATACGAGCAATCGCTTACGTTATCCAACAGTGGGTCAATCTCCCAGTTGGCTAACAGGGGGTGGTTGAAGTCCCTGTTGAGGAGGATTGAGGAGGGGGAGGCCTTGACCGACTCGTGGAACGCAGCGTTTAACGCAATGATAAGAACATCGATGTTCTGATCCCAATGGGAATGATCTTGATGATGGAAAATCGTAAGGGCGATATTCAAGTTGCAATTGAATCGTTCCACTTGGTTGGGCGATGGATGATAGGGGCTGGTGGTCACGTGTCTGATCCCCCAGGAAAAGCACATGTCCCCAAAGGCCCTGGACCTGAAACACGGCCCGTTGTCACTCACTACGACCCTCGGGGTTCTTAGGATAGCCCAGACACGCCTACACAAAGCATTAACGGTCGTCACCGCCTTGATATTCCTTAGAGGGATAAGTATGACAAATTTAGAAAAGGCGTCCATGGCAACGAGAATGGACGTATTACCCTGGGTGGACCGAGTCAGCGGTCCTACAAAATCTATAAAAATCTTTTCCCAAGGCCTCCTAGTTACATCTGCAGAATGGAAACCAATTTTAGAGTTACGAGCGGGCTTCGCTAATTGGCAAGGTTCGCACTTGCGCACCCAGTTCCTAACATCTCTATTGAGGCGCGGCCAAAAAAACTCTTTAGATATTTTGCGCTCGGTTTTAAGGACACCACAATGCCCACCTAGGAGGGAGTCGTGAAAATACCTGATTAGCATTGGCCTAAGTTTCTCGGGAACAAAATACCTTAGCCTACCATTTATCCTAACTGTGAGCAGATCTTTATAAATAACATAATTACCTACTTTCTCACCCTTCTTTAATCTATCCACAACCTGCACGCAAAATTGATCTTCAGACTGGTGATCCTTAATAGATATAAACGATTCCGGGATCGAGAGTATGACGCACAACGAGTGTACTTCCCTATCGTTACCAATGGGCTCCTTATCCTCTGACATACGAGATAATGCGTCAGCTACAACATTAAGTTTGCCTGCAACGTGTTGCGTGGTGAAGCTGTATCTGAAAAGTTTCCAGACCCACCGCCCAATTTTCCCAAGTTGTTTCGGGTGGTTCCACATCCAACTTAACGCCATGTTGTCGGTAAATAAGTCAAAGTGATGTAGCTCAAGGTAGTCCGTGAATTCTCGATACCAAAGAGATAACTGAGGCATTCTTTCTTGTACACGCTGTATTTCCTTTCCACCGGGCTAAGAGTCCTGCTAGCAAAGGCTACCGGCCTACTCCCTTTAAGCGTCTGTTGAGAAAGAACAGCTCCCAGCGCTACCGACGAAGCGTCAACGTGTAATTGGAAGGGTAGGGAGAAATCGGGCATGCGCAAAACAGCAGGGGATACCAGGTGGCGCTAAGCGCGATAAAAGCTTCATTCTGGGTGGCCCTCCACATAAACGTGGCTCCTTTTCTCTTCAACGCGTTCAAGGGGTAAGCAATCTCAGAAAAGTTCAGGACGAATCTTGCATAATAGGCGCACATGCCCAGGAAGCGTAGGACACCCTTGATGTTCTTGGAAGCGGGAAAGTCTAAGATAGGTTTGATGCGCTCGGGGTCGAAGAGGAGGTTCCCTTCAGAAATGATATAACTGAGGTAAGGGACAGATCTTTTCGCCCCAGCGACCTTCTCGGAGTTAACAGCCAACCGGCTTCGCGCAAGCGCCCCAACACAATTTCCACGTGACGTAAGTGGTCCTCAAAGGATTTGCTGTAGATGCAAATATCGTCTAAGTAATTGAACACAAAGTCATATTTCAAATCAGCCAAGATGTGGTCTAACACCCTACTAAGAGCCTGTCCTCCGCAGCTTATACCCAAGGGCACACGATTGAATTCGTAGACCTGCCAAGGGTAATAAACGCAGTGAACTTCTTCGAAGATTCAGAAAGGGAACTTTGAAGAAAGCTGGCATTGAGGTCAATTAGGCTATAAAATTTGGATCCACCGAGATGTTGGAAGGCGGATTCAATTCTGGGCATGGGGTAGGGGTCAAAAACAATTTTTTTGTTAGGTTTCCTGTAGTCAACAATGAGTCATGCCCATGACCTTTCCTCGGGATGATGAAAGCAGGGCGGGCATATGGTGATTTTGAAGGCCTAATAACCCCTTTCTCCTCAAATTTCCCAGATCAGATTTCTGAAAACCTCTAACTTTGGCGGTGCACAGGAGTAGGGACCTGACCTTACGGGGATAAGGTCAAGAGCGACAATGTCGTACGGCAAGACGTCGCACTTACCCCATCTGTCAGTGATGACGTCAGGGAACTGGCCTACTAAACGGTCCATAGCGGCGCTTTCGTCAGAAACCGAAAATATACCTGGGAAACTGTGCTCGACACAAAATGGAATACGTAATACTTGGCTCAAAATTGAAAGACAATTCTAAGACCCTAAATCCAACTTAACCTGAGCGTGGAACATAAAATCGTTCCCTAGAATGATGTCAAAAGGCAAGTCCTGAACAATGTAGAACGGACGTTTCCAGGAAAAACCAACCTATCTTAATCGGGATGATTACCTGAGAGTCCACAATGATACTCTGACCGTTTGCTATGGCGTAGGTTTTCGGATTGACAGATCTGTAGAAACACTTTACTTTCTCTTTCAACTTATTCAAGTAATTTCCACAAATAAAGGAATGACTAGCTCCCGTGTCTAACAAACAATAACACTGCTCTTTTCCCACCAGTATCGTGACAACAGGGGAGGGAATACGTGGATTTTGACGACTCGGCGTGACCGAACCACGGTTAAGGGCACCCTCACATGTTTCCTGCTCTACACTGCCTCTGAACGTGGCCTAACCTCTTACAACGAAAACAACTAACCCGTGAGAGATCACGGGGCGCCAAACTCTTAGACCCAGCATTTCTAGAGACATCCCCCGGCCGAGTGTCGGATGCGACAGCTCCCAAAGAGAGCGTCGTAAGAGCGGGCTCGGGAGTTGAACCCGTACGAGCACGATACGTCTGCGTGGGTTCATGCGCCAACAGATATTCACTCTCAGAGAGCAAGGTATTTTCCATAGCCGAGGCAAGAGAAAATAGATCCAGCACAGTGCGAGGCCTGTTGGTAAACACAAAGTGCCGTCTGGTAATGGGGGAGACATTTTCTAGTATAATGTCGACTATCTGGTTCTCCGAGAGACCACTATTGAGTACTTGAGCCGCTTCGGTTATAGATAACACGAAGTTCCTCAGGGATTCGTGGGGATACTGGAATCAACGAGTAACTTCCCTACACAATTTTTCCCTTACCCTGCTAGGCAATAAGGCCTCTAAGACAAGATCGATAAGCGATCCACAAGACAAGCGGTCATAAATCGCGCGAGAGAATAATTGAGTTAAAAACCTGAAGTTTTAGATAAACATATGGTCAGGAACGCCTCCTCACTAGCCAATTTTAAACAGGATTCTCTATTAATCTTGACTAAAAATTTAAACAACGTGGTGTGATCCTGTCCATCGTATACCGGGATACGACCCAAAATATCCAAAAGGACTTTGTTTTGACATTTAGTGAATGTTGGGGGCGGGCGTGAAGTGACATGAGCAGGGACGGAGAGGTTTTCATTCTCAACCTCATCCATACTTAGGTCGGTCTTAGCATACCCCATCCTATCAATTTCCTTGCATAGTCTAAATCTGAGCTCACCCACATTTGCACCAGGGGGGCTTCGATGCCTCGAGACACCAACTCGGCCACCAGCTGGTCCCGGCTCAGGCGATACACATCTGTTTTGGAGGAAACAGCAGTTGACTCTCCAGCTTGTAGAGCGGTCGCCATGGTCGTGGATAGCAAGAAAAGAATATAAACATGAATTAGTATAAAGATTAGATATAATCAAAATACAAAAGGGCATATGGGGGGGTTCCTACTCTTAGTCCTAGCACTCCTAAGCATGCCCTAATTCTCCTCAAAGAGAGCAGAGTGGCGCAGCTTCTCTCTTGTAACCTGCCCCCACCTCTATTGTAGAAATAACACACAGTGGCAGGTACAAGAGAGCTATAAATATTTATTCTTCAAAAAAATATTACACCTCATTGAGGGAGAGTGACACAGGTAAATAATAATGTCGTGGTAAAGCCACATACAGACATTTGTGTTTAATGGCGTGCGTCCCCCTTGTAAACAAGTGAAAATTACTCAAGACATAATACCCAGCTATCCTCACCATAATAATGGTTTTCCTACCCAAGAATCACGGGCTCATATGGCTCGCGGTCCAAGATTAATAGACATGAAATGTTTATAGCAAGACAATACTAACATATTATAACCTTTGTAACTATACTGCTATACAAAACTGGTAGCCCTAACTGGCTCCCGTCCCCTAAGTTAACTATCATAAATATCTATAAGATGTAACAATATAAAATACTCTAACTTTAATAACAATCCTGTTATACAAAACTGGTAGCCCTAACTGGCTCGCAGCCCCTAAGTTAACTAGCATAATTATCTATAAGATGTAACAATATAAAATAAATGGTACGGAGCACCGCACAGACTTTCTCTCTCTTTCTATAAACTCGTAAGATTTCTGAACAGAATAATGTACATTGTATCATTACCACTCCACATAAGAACACGCATAAAAAAATATACAATGATATAGAATCAATGAGAAAAGAGGCGCATCTTTGTCCACCTTAGAACATTTCAAACAGTTTAATGTCTTCCACAAGGGTCAACACTTCGTATTAAAATTTCGATTCTGGTTAAAGTTTTAACATTTTATAAGGCGTTGCAGATCTTCAAGTCATCGCATTGATATTTAATTATTCATTTATACATTTTGACCAATAAAAAATGTAAATATTGACTATTGAGTCTAAAATGGAGATAGATCATTGCTATGCAAACATTTCTCCTAAGAGATTTAAAGAAAAATAACATTCTTTTTTAGATACTTATATTTAATTACTCTATGGCATTGGAGAATTATTGCGTTAAGACTTAAGTAGTATATGTTTACAACTAAAGTTCACAAAATTGTATTAATATATTTGCAAATATCTCAGAAACTGCTGCTTTTATAAAAATATATGTCAAATAAAAGTTTTTTATTTCTAATAGTCCTACAATTTTGCAATGATAAGTTGTTTAGTTTCTCCAATAGTTGTGGAGATATGGAAATTAACCCTTCTGTAAAGGACCCTAAAAATAATTTTCATAGAAAAATGAAAATAGCCAGTTTATTTATAATCTTAATCAACGCCTAGATACGAATTTTAATCAAAATCGTTTGAGCAGATTTTGAGAAAACCAAATTTTTCTCTTTTCGCCCTTCAGTAAACTACCCTTAATTTTAAGTTTTAATAGACACACAGACATACGGCATTGCAAAGCCTATTTTTTAGGGTTCGGGGGGTCATGAGACGTCGAAATCCATCAATATTTCAGGTTAGTTTTTTTTACGATCGCAATACTTAAGCTTTAATGTCCAAAAAGCTAAAAATATATATATAATAGCGTATAGAATGAAAATTATTGATTTTATAAAAATATGTTTCGAATAAAATATTTGTATTATAAATATATATACATATTTGTAATGCTAAGTAATTTCATATCTCAAATATTTTCGGAGCTATTATAAAAAATGTTAATTTACGCATCAGACCGGAGCCCTTAAAGCGGTTTTGGCCGAAATACTGAGAGTAGCCATTTTGTTTTGAATATTTATTAATGTTCATAAATGAAATTTAATCAAAATCGTTAGAGCCGATTTTGAGAAAATCGACTTTTTCTCTTTTTTCCCTTCAGTAAACTACCCTTAATTTTAGGGGTAGATATCCAATTCCAAAAACCCCTCGGGGCAACCCTATGAAAACCCTAGATATCAAGTTTCAGCTCAATCGGTAAAATAGTTTAGGCTCTAGTTGGAGGTACAGACAGACAGACAGACAGACAGACAGACGGAAATTCAAAAACCACTTTTTCGGATTCAGGAAGTCATGAAACGTCAAGATTCATCAAAATCTCGAGTTCGATTTTTTTGACGATCACAATACATTCTCTACGTGTAAGATAGAGAGAAAGTAATACTCTAACTTTAATAACAATCCTGTTATACAAAACTGGTAACCCTATGTTAACTAGCATAAATATTTATAAGAAGTAACAATATAAAATACTCTAACTTTAATAACAATCCTGTTACACAAAACTGGTAGCCCTAACTGGCTCGTGGCCCCTAAGTTAACTAGCATAAATATCTACAAGAAGTAACAATCCAATAGACTTCCCGTGAAGCGGGCAACATATGATCTAGGGTAACCGGAGCGGTCCCCTCTAAGTTGATTTAGCCATATCGGCCAGTGACAAAATAAATAATCGCGATAAATCGCTGAACCAAAAAATATGCATGATAAGATAATATTAGTCCGAGACGTTTAATTTAGAAAGATAATAAAGTATAGCCAAAGGGAATTTTGAATAGTAAAGCTAGCCTACGTGATAGTAAGGCTCTTACCTCCTAAAGTCCATAGCGCAAATGCGTGTCCATTCACTAGACTCTGTCCATTATATACACAAGATGGTTTAGTGCTCTCAGAGTGCACAAGGGGGGGGGGGGCATTTAGAACCTCCGATATGGCCCAAGGAACAGCCATACGTAGAACACACATCTAGAAGCATTTCAGAATGCGCACCGCACATGCTCGGCGAGATTCACTTGTTTGGTTGGAAGAGAGGGAGGGGGCGTCGGCAGACATGGTGAGCAGCGAGGCAAGAACACTGGCTCAGTTGAATGGTGTTATTGCTGCAGAGTATTTCTTGGGAATTGAAGTCCAATCGTATCGCGTCAGCAGGGGCCCGTATTGTGTCAACATGGGCAGGCTTGGTGAGTGTACCCATTTCCTTCACGTTTTGTTGTAACCAGGTTAAGAGACTTAGGCAATTTCGTAAAATATGGAATGATGATGATGATGATGAGAGATACGATCGAGGTTTGAGTAGATGTAACACCCATTTCGGATATTTTGAATGTTCATGAAGGATAGGATTTGGGTGAGGCTAGCGAAATCCATACTGTGGAGCCACTAGTCCAAAAGCCAAGTAATAGTGATGTCAAAGAAGTTGTTAAGAAGTTAAAATAGTAAATCTACAGGAAAAGATTCAATTCCAACAGAGTCATTAAAGCGAGGTGGTGAAATTATTTAATAGAAATTCATAAACTTCCATATTCCATAGTGGAACCATAATGTATTACCACAAGAATGGAAGAAATATATACTAATACTCATATTTAAAAAGGAATATTAAGAAGAGTGTAGTAACTATTTAAAAAAGAATTCAAACACAATTTTAATGGCATCCACGCCATATGCTGAGTACATAATTGGGGATCATCAGTGTAGATTTTGACTAAATAGAATAAAAACGTATCAGATGTTTACTATTCGGTAAATATTAGAAAAATGTAATAATACAACATGACGGTACATTAATAAGATATAAGTGTAAAAATACATATTATTCAGTTTAAAGAAACAAATTATATTGAATTTTTGTTAAGTTAAGGATACCCTAAATGTTGTCAAGCTAATTGAGGTTTATTCGACTGATACGCGTAGCAGAGCAGGCTACGGGCTGGAAGACACTTCTCAAGTACTATAGAAATTGATAATGGATTGAAACAAGGAGATCCACCTTCCCTATTACTTTTTAATATGGCCCTATATTATGCTATTAGGGTAAAATAAGAGAGTAGGGAAGGCTTGACATTAAAATATATTATACAACTCATGTATCAAGGTACATGGATGATATACATTATTAATAAATAAACTGTTTCAAGAAAATGCAGATTTTATTAGAAGCTAGTTAGTAAATTGGTTTATAAGTGAAATCTTAAACGATTTAGTATGTGATCACAAAGAGAGCACTGATTGAGAAAGATAATTTACATATTACTGCGAACAAAATATTATTTGCGTTTAATGATTTTAAATATATATTAACAGTTAACTAGCAAAAACGATATTAAGTTGTAAATTAGAAAAAGAATACAGTCGGGAAACGCATGCTTTTATTTGGTCAGCAAGTTGTTAATTTGTTGCCTGCTATCAAGGAATGTAAAACTCAGTGTATACAAAACAACAAATTTAACGGTTGTTCCCAATGGATGTGAAACGTGGTTGCTTACCTTAGATGACGAAAACAAATCTAGGGTGTTCAAAAACAAGGTGGTTAGGAAGACATTGGATAAAAATATAGTGGAGTGTGGAAGAGGTTTCATAATGATGAGTCACATAACCTGTATTATTCACAATACATTGTTAGGATAATCAAGTCTCGTAGATTATGATTTGGTAGGACATGTGGAGAGAATGGAATAATCTAGAACCGTGGTCATGATATTGAATGTAAAACCCAATGGGAAGAGACCATTGGGAATAATTAGACGCATATGAAAGTATAACATAGGAATGGACCCGAAAGAAATATGCTGTATGGTGGATTGGATAAAACTAGCTCAGTATAGAGATGGGCATACTTCTGTAAAAGTATCAGTAAACTTTTGAATTCCAAATACCATAAAGTAAGTAATTATTGCTAACCATAACTTGAACAGAATGGTATTTTACATCAATGTGTCTAGTGCTTTTGTCTAATATGTGTAAACCATCTTGATACACCCCTGTTGTCTTCACGAATCAACATTGATAAACAGACCCACAGATATCCTATAAAAATTGACCCAAACATAAGCATTCAGACAAGGGCGTCGCTAAGGGGGGCAAGGAGGGGCAGCTGCCCCCCCCCCCAGAGGCTCGGGATATTTTTTAAGTTATAACTTTTCCTGCCTGATGTAACAGAATAAGTACTTACTTATTACGCTTACGCTATTGTAGCGTACAGTAGACTACAGTTACCTACACTCTCAAACTAAAATCAAATTTTAGGATAAAAATGAGCCTCTATGTACTCTTACTACCGCTACAAACTTACACATTATCTTTGAACCAACGCGCGCGATCCGTACTTTGAATTCGCGCAGCGCAAAGATCGATCACAACACAACACGATTTACAACCGACCGCCGCCCACAGCGCTGCGGGTGCCGTCGGTTGTAAATGTGTGCGTGCGATGCGACACTTACACCTGCGCAAGCAAATGAAAGCCCGCCCGCCATTTGCATATAGCATGCTATCGGAAACAATGTGAGGTGTTTATTTGATTGAATGTGAATAGACTACTAAAGCGTTCAGTGAGTGTCAGTGAGAGTCAAAAACACTTTCAAACTTTTTCATTTCTGTTTCATTTCATTCGATTTCAAAAAGAACCGATAACATTGTGTTGTGATTTGTGTGCGAGTATTTACCTATCTACCCAGGAATTGACTATGTGGACAGAGCGAAATTAAAACAATAGTGAATGAAATTAACGAAAAAAGTTTTTAATTAAGACAGTTACTAGTAGGCAGTAAAAAAAATGGATATCAGAACATTTTTTTCTAAGTTTACTTTGTATGATTATTTTGTTCACTATTCTTAATACATCATCTACTTTTAAGGTTAGGTAGATTAAGGCTATTTTGTTATTTTTGTTTATGCAGTAATAGTTATTATTCTATCATCTCCATTCCACAAACAAAATATAGAGAGCACAGAAGCACAAAATAAATAGGTACAGAAGACCGGCTCCATACAACGAGCGATAACAAGCGAAACGCACACATAAACGCCCACTTACGACGATCTCGGATCAGGTCGGTCGATCGCCAGTCGCGAGTGCCCGCGATTTGGCGAAATACGTCCGTTATAAAAATAAGAATAATTTTGTATCATAATCTGTAATTATGACGTGACAGAGTTTTGTTTTATTTACCCACCAAAAATATTATAGGTATGTAAAAAGGGGGCGAAGTTTTCATTTTTTTTTTATTATTTTAGACAAATTTGGCAATTAAAAAAAATATATATGTATTAATTGTAGTATATAGGATATCTTATCAAGAGTCGAAAACATATACTTTTCGATACCTTGTACATGTTTTGCGGTGGCATATTACAAAAAACTTAATTTAAGAATGAGGCTTTATTATACTTTGAAATATAATAATCGTGCCTTTCGAACATGCCGTAACCGATGGAAGTACTTTTCAGTAACGAATTTATAGACTTTTATTTATTAGAAATAAACGCGTTTAATTAACATAAAAAATATTTTTATTGAAATTCCCAAATTGTTATTTTCACAGAATATTGTATACGCCAGCCCTAGCGCTACAGTCGAGCGTAGGTAACTAAAATCAACTTCGGCTGGAGCCAGCCTTCTGTACCTATTTATTTTGTGACAGGAGTAAAGCTCATGCATGTACTTCATTTTTATTCTCTTAGGGTTCAAAGTTAAAAAATAGTATGTCTAATAGTACGTTTTATTTTATTTTTTAAACTATTTTGTTTGATGATGTACTTGTACACTATGTTTGTATTAATTCGGTTATTTACACATAGTATTACGATACGTTTTATTTTGTAGTTCATTTAATAAGAAAAAACCTGATGGAAGCAGCGACGACAGTGACGAACAGGAAGAAAAACCAATAAAAATTACAACGGAAGATAATCAGCCTCAAGAACTAGTCAAAGAACCTAGTGCTGAGGCCCGCATTCCTGGTGGTTTTGTGGGTAATTTGGATCTATCGTTACCAATACCAAGCTCATCCAAACACTTGACTCCGGATCTTGATTCTACTTGCTATAGCTAAATTGATATTGGTCATTTCATTGGTCGGTCTTCGACATTATCAACAGGAAAAAAAGGACCTACTTTAAAACTGTTGGTAAGACGTATAGCTTTGCGGAAGACGTGAAGCATTTAAAAAGGAACTTTAACTATTCACGGTTGGAAACGTACTCTCCGTGGTTAGCGTTTTCATGACACCAAAAGGGAGCTTTTTGTAAATACTGCACGTTATTTTCGCCAAATCCTGTTTCTGTTAGAGGCGTGTTGGGATCATTTATCATCAGGCCATTTTGTAAATTCAAAGATGCTCACAAACAGTGCAAAAAGCACATGGAAACGCATTTCCCCAAAGCGTCATTAGAATCCGCTAGATTATTTCTGGAAAATGTGCCTGTAGATGTGCAATTTAACAGGTACTCACAGGGTGTCATCGAGGAAAACAAAAATATTATTACTTCCATTATTTCTTGCATAATTTTTTGCGGTTCCCATGACTTGGCTTTGAGAGGCAAACATCATGGAGAAGGAATCCTCGAAGACTTATGTAAGTTGCGAATTGATGCGGGGGATGAAGTTTTGAAGAAACATATTGAACACGGAAGAAAGAACGCAAGCTATCGGTCAGTTGATATTCAAAATGAAATCCTCAGCATGTGTGGGGATGTTCTCAAGGAAGATATTATAAAAAACATAAAAACACAGCAGTATCATATAGTGTTTTAGCAGACGAAACAGCTGACGATTCTGGAATTGAACAATTATCGATAGGAGTGCGATATTTCCATGCGGAAATCAATGAAGGCAAAGTTGAATTTGTTGGATTTGTTGAGCTGAAAGGCCTGGATGCAAAATCGATAGCACAGACGATTGAAGAATTTTTGGAAAAAGAAGGTCTCGATCCGGAGAAATTTGTTGGTCTAGGATTTGATGGTTGTTCCACCATGGCTGGAAAAGATGGTGGTGTCCAAGCAATCCTGCGCAAAAAATATACAAGAGCTTTGTTCTTTCATTGCTCCTCACACAAATTAAATTTTGTAGTCAATGATCTCAATGCTTTGCCTGAAATTAGGAACACCATAAACTACTAAAGATATTATAACATTCTTTCGAGAATCGGTTTTGAGAAAGAAAATGATACCCAATATTTCCAAACTCTGCGAAACAAAGTGGGGCGAAAAACACAAAACTATAAGAGATTTTAAGGATAATTTTCCTATTATTACAATGGAGGCTTTAGAAACCTTATCGCGTAGAGGAAATAGTACGACTCTAAAAAATGCCTTTCAGCTCCATGCAGCTGCTTCAAAAATTTCATTTATTCAGTGTCTCACATTAATAGCCAAATACACTGTGTAACCCCCCCTTTAATTTGGGTGGTCCATATTACTATAAATAAAAGGCAGATTGGTTACAAGAGAGTTTTTATTTTATTATTCAATAAATAACAACACTCGAAGTGAGAGAGAGAGACAAGCTCAGTGTTATTATTATTAGCACCGCGTCTTACTACCCGTTCGGGTTATACGCACTTACGCTAATGTGCAATGGTAGGGTGATTGTGAGATGAAATGGAGGACCTACAGTTTAACGTGGAATCCAAACCACGGTAGAGGCCTGGCATTCCTCACATTCACAAGTTGTGATTAATACACATCTTGTCAGAGGTGAAGGAAGGGTTTGGCAATCAGCTAATCTGTGCCGGGACCGAGGATTGAACCCCGGACCCTCAGCACAAAAGTCTGACACCTTACCCCTAGACAATCAGGTCACCATAGTTCAGTGTTAGGCGCTGACAATAATACCAAATGGCCATAACAAACAAAGCCGAAATAAATGATTTGGGGCACGACCCCAAAACTCTAAGGTGGCCGACCAAAGAATTTACAAAAATAAACATATTTAAATTGACCCTGTTCAAAATGCGATGTATAACGATAATAACTAGATATTGAAATGATAACCTGCAGACCAAAAAGAACTATCATAAAGATATATACTAGTCGCCATTGGCGACTCTCCAATTACTAAAATAAAAGACAAGAGTACCCTAGACAAATGGTTCGTCTTAATAGCCTTACAAGGTGCAATAAAAAGGAACAACGATACATAAAAAAGATCTTCAAAGTTAATTAACCTAACGACTAACATAATTAACAAGCTAAGAGCGCGTGCTCGCGGCCCCAGATTTGAGCAACAAGTACAGATCTTCAATAGACTAAAATTCTTAATTTGACAAGTAAAGCCATTATTCAACAATATCCCAAAAAGCTATCTCGCGTATCAAGATGGCGTGCTAAAAATTTCGAACCCATCCGTGAAGCGGACAAGACGAGTTAGCCTATACAATACTTGTTTTAACTTCGACTGCGCAACCACGACTTCTAGGGAAAATCCTGCAGTCCCATAAAAATAATAAAAGTTATGCCTTATGTTTATATTGCCGAAACAGTAATTTAGAGTCCATCATAGACCAAACAGAATTTTGATGTAAATAAACTAAATCTAATTTAAACACTAAGTGTATCACCAAAAGAATGCAGAGAAATGTGTGTCTTGGCTATAGAGGTCTGCCATTATATACACATAGTTTGAATCACGTGTTATCACGGCGCGGAAGTACGAATGGGAAGAGGGGTGAGGGGAGTGCACTGTTTCTCGAACATGCTTACACGATCTGGATATTATTTAAACTGCGCGCCAGTCAGTCGACCGTTAATACCAAAACACTTTTGTCGGCGCGCACGGATCTGCGTATGCAGACAGTCTCTTGTTTGTTTCTCTCGGGCGAGGCGCGCTTGGAGGCGGACGTCGAACCACGGCCCCTTAGTTGGATACAAGTCGAGCCGTGATGTGGAGCCTCGTTGCAGACCAGCCAAATGGGGGCAGAATTGGTGAGCCAAGCAATCCTTTCTCTTTCATGTTTAACAAGGTTACATCAGCTTTAATTGAGCCCATTGTAAACGTTCTCCAGTTCATAGCAATGGACGCGGTCAAGACCTCGCAGCACATTAAAAGAATTGTGCAATTACTGAAGAGCCACCGTGACAATCCAGAACAGACCATAGATGAAATTATAAGCGACGCTATTGAAATCGCAAAAAAACTTGGACTAGAGGAGGACATGACATCATTGCCGCGTATTGTTGGAAGACAAAGACACAGGAGTAACCACTCCGCAGGAACTCCTTCTGAAAAGTCTAAAAGACGACTGTGAAATATTTGCCCGTTTTATAATTTACCAAATATAAAATCATGAAATCGAACTTTGCCAACAAGTATGGCACGACAAAGTCAACTTAACTGAATTGACAATTATTGACGTCTTAAAAGAGGCAAAACCATTCTTTTCCTGACAGAGCAAAGGCTTTAAAAATTTTAAGAACTCTGCCCTGAACAACGTGTACTGTAGAGTGATCCTTTAGTAGCCTAAGAAGAATTAAGACTTGGCTGGGAAGTACAACGGGAGAAAGTCGTCTTAATGGGTTAGCCATGATGAGTCTACACAAGAGGCTTTTTATAGATAATAATAATATTATTATTATTATTATAATAATATTTTATTATTATTAGCACCGCGTCTTACTACCCATTCGGGTTATACGCACTTACGCTAATGTGTAATGGTAGGGTGATTGTGAGATGAAATGGAGGATCTACAGTTAAACGTGGAATCCGAACCACGGTGGAGGCCTGGCATTCCTCACATTCACAAGTTGTGATCAATACACGTCTTGTCAGAGGTGAAGGAAGGGTTTGGTAATCAGATAAATCTGTGCTGGGACCGAGGATTGAACGCCGGACCTCCAGCACAGAAGTCTGACACCTTACCCCTAGACCACCAGGTCACCCTATATAGATAATTATGAGGCTTATAAAAACAAAGTTTTGGACAAATTTACAAAAAACCCGAGAAGATTATGTTTTAATTAAGTTTTTAAACAAAAAAATATGTACCCAGTGTGAGATGACTTTTTACGGCTAAAGTTGTCTAACAATTTTTTTTGTTTTTTTTAAATATGTTTGTGCAATAAAGAGTTCAATAAATATGTTGATATATTTTAACCCTTACAAATCTGAAATTTTTGTTTTTTCTCATCCTTCTGCCCCCCCCCTCCCCCTCCGACTCAAGGGCTGGCGACGCCCTTGCATTCAGATATAAAGGCTTAGAGTGCCAAAAATTTGGACTCACTACTACTTGAAGAAACCAATGATTGTTTTTTGAAATTTTATGACATTGCCAATAAGTTTAATTCGAAAACCGAATACACTCTTTCTTTTATTTATGTCACTTACAAAGTTAGAATCTACATACGCTTTAAGGCTTTGTCACACACTTCATCTTTAACACAACATTTTCATAAATCAAACCAAATATTTCAATAAATATAGATTACTGAATTACTCTATTCAATTATTTCCAATGAGTAGTATTAAACAATCATTCTGAAATCGTCCAAAATATGAAACAATAAATCATAAATCTGGTCTTGTACCCAAAATAATATACATCAAACTACCAATTAGTTCCCTGAACGGCACCTTGAAATCACCTTCGATTCCCTTCTCTAAAATCAATTTAGTCTCATTGGGATTTTTTTTTTACATTTTACAATAACTCATTCTAAAATGGTCAATTACTTTCCTTATCAAAATTGTCCAACCAATATTTATCCTATCATTACATTTATCAATCTCTAAACTTAAAAACATATTTTAGTTTCAGTATTTAAATCTCTTACCTCCAAAACTATCATCTCAGCACATTATTTTAATGATTAGTAGAACTTGATACCAAAAAAGGTCTATGACCCAAACTGAAATAGAAGTGACACTATTGAAAATTTGTTCTTAAAAATAACAGACATACCTTTCTCTTCCACTCGCTTTATAGAAATTAGATTGTTAGCTGGTAATTAACAAACGTGGACATTAAGAAGTCTTATTGGTATGCCCTCTATTGCTAAAATTGAAAAACTACCTTGTTATTTTACATGAACGATTTCACAAATTTTTGCAACATTAATCTTGTGGTTTGTGCCCTTCACATCTATTAGAAATTTCCTATAGTCAAACTTAATCAAACTTAATCAAATGATTTGCTGCACTCTTGTCAATAACAAAAAAGATTAAAATAGCATTCAACAGCTCTCACCATATTACATGTCCATTTAGGAAAACATTTCCATCGTAAGCCTTCACATTCAAATGGAGATGAGTTGAAGCCGACATGATCACTAAACAACACTGTTCACTAATACTTCACAGCTATTGTTCAACTGTGACCGTTCCAACAAACACCCATAAAACCACCATTATCTGTATCTGCACCCATAACCTTTTGATAAAAACAAGGTTAGTGAATAATCAATACTCACAGCTACTAATAGTAGTCTAGTAATCTATTCGTGTAAAGGAAACACACAAAACACGAGTACAAAGTATAGTAGAAATATTCCAACCCAATATAGAACACGATGCAACCAGAACAGTGGTGTCAGACGGGCGACCAACAGCAACAGGCCTACAGTTATAATACACCTTAGTATCCAATACGTGATTGAGGTCTGTATATTTATATTTTAATGTGGTTAGAACCTATCCAATTTGTTTTGAAAATATTAAATCACTTTATATGAAACTTCTCTATTAATACATACTCTAAAGATTGTTTTGTAATTTTTTCCCTTTGTTACAGTAGGCTTACTTAAAGGAGCTGAATCAATTGAAATAGGATATTAATAAGATTATATTTAGTGATAGATTTTACAGCTGATTAATTGATTCAATAGGAAATAAATTATATTGTAATAATATTACCTGCAACACTATAATAGTTTAATACAAAATGTGTTGTCGTGAGCTTCCCTTTAAAAATTATTGGGTTATACAATATTTATAAAAGAATACATTTTAGTTGAAACCATACAAATTCATTTAATATTCAAGCCGAAATATATCAATTGATGTAATGTTTTAAACATGGGTTATTAGTATTTATTTTAGAAATTTAATAAAAATATTCATATTTGTGGTGACTGATATATGATCTTCATATAATATGTCTATAATTATGTAGTATTTAAAGAAATGTCACTCGAAGCAATGATAATGTCTAAAATGGAATATTCCGCCTTAATATTAGATAGCGTTTCACACATTTAATGAGTATCTATTACAGTGGTAATACAAATAACTTAATTACTAAATAAGTGCTATTAGCTTAATTAATTTATGAACGTCTAGTTGTTCACTGTCTTGCAGCTAAAGGGACACAAATAAAATGTTAGAGATTTTGAACATGTTTGAAACACTTTTAATGGTATTTTCTGTCATCATTTCAGCCGGATCTACTTTATCGGATCAGTATTCAGGTATTTATTTAAAACACTTTTTAAAAAAGTTTTATTACTACCTATACATTAAATTGTTAAATAGCCCTTATGTTAAAACTTATTAACTAATAAAATTTAACTAAAAGTATGTTTATTCTCATGGACTATTTTGTTTTGGTTCCCCTCAAAGCCAGGATTAGGAATTTACAGGCCATGCATGGACCCTCACTTTTTTAAGACACCCTCTTTTTGTAGAACAGATATTTTTATAGCATTTTTTATATATAATGCAAATATTAAAATGGCTTCATTAGCTATTTAGGGTGGGTGTTTGAAGTTATAAAGAACTCGATGAAAAATAAAATAGAATACGCTCATCCATCAAAAGTTTTTCAATGTTCTTTTGTTTCTTTTTTAGTAAATACGCATTAAGTTTAAATATTTGTAATATATAGTTTAGGAAGGAATGGGATCAATTAGTCAAAATAATAAAACCCAAGTGTGGTTGGAAATTTGTTGAAAGCTAGATCTCCCTAAGTTGTCTTTTCTTAATATTTTTTTAAATTAAGGTATTCCTAGAATATATTTGTAGTTGTTTTTCCCTAGTGTTTTTTAAAAGTTTGGTGCCTCTAAAAGTTATTTGAAGTAGACCACTAGACCAGTAGACCACCTCAAGATTGATTAGTCGTTCCCAGGAAATCTTTGAATTTTGGATGTCTTTATGAGCTCTTTCGATCGATCCTGCCCAAGAAATTTTTGAAAACCGGTGGCCCCTAAGAGCTCCTTTGATTGTTCTTACTACTGCATTGGTTTATTTATTTTGCCTCTAGAAGATCTTTTGAATAATTTTTAATTATAATTTTATTTCAACGATTCCATCTCCCACAAAACCGCCAAATAATTATTCATCAATTTTTGTGTGTGTACCACGGGTTATACCCCGATTATCCAAAAATTAAACTATTTTAAAGGCACAAGAAGTGAGGGAAGTAGGAGGAACACATTTTGAAATGTAATTATTTAATCGAATACAAACTAATAAAACTTTTTTTAACCAATAATCTACACATTTCTCAACAGTTATTGCTAAAAGCCTCGTTATTATTGTTGTGAAAGAAATACGTTCTAAGATTTATTGTTAACACAGTTTTAATTTAACCTGAGTCAGTTGACAACCGATTGGCTGTTGATCAAAATAACTAATTTAGGAAACGGTAATATTCTGTTTCTTCTTTTCTCCCGTCCACAACCACATGTTTTTAAAAATTTCAAATAAATCTACAAATTTTGATAAAAATTGGTTCATATGGTCGATAGAATGACAGGAGGGGTCCGGAGATTAATATGATGCTGGGAACCAGATATTAATCCATTGGCAGCTGTCGAGTGAGTTAGAGGGTTCTATTTGTGACCAGTCGGTCTAGTAAGACAATCGTAGCTCGCTACACCTCTCTGTCCAATGAATGGTGAATTCTATCCCTCACTTCAATAAAACACTCTGTAAAACTACAAACGTACATGTCGTATTGTGACTGATCCACCCCCTAACTCCCCGATCCTTCCCACAGGAGTCGACTGGATCGTTTGATCACAAAGTGTATCTTGACGTGGTTGCTTGGAGAGTTTCAATATCTCCTGCCTTCTGGACTATGGTGACATTTTCGAAACAAGCCTGGTCTTAGCCAAGTTTGCCCGCATCAAACATTTTTGAGAGGGATTTACAAATATGGTTGTACTTGAAGCCTTTAAAATATCTTAATCTTGCAGAAGATGTATCTAATATTTAGTTCCATGTTGGATCAGTTAATACGAATATAAATCCTTAGCATAAACATTTCCTGTGTGGATGATACAAATCTTTTCCTCAGCATTCGGTTTGAATTTCAGCTACAAATACGATAAACTAGAGTTATCGTTTCACTGGTGAAGCCCTTTTTGGTCGACTCAAGTTGAAGAGTGAACGTTTCATGCTCTTTGGATTGGTTTCGTCCTTCTCTGGATGTCCTTTGTTGTCGAGCCAAATAGTGAAGTGGGAGTGAGGTCCGTGAAGTTGGCAGCACCACTAACGGCACAAATTATGAAACCTATGCCAATATTTAGTGCTGAATTTGTGCCACAAGAATATTCTATCCCCATAATTTGTGCCGCCATAGTTTTCGTGAAAACGCAAAAAAGCTCTGGGTGCTGCCAACTTCACGTAGCAGCACCCATAACGGCACAAATTCTGAAACCTATGCCAATATTTAGTGCTGAATTTGTGCCACAAGAATATCCCATCCCCATAATTTGTGCCGCCATAGTTTTCGTGAAATCACCAAAAAACAGTGGGTGTTGCTGGCAGCACCCATAACGGCACAAATTCTGAAACCTATGCCAATATTTAGTGCTGAATTTGTGCCACAAGAATATCCCATCCCATAATTTGTGCCGCCATAGTTTTCGTGAAATCACCAAAAAACAGTGGGTGTTGCTGGCAGCACCCATAACGGCACAAATTCTGAAACCTATGCCAATATTTAGTGCTGAATTTGTGCCACAAGAATATCCCATCCCCATAATTTGTGCCACCATAGTTTTCGTGAAAACGCCAAAAAAAACACAGTGGGTGCTGCTGGCAGCACCCATAACGGCACAAATTCTGAAACCTATGCCAATATTTAGTGCTGAATTTGTGCCACAAGAATATCCTATCCCCATAATTTGTGTCCCCATAGTTTTCGTGAAAACGCCAAAAAACAGTGGGTGTTGCGGGCAGCACCCATAGCGGCACAAATGATGAGACCTATACTAATATTTAGAGCTGAATTTGTGCCACAAGAATATTCTATCCTTAAAAATTTGTGCCAAGATAATTTTCAATCAAACACCTAAAAACTTTGTAGCTTCACGCTGTAATTCCCTCCTCGAAAGCCGCTGCATTTTTCATTCCCCTTTCAAAACATTATGCTGACTAAACATTTCTGTCTTTGAGTGAATGTTTAACCCAAGGGTGGGAAACCTTTTAACACTGGAAGTCCGCATCGCATGTCCCTTCGCGGATTCCTTTTAAGACTTCACACTGATTTTACTGTTGTACAGTAAAGTTTTACAAACTTTTACCAAAATTTAATAGTGCGTTAAAATTATATATATCGATGAGATTGGTTAATTAATATCAAAAATGTATGCTTTAAAAATGATTTTTATTTTAATTAATTAAAATACACACGGTTTGGTAATGTATCTCTACATATAATTTCCTAATGTTTTGTGTATTTCCACATAATTAAGAATCCCCTAAATTACCTAGAAAGCTGAAATTATGCACAGTGATAATATTGACTTGGTGTCTTGGGGGTTTCATAAGGTCACACAATGTTTTCTTTTAAAGTTAAAGATCTAACTTACCCCTAAAAAAACTAAGAGTAGTTTACTAAAGGGTGAAAAGAGAAAAAACTATTATATTATAATTCGCTTTAAAGTTTTTGATTAAAATTCATATTTTGGTACAATATAATATTACTAACAAATTGGCGTATCTCATTTTCTCGGGAAAATGATTTAGAGGGTACTTTGTACGTGCTAGTATTTCCAATTTTTATTATAGATTATGAAACATACTCGACGGATGCGGTTTCCATGGGGATATTGTAAGAATGTATATTGATAAATTTTTCTTAACTGCGAGGAGAAGGAGCTTGAAGGTCATGATCTAGATCAGCAGGAAACTACGGGCCGCATGCGGCCAGCGTCACCGATTTGTGTCACCTGAAGGATTTTGGACAGTTGCATACATCCCATTAACGATAACAGATTGAGTATTTGTTATTATTATTATTATTATTATTATTATTATTATTATTATTATTATTATTATTATTATTATTATTATTATTATTATTATTAAAGGAGCTCTCTTATCATCAATTCACTCAGTACATGTTCTAAATTTACATTCTTCTTCTTCTTACTGTGTTTTTACTTTCTCTCTATCTTACAGGTAGAGAAAGTATTGTGATCGTCAAAAAAATCGAACTCGAGATTTTGATGAATTTTGACGTTTCATGACTTCCTGAATCCGAAAAAGTGGTTTTTGAATTTCCGTCTGTCTGTCTGTCTGTCTGTCTGTCTGTCTGTACCTCCAACTAGAGCCTAAACTATTTTACCGATTGATCTGAAACTTGATATCTAGGGTTTTCATAGGGTTGCCCCGAGGGGTTTTTGGAATTGGATATCTACCCCTAAAATTAAGGGTAGTTTACTGAAGGGCAAAAAGAGAAAAAGTCGATTTTCTCAAAATCGGCTCTAACGATTTTGATTAAATTTCATTTATGAACATAAATAAATATTCCAAACAAAATGGCTACTCTCAATATTTCGGCAAAATCGTTTTAAGGGCTCCGGTCTGATACGTAAATTAACATTTTTTATAATAGCTCCGAAACTATTTGAGATATGAAATTACTTAGCATTACAAATATGTATATATATTTATAATACAAATATTTTATTCGAAACATATTTTTATAAAATCAATAACTTTCAATATATACGCAATTATATATATATTTTTAACTTTTTGGGCATTAAAGCTTAAGTATTGCGACCGTAAGAAAAACTAACCTGAAATGTTGATGGATGTCGACGTCTCATGACCCCCCGAACCCATAAAAATAGTCTTTGCAATGCCGTCTGTCTGTGTGTCTATTAAAACTTAAAATTAAGGGTAGTTTACTGAAGGGCAAAAAGAGAAAAAGTCGATTTTCTCAAAATCGGCTTCAACGATTTTGATTAAATTTCATTTATAAACATTAATAAATATTCAAAACAAAATGGCTACCCTCAATATTTCGGCAAAATGGCTTTAAGGGCTCCGGTCTGATGCGTCAATTAACATTTTTTTTAAATAGCTCCGAAACTATTTGAGATATGAAATTACTTAGCAATACAAATATGTATATATATTTATAATACAGATATTTTATCCGAAACATATTTTTATAAAATCAATAACTTTCAATATATACGCAATTATATGAATTTTTTTAACTTTTTGAACATTAAAGTTTAAGTATTGCGACCGTAAAAAAAAAACTAACCTGAAATGTTGATGGATGTCGACGTCTCATGACCCCCCGAACCCTAAAATATAGTCTTTACAATGCCGTCTGTCTGTGTGTCTATAAAAACTTAAAAATAAGGCTAGTTTACTGAAGGACGAAAAGAGAAAAATTTGGTTTTCTCAAAATCTGCTTAAACGATTTTGATTAAAATTCGTATCTAGGCGTTGATTAAGATTATAAATAAACTGGCTATTTTCATTTTCCTATGAAAATGATTTTTAGGGTACATTACAGAAGCGTTAATTTCCGTATCTCCACAACTATTGGAGAAACTAAACAACTTATCATTGCAAAATTGTAGGACTATCAGAAATAAAAAACTTTTATTTGACATATATTTTTATAAAAACAGCAGTTTCTGAGATATTTGCAAATATATTAATACAATTTTGTGAGCTTTAGTTGTAAACATATACTACTTAAGTCTTAACGCAATAATACTCCAATGCCATAGAGTAATTAAATATAAGTAAGTATCTAAAAAAAGTATGTTATTTTTCCTTAAATCTCTTAGGAGAAATGTTTGCATAGCAATGATCTATCTCCATTTTAGACTCAATAGTCAATATTTACATTTTTTATTGGTCAAAATGTATAAATGAATAATTAAATATCAATGCGATGACTTGAAGATCTGCAACACCTTTTAAAATGTTAAAATTTTAACCAGAAATCGAAATTTTAATACGATGTGTTGACCCTTGTGGAAGACATTAAACTGTTTGAAATTTTCTTAGGTGGACAAAGATGCGCCTCTTTTCTCATTGATTCTATATCATTGTATATAATTTTATGCGTGTTCTTATGTGGAGTGGTGATGATACAATGTACATTATTCCGTTCAGAAATCTTACGAGTTTATAGAAAGAGAGAGAAAGTCTGTGCGGTCTGCCGTACCATTTTTTATGATTGTAATGCACCATTATTTAGTTATCATTATAGAGATGAAAATTTACTTCAGTGGCGGCTTGTGGTTGGGGGTTTAAAAGGTGACACTTTGAGCCTATTATACTTCAAAATATAGTGTGTTAGGAGACGAGTGTGTTAAAAGAAGGCGAGGATTGGGTAGGGGTTAGTATGTTTCTCATCTTTGGGAGTCCTGGGTTGGAGTTCGTCGTCATGATTATATGGGTCTGGTATTGATATTATATATATATATATATATATATATATATATATATATATATATATATATATATATATATAAAAGACGTTGATTTGTTGAAATTTGTTTTTTATTAACTTAAATCCAGTTTATTCAGAATAATTTTATCTGCACACCCGATATGGCATTTTAACGCGTCGTGAACCGTTCCTCTGTAAGGTTGTTTGACGAGAGAAAATTCTAGATTAATGAGACGTGGGCCTTCCCTCTGTAGGGTTATGGAACGACTGAGGATAGGAGTCTTCTTTTTGAGTATATATTCCAGAAAAAATCATTCTAGAATGTTATTTTGGTATTTCTTTCTTTCTTTGGTCACACCATGCTCCATTCGTTCTAGAAGCGAGGGAGAGAGATAGAGAATATTTTCGAGGTGGTCATATTTCACAAGTTTATGCAATAAGGGTGTGAGGAGGCTTTAAACAATGGAAAAAATAAGCTGACGTAATAAAGTGATCCAACACAACAACAAAAATAAATAAATAATGGATCATCCAAGTGTGTGAGGAGATTTCCTATATCTATTTTTATGTTCTGAAACTATTCATTAATTTGTAATAGGGTATGTTGAGGGTGGGAACATTTGATTAAAGCCATTGTGAAGTGAAAATCTATTTCATTACAAGTATTTTTCATTAAATGTGAAACATCTAAGGGAAAAAAAATCATTTATATACCATAAACTGACATTTTGTAAGACTCACTTTTCTGAGACATTTATTTCACGTATTAACAAAGCTTTTAAACTCTTCGTTTAAATAAATCCTGGTTTGGCTCTGGGACTAACTTTGCTTCCACTGCGCGGAACACTTATTATTGACGGTGAACATTTTGGTATTAAACACCGTTTGCAAATAATTAGTTGACCCTAAGCTCAGGAAGTAGAAGGAATCGAATATTATATGCCTTGAAGGAAAGAAGACAATTCTGGGATCTCATTGAGGAGGTAGAAGATGACATGTAGTAAGACAGAACAAATAATAATAATAATAATAAGTCGTGATAATACTGTTAAAATTATTTACTCCTTTACTTTTACATTAAACACATTTGTTTTACTCTCGCGTACTTAAATGCTGTGTCTAAAATATCTTTGAAAGTTAAATGGAAGAAGTCATTTATATCTAACAGCAAGCTAGATAATCGATAAATACCACAAACATAACTTTTTTAACGTTTGATGATTTCTATTTTAAATAATGATTTTTATTCAGAATTATATAATTAATTTATATGAATGTAGATCTGACAGTTACAAATGTTACATGCATGTGTCAAATTATAAATTCAATCGCAATCAACAATGGCATACATTATTAATGTATTTTAATGTATATAAAAAAGTAAGAAGTATTAAAATGGTCGTTAAACTTATTAATGGAAACCATGTAAGAATATATTTAGGTTTTTATAGAGCTACATTCCTAATTCAAGTACTTGCATGCTTATTTACACTTATATAAAAGCGATTATGAATGTTTAATTTAAAGGATAGTTACCCTCATCTATGTTGAGAGAGATTGGTGTGTTTAAGAAATTTGGCGATCCGCCATCATCTTAATCCCACTATATATTACGTTGGTCAATAAGGTTAAAGTGATTCTTATTAATATAAACATTCACGCGCATGTACACCCAAAAACAAATACAGTGTATAGTGTTTTGTTGTAAATTTCAGTTTATTAAGCATCTTCTTCCATACAATATAAATCATACTCATATTTATATTAATTTGTATTATATTTAGGCCACTAGATCAAACTAATAATTAAATTTTTCCCATGTTATTAAAAGATTTAAGATTGCTACTACAAAAAATAATGTATTCTAGCACCAGTATTTGTTCATGATTTTAGTATTATGGGATTTTTTTATGTCGGAATGACTAAAAGTAATATAAAATAGCTTATTGTAAGTTGTTTTATTAAATATTGAAAGACTTACCTCTATTTGAAAAAAAAAAATCAAATATAATTTTAAGAAAAGACCAACTAAACTTACCTTTGCCAAATATAATCAATAAATAAATAAACTAAATAATTAAATGTACTTTTAATGTAGTTCAGTTTTGTTTACTGTGCAGTATTGTAATAGATATTGTATAGAGTGATAAAAGGTGTTTATTATAAACATAGACTGGTAGTTTATAGAATGGAGGAAAGGTATGTCTTTGTTTGACTCCGTTCTAGTTTCCTTCAGGGATACGACACACAACTACCTAAACATGGGTGACGAGTGTCATTGTTTTGATGTCTTCATCTCCAAATCAATTTATACATTCATTCAGTATGTTCTTTGCCCTTTAAAACCCACGACTTTAACCTTTTCTTGGACTTAATTTGTTTTATTTTTTAAATGTAGGACTAGGCGTCGAATTAGCTTTAAGGCCCCTATTTATAAAAATATCCTGTTCAAGGAAGAGATCATGAAATGTTTAACATGAAATAAGATGGCTATGTATTCAAAAATATTGTTAGGCCCTAATTTAGTGAATATAAAATTAATAGTTTTAAATAAAAATGAAAAATGAAATTCATATACTTAATTGTATTTCTTTATTATATTATTATCTTTATTATAGGTAAATATTTTTAAGAGTTTTAAGTGTTAAGTGTTTAAGTTTTTTAAGTAAATGCAAATTCTATCAACACATTTTAATCTTTAATATATTATTGTAGATATATAATACTAAATACAATTTTTATTACATACGTTTTTATTTTGAAAGTTAAAATTTTTAAAGATCCACTTTCTAAATACCCCTGCCGCTTAGGTTGCTACGTGATATTTTCACCACCAAAGGAAGTTATATTCCAGTAGCCAGTATATTTAAGAACAAAATAATGTCATGGTAAGCAGAATGAAAACTCATCCACAGCCGATCAATGTTAGTGTCTAATTATTTGGATATATCTATTGTGGTACGTTCCTAGAACTATGACGAGCCGTGGGAGCTCAAAATTAATCCAAAGGGATGTTCTGAAAGTCGGACAAGGATAGAGAATATTGTAAGATGAGTATATACGCTTTATTGATTGTCCCAAATTCAGACCCGTCTATCCCCACACTAAGTGATGTCATCGATCTTTGAAGAACGTGCCCTAAGGGAGTGATGATTTTCCTGTGGCCCCAATCACCTGTCAGATGGACGTAAACAATATATTCTGCATTAATATCATTTCATTTGAGAACACTATTGCCTTTTCACCCCCTTCCCTCCAAATCCAGCCACAAATTTTGTATTCACCAATCGAATCTCCAAACATGTGAGCACATTGTTGACCAATAATTCTGCTCTCCTACCTTGAGAAATGTGCTGTACTTCCGATGGAATATGAGCTCAGCTATTTTAATAATAAACGTTTTGATAAATTCCCACATGGTAATTTGCACAAGAATACAATGATTTGTTTGGATAAACCCTCTTACTGTATGATAATCTGCATATTAGTAACCCGTGTAGGAACAAACACTGCGCATGCGCTACAATCTCTCTATCATCAATATAATTATGAGTCTTAAAACGTTTGGTTGGATGACTCCGTCAAAAAGAGAATTATTATAACATCACAGATTCATAAATGCAAGGTACTTCACTTTGAAAGATGATGTGAAATATAAAATGAATGGTGGGAATAAAATACCATAGCATCTGTTCTTATTGTGAACACTAGAGAGGGGCCAGGGGGGGAGGGAGCCAAAATAGATCCAAACAATCTGGATCAAACTCCGAAACTTACATTTATATATATACTCGCTTTGCTCGTTGGGGGCTTCGCCCTCAAACCCCCAGTGAGTTTTCTTTGCATGTTGATGTAAACTAATGTAATTCCAGCATTGTTTTAAACGTAACAACTTAAATTTACCGGTATTTTAATTGTATATACCGCACCGACTTTAAAGTTGCTCCACCATTTTGCATTTTTTAGGGGGGTTTAAGAATTAAAAATTTTAACTTTTTGGAATATTCCCGTCGGTTACAGGCTAGAAGCTATTATAAGTTTGCCAAATTTCAAGTTTCTAGCTCATCCGTAAGTGGGTAAACATTATTGTCAGTGAGTCTGCCATGTCAACCATACGCTGGTACTCTCTCAAGTTATACAACTGATGCCTTAGGTGATAAAAAATTTGTTAGACTGGATGGATCAGATTAGTGATAAAATGTCACGTAAGCATGCATGGTTTGAACAATGATCTAATGATTTATATGTACAGTGCAGAGCTCAGATGAATGGTCAAATACCAACCAATCACGAAGTGAAGATTTGATCAAAGATCAAATGTTTTCCATGAACAATGTATGACTTGTGACCAAATTATCTGTAGGTCTCATGCGTGGCTCTGAATAGTGATCAAGTTATGTATAATTATAATGCTGGGCTAGGCCCATTGGTAAAATGTCATTCAACCATTTAGTATAGATTTGACCAACCATAAAAAATAATGTATGATCAAGTCTAAATATGATGTAGAGTTCAGATCAACGATCAAATGTTGTTTAAGTATGACTTAACTCTCTAGGTAACGATCAAATATATTGTAAATATTATGCAAGTCTATATTTATATAGAGTTCAGATCAGTGCTAATATATTGTATAGTTTCGATATATATCTGTGATTATTGAATGAGGGTCAAATAACATACGATTTGGTAAATGAGTGCCATGTTAGCTCGTTGATCAGACAATCGAGATACCTTTGTTTGGTGGGAAAGTACCATCTTTCCCAGGATATGAGATGGGTAGCATATGGTTCCGTACCATTTTGTACGATCCTAGGACTGCTGACTATCTGACAAGATAATAGGGAAGAAGGGGTAAACACATTATTTAATCATCGATATCGATATCGATTTTATGAGTCTGAGTAGCGGGAACAAGTATTCTATGATTTTATAACGTTTTGTGTGTTACTAGGACTGCTGGATGAATGCAAAGATAAAGATTGAGGAGATGAACAAATTATCTCAGAATTGTTATCAATTTTGATCTAGAATCCCCATAATCAACCTACCGACCTACCTACATACCTAATGAGGTAGAATACTCTCCTTACACTAGCTACTTATAATCTAATTTTCTTTTAATTTTAATCGAATTGACGGGTGATAGGGGCTATCTCTGGTCGGGTCGACTTTTTAAATCAAGCAAGGCTAAGTGGTGTTTAGTTTAGCATTTTTTTTTCTAGATTAAGGCATAATTTGTGTTACATGAGAGAGTGCCGGCTTACTCCAAGCATACATATTTAAATCTCAGGTTGAGAGTTTGATGCAGAATGTTTTCCTCTATTTCCTCCCTTCTTATATTTATTTTTTAAACTAAGAACGGATGTTATGCTAATTTATTTCCACCGTTTCTTTTATATTGCACATTATCATTCAAATTGTATTACCTTGCGTTTACGAATCGTTGATATTAGAATAATGTTCTTTCTCACAGATTCAACCAACCAAACGTTTTGAGACTCATATCTTGATGGTAGAGAGATTGTCGCGTATTTGCAGTGTTTTTTCTTGCGCGGGTTGTTCATATGCAAATTATTACACAATACGAGGGTTTATAAATCTTATCATTGTATTGTTATCATTCAAACTCTATACATAGCTTAGACGCAGACGCAGACACAGATGCAAGATAGCATAATCTAATGCACCCTTAAGGGAGCACGAGAGCAAATTCCAACACGTACCAACCAATTGGTCACACCGAGTGTTTTATGGATACTAACTGACGGGATGTCGCATTTCGCGAAGTTACTGAAACAAAGAAAAGCATATTGTTGATATTATTGGGGATAAACAAATGTATAATGGTAAACCGAATAGTTTTTTTAAGAGTTACGTGCGGAGACAATACTCTATGGGGGGCTGGGTGTGAGCCTCCCAAACCACTGTTGGAACATCTCGCTTATCCTATCAGGGCTTTGGGACGTCGATGGCACCCTCCAGGGTCGATGACGTAATTCCCAAGCCCCTGAATAAGAGGATTGATGGCACCGGGAGGTCTGCCGTAGAAGGACTGCGCCAGCTTCCGGAAGTGGTCCTTGATGGTAGGCATATCCAGGTCAAGGTGCCAAGTCACATTCCGAACATACCAAGGTGCGTCCACAATGATCCTAAGACACCTGCTCTGGAATGCCTGCATCCTCCTCATATACGTGTCGCCAGGTGGCCCCAAGCGGGACACGCATAGTCGAGGATCGGTCTGAGCAACTGATTGTACAGTGTCAGACCGTTTCTAGTAGACAGGGCGCTACGCCTGTTAAGCAGTGGGCCTAGGATTCCTGGCCTTTGCCTCGCTTTGTTCAGTCTCTCGGTGCAGTGTAGTCGCCAGGTCAGCTTTGTGTCCAGCGTAATTCCCAAGTACTTAACACTGTCCGTCCATCTGATCTGCTCTCCGAACAGCCGGAGTAGGGCCGGCCTGTAAAATTTTCTTTTCCATGTCAAGAGCACTGCTGCGCTCTTCTCCACGTTAATACTTGTTCTCCAGGTGGTGAGCCACCCCTCCAACTGCGTCAAGTGCGTCAGGAGTCGCCTCTCCACTAGCTGCCCTCACCACGACTCCGCTACTAGAGCCGTGTTATCCACATAAGTACCAACTTGGTGTCTGGGGATTTGGGAATGTCGTTCACATAGAGACTGAAGAGCACTGGGCCCACAAGGGAACCCTGCGGCACTCCAGCCCGATGCTTCGGACTTGGGATGTGGCGTTCTCAAAGGTAGTGAGAAGGCGCGGTTAGAAAGATAAGATTGAACAACCTTAACTAGGTAGAAGGGCAGGTTCAAGGAGAGGCGTTTGAAAAGGATACCTTCGTGCCGAACACGGTCGAAGGCCTTTGCCACGTCGAGAAAGACAGCACCAGTCAATCTGTTGATGTTGAAGTTCCTCGTGACCTGCTCCACGAGCCGGACGAGTTGGTGAGACGTAGCGTGTCCCACCCGAAATCCGAACTGCTCGTCTGCCAAGATACCTGCCTCGCGAACATGTCGGGTCAGTCTCGTCAGTAGAAGTATTTCAAACAACTTGCCCAAACAGTCGAGCAAGCTGATCGGTTGGTAAGACGAAGCTAGGGCCAGGTCCTTACCCGGTTTATGGAAACAGAGGACGTTGGCGTGACTCAAGAGCACAGGGAAGTGACTCAGGAGCAGGACGGCGTTGAATAACTCCACGAGGAAGTTAATCGCCTACAAAGGGAAGCTTTCTGAGGACCACGTTATTGATACCGTCGCGTCCGGGGGCCTTGTTTATTCTTAGAGCGGCTAACGCCCGCGACATTTCTGTCACCTCCGTGGGTTCAGGTTCATCTAAGGGTCTGTACGAGACCACACCAGTGACCTGAGTACGTGCGCAATGTGCACCGGGTTTGACGGGTCGTCAGTCTGTAAAAATTGTGCCTCTAAGTGCTCAGGGAGAGCATCGGCCTTCTCCTGGTCGGAGTTGGCCACCCCGTTACGACCCACAATAGGCGGCCTTGATGTGGGTACCCACATCAAGCTCCTCGTCATGCACCACAGGGACCTGTCCTGTACGCACAGGCTCTAAATCTTGTCCTCCCAGACACTGTTCCGGTATTCGCGGACCATCTCGCGAGCCGCATGGACTTTGCGGCTCCAGTTGGCCTTGTATACTGGGTCCCTCGAGATTTCCCAAGCTTTACTCAGCTGATTTTTCTCCCGGACGTGCCTGAGGATAGAATGGGGCAAAGAAGCCTGTGGCGCCCTTTTAGAACGGTGCTTCGGCGTCAAAGCTTCGAGCCACCCCTTTATGGCGGAAGTTATGAACTCCGCACCGCGATCGATTTCCACTGCTGTTCGAAAGGTAGGGGTGGGTCCCAACCTCTCTCTCAACACATTCGTGAACCTGTCCCAGTTAGTGCGCTTAAGGTTAGGTTTTTCGGGGTGTTAACGAAGGACACTGCACGTCCCAGGTTCACAAGAACGGGATTGTGATCCGAGTCTAGCTCAGCTAGATACTTCAGCACCAACCGCCTTCTGGTCCCTCTGGAGACAATGAAGTCGAGGACGTCCGGGAAACCAAGGGGATTGTAAGGGAAGTGGGTAGGGGTCTGGGGGCCGGAAGCCACCAAACCGTGTAGATCTATGACGTAGCGGAGCAATCCGCCATGAGCGCACATAATCCTAGAGCCCCATGAAGGGTGCTTAGCGTTGAAGTCACCACCGATTAAAACAAGCGTGGTACCTTGAAGAAGGACCTCCATGTCAGCCCTCGTGGCCTGGTTGAACCGGTGGTAGGGAGGGAAGAAGATGGAAATGAGTCACACTGGGCCCGTAGAGGTCAGCAGTTGGATAGCCGTTGCTTCCATGTGTTGGAGGGGAGGAAACGAAATGACGTGATGGTCAAGGCCCCTTCGTACAAGGACTGCCATCCCACCCCTTCCCACATCCCCCGTTCAGTCTCTCCGATGGCACATGAACTCTGCCAACGAGAACCTCATTGGGAGCGCAAGTGGGTTTCTCCCAACAGCATCACATTGACACGATGCTTTTCCAGGAAACTTTCGAGCTCAGCCTTCTTCCCCGTGACTCCGTTGGCGTTCCAGAGTGTGACCGTGAGCTCTTTCAGCACTGGTGATCCCCTTATCAGGTGTACTGCCATGAGAAACAAGGTCGAGGATGATGTGCTACATGATCAAGAGGCCACGGTTACTTCTAGGAGACTCCTGGACCTTCCTCAAGAGACTCGATGAAAAGTCCCATGGATCCAGTCCCGAATTCCCTTGAGAAGCTCAATACATAACTTAATAAACCCTTTATTTAATCTATGTACCCATAATCCTTTGCAAATTACCATGTAGTTCGAAAGTTTATCAAAACGTTTATTTTTTAAATATCTTAGCTCACAGAACATGAGTAGTAGATTTCTCCAGGTAAATCAGCAGATATCTTTGTGAAAGATGCGCTAACAGGTTCGGAGAATAGACCGGTAAATAATAAAGTGACCCTTTGTGACGGGTGAAAAGGTTTTCATTCTTCAGCTCTGCTGTACTAAATGAACACTATCCGTTCATGCAGAAGATATTGTTTACGTCTAGATGATAGGTGATTAGGGCCACTAAACAATCATAACTCCTCAATATACTCATTCAGAGTGGGGAATTAATTTCTTTAAACTGGGTCAACCAAGTGGACTTCCCTCAGATTTTTGTTTTAGATTGGATGCTTATATAAGTATTTTGAAGTGTTCATAAACAGTAATTTTTGAAAATTAACTGTATCTATAAGTTATTTAGAGTTGGCCTCTTCCAGCCAATTTTCGAATAGTTCGATGCTTTCAAAAGCTATTAGGAATGGTCGTCTCTGTCAATTTAAAGATTGGATGCTTCTAGAAGATATCTAAAATGGTTATTGCATGGCCTTTGTTTAATTAGATGCCTCTAAAAGCTATTTGGAATGGTTTTCCCCAGCATTTTTTTTAATATTGAATGCCTGTAGAAGATTTTAAAAATATATGTATAAAATAAAATAAATATATAAATGAAGTGGTCCTTTTCTACAAATTTTTGAAATTTGATATCTTTAGAAGCTATTTGGAATTTTATACAGATCCAATTTTCAGCTTAATGTTCAATATATATAGAGAGTGGCAAGTTTATTCCAGTCGGAAGTATGGTGGAGCAAATTTTCCCCAAGGGGAAAAATGCTCCCTGTTAAGCCACCCCTTATCGACTTAAGTTTGTATATTTTTCTAAACTGTTGTCACTTTTACCAAATGTAAGCATTTTATGAAAATGTAACTTAACAGTGAAATGAAAAGCACGTGATAAAACACTTAAAATTAAATTGAAGTTTAATCACTGCCATATTTTTTCATGTGCCCTATTTAAGTACCAAAATAATATACTTCGTGAATATTCTAAACATTTAGAATTGAAAGAAGACTGGACCGAATCAATTATATAGATGTGACAAATACCAGATGATGTGTTTGATATGCACTAATCCTTAGTATGTGCACATTGCTTATCATTCACCTACTAAAACTTGTTAATATTAGTATAACCTGAACAGGTAGTAGGACGCAGTGTTAAAAAAACTTGTTAATCTGGATCTTGGGCCCAGGCAACTGAAAGTCTGAAAGCCTGGTACCACGGTACCAATAGTCCCCCGACCCCTCGTGGTGGGCCTGCCCCCCAGTCCTTCCATGAAACTGTCTGGTCTGTATACATCAACTACTCTAAATGTGAGCCTTTTTGTTTCATTTATATGAGTCTCTCATAGTAGAGCAATGTCCATCCTGTACATTTCAAGAAATTGTTCAAACTCCATAGCTTATTGAATAACTCCATTTGTTTTCAGTCTATTCGCCATCACAGTAGAACTCGGTGACCGCTTGCAGGAGAAGCATTGCTGTTGAAGTTTTGTCGTCCTGGATGGTTTAGTACGTTCCATATTCTCACAATGGTTTGCTTCCTTTATGGCTTTTGTTAGGTCTACCTACTTGTTGGGGTTAGCTCTGTACTTGCATTTAAGATGTACTAATGACATAAATGTGGCATTTAACTTTCTGGCGATACCCTTTAGTTGACCTTTTGTAGTAATGGTTGACGCTTATTACCGGTAGAATTCTTCCGGTTGCAATCTTCAAAGCTACTGGTTTGATTTTGCTTCAACATATTGTCGAACACGATGTATTATTCCGTATCAGACGACATTTATAGTAACCAATTTGAAATTCTGTCCCTCTGTATGCAATTGTTAATATATGCTCAACCAAACCAAAGGGATGAAACCACACTTCACCACAAATTGGAACAATTTAAAGTCAACTTGATATAAAGAAAGAATCTCATCCACCTTTATCATTCGATTTTCACACACAGTTATTTGAAATCCTAACACGATTTTCCGCATTGTTCTCGTCTTTACATTGGATCTGGAATATTCCCAGGTAAATTTTAAGACCAGGATTACGACATTATAATCAAAAGGTATACCGTTACATACATCCAAAATGCTTCTAAACTACAAAATCGAACTCATATTAGAGTACAAGTAATATAATATTTAGTTCAATGTTATGTAGCCTTTGTATATCCTGGGAGATAACAGTCCCCCTGCTTGATTCCAAGTTGATGTGACTTTTAATATTGTGTCATATTATAATTTGTTAATGTAGATCCACACGCTACCTTTGAGTTTACAGACTCAGTTTACACCTACATTTAACTTACATGCGCCTTTACCTTATCAGGTCGTATTGTTCCTTAGACATTTCTACCGAGTGCTTGAATATAACATAGAACCTTGTAAATGACGGTCATCTACCCCTCTATGAGAAGGGTATAATTTAAACTATAGTGAAAAGTTAGTGTCTCGACCAATAAAAACAAACCATTATGTTTAGTGTCACGAAGTCAGGTGCCTTAATTTTGTATTTCTTCCAAGGGACGGTCGTTTAACTTTATCAACTAATAACCTGGCAAGAATGACAACATTCCAGCGTATTCAGGGGCAAATGACTTCATTTGCTACTACATACTATATTCTATATATATGCCTATATATACAGGATATATTAAATATATGTACATATATGTATATATATTTATACACACACACATTCAAGCTAGTCAATATATATGTAATATAGTGTTACTAACTAGTGTATGCCCTAACAAACCACTTTTTAAATAACGAGGGGTTTTTAGATGCCTGGAAAGTTTGTTAGTGCTCTGCCCACCAAATTAACCAAGGTTCATTCAAACGAGGTATAGGAATATACTTTAAATAAATGTTGAAAAAAATACACCTGGGTACAGAAATTCAATCCAGGAGATGAAAATTTCTGTCAACACGACGGACAGATGAATCAAGTACTGTAAATTGAGATTTTAATGCTCGCGTTGCAAGGGAAAGAGAGATAGAGAGTGAACACCGTGATTGGACCATTCGGTAAAGAAACTAATAATATTGCAGGTTAAAAGTTTGATAGATTTTCGCGTCAGAAATGACCCAAAGATTATGAATGGTTTATTTATACACAGAGAACAACTCATGATTACAAGATATAGGTGCGTGCTCATGTGACGTCCAAAGCATTCGCCTTCCACTATACAGGTGCTTGCATTACATGTTACACCCGTCTGTACGCGGCTTTATATCAGCATTATTCTGTGCCGTCAGGATCATACGAGTATCTACACTGAGCTTGCTGGCATACACATCGTTTATAGTTGTTTAACTCGAGATTCAAATCGCTAACAAATATTTTTTACTACTTTAGTTTTGATTTTCAGATCCATTGAATATGTGGATACGGGTGAAGGGGCACCAAGTTTTCCCCTAAGAAAGGCAGGAAAATTATTATAAAATTCAAGGGATTAAGGAAAGAAAAAGCGCTGGAGCTAGGAAGTTTTGTCCTTCATTGCAAACCTTTTTTATAAGTAGAGTATAGGGTGTTTTGGAACTAAATAGTGTCTTATTTTTCTTGATATGCAAAGTAAGCAATAATCCCTTATTACTTCCACTATGTAGAGCTGTCAAATATAAATATTTTAAATTATTTTATCAACATCCATTAAATACACATAATACTGTATGAGTCATTATTTTAAAAAAAATCTATTGTTGGTATGGCAAGATAGCTTGAATGGACATGCACCATTTACTATCATCACATTGTTTGGTTAAGTTAGACCACTGCAATTTTCAGATTTAAGTATCTCTGAACAGAACAAAAGAAGTAGATCGTTTGAGAACATGGGGATCTATGCCCTCATAGTCGCGGGGCTTTTGGATTTAATGGTAAATGTAAAGTTATTCCAAAGTAAATTTATAAACTATAATATTTCGAGGTTTGTCTTTTGTTTACACTCAACAACCACGAAAAACATTGTTCGGGAGGTACCGTTGTAGAACGTTACAACCTTCAAAATGGCTACCTCTCCTCTTCGCGCAGAACTTCCACAATATACATGTCGCCCAGCCGGTCTAGAATGCAGACTGGCTCGACTCGGTTGGCGGGCTATATGACGTCAGCCATGGACCGTGTGCTCCAAATGTGTCCAGACACGGACGAGTCTTCTCGAAATATGGATGGGCATGAATAATTCACCGAGGTTGAGCGAGCATGGCCTAATGAAGCAATGCAATAGCAGCTGATGCGCAGCTGGATTCATACAATGGTAGAATGGACTAGCCTTCACAGATACGCTAGGTGAAATTCAATGAATGGACAGCGCTTATGGTGAAATGTTGACGAGTTGTGTATTAAATACTTGGACATCGTATATTATGATAGGCTTGCTGCAAAGGCTCACTCAGGAAGAGAATTAGTAGCTTATATAAGATAGTGGACTGGGATCGTCACTTCTTGGCTCGACATCAGAACGTGTTAGACGACATATATACAACTTTCAAGATGTAAGCACTTCCTAATTTCAACTTTCACTGTAATATTTCAAATACATATATTGCGAATTCCTTTTTATTGCTGCTCTTAAAGCATTTAATTTAAACTTTGGACTCCAACTATTTTTCAATCTTTAACTTTTGAAATCTAAATATTTTTGAATATCATACTCTGGACTTTGATTAATTTTAAAACATAAAAGTGGAAATCTGATTATTTTTTGAGATTAAATAAATTTTCAACTCCAATATGAACTTTGATTTAAAAGTAAAATTTAACTTTCATTGTCTTGATTAAATTTGATTTGTCGTCTTTCTTGGTCTTTCCCGTAATCATGATTTTTGGTAGGATGTATCTTGTGTTATTGAAATTATTTAATATTTTGAATACTCGGGTTTGTAATATTAACTTATCTTGTTGAATTGTCTTATTTCAACGAGATTGTTGAGTTTCTGAGCTGGTAATATTTTAGTACTCGAGTGTGTTATACAAATTTTCTGGAATCCTTCCCCTAAGGATATAAAGATTAAGATATTAAATATTGTCTGTTAGTACTTGACCCATTAAGGATACTCTTTTGTATACCCAGATTTCTTGATCTCATGGACTATCTTTGATGATTTGGGTAGATATTTATCATATACATTCAGGTTAATCTAAAAATAAGTATTGTTGTTCCCAAGAATTGCCCCGATATGGATCTTGCTCTGTTATTATTAATCTTGTTTAATTGTTTGCGGAATTGCTTCCCACGTACGTTGGTCTATATTCAGTATTCACGTTTTATGTCAAACTTTTCAACTTAAATTTTGTTAGATTAATATTATATCGCTGATTGTGTTACTAATCTTACAAGCAGATGAGGAAATAAAAATGGCTAAATGCAAACCGACCAAGATGGGACAAGTGTCAAAGCAAAGAATGACTAACGGATTCTACCAACATCCCACCGATAGCTGCCAGTTACACTACTCGAAACACATTTCGGCCAAGATAATGTTCACAGGAGGCCGCAGAACAACCCCTCTCCATCAAGGTCCTGAGAAAAATGCGTTGTATTACATGAATCACAGGATTCCTTCAGCTCCTGTATTCGGGCCACCAATTCCGCCCCTCCCCTTGCCATTAGCAGACAAATCTAATTCGGGCCACCCTCTTTCGCCCCTCTATCATTCTTAAGATAATCAGCCAACCACTAATCACCCTCAGTCCGTCAACCTTCTCCCAACAACCCTCAAATTGTCACATCATGGAAGTCTTGGCCTTTTCACTCCCTTAAACGGTCGCATTAAAAAGTGGTAAATGTTTTAGTAAAAACTCTCAAATATATACACTCTATATTCGGTGTTATTACAATGAATGATACAAAACTTAAGGGATGAAATAATTGTAATGAATCTTTATAGGCTATCATTATTTTTAACCTTCCAACTATAGATATGTTTGAATGCGCATCAAACAGGCTAGATATGCGTTGAGAGAAGATGAGGAAAGCAAAATATGACTATATGTGCATTGTTGGTCCATCAAAATTTTAGGGTTATATGAGGTGTAGGCGGTAATTCATAAAATTAAACTTATAATTTACGCAAATACATTTGACATGACATTGATGATACATGCTTCAACTTGCAAATGTAGGTAATAAAAAAATATTTACAATATTTTACTATTTTAAAACTTGCAGAAATTCATAATGAGGGGCTAATAATAACATAAATAAAGTAATTTAAAATGTTTTAGCTGAGTCTAATTTGATTCATAATGAAACCGTATGCAATCAACTAAATAGAAAAATTTGGCACTTTTCAAGAATAGTTCAACTAGATATAATTTAAAGACGACTGTTAAATTTATTTTAATTTTTATGAAATAATATGCGATACTTTGAATTAGACTGTATGAAATAATTTAATGAAACAAATTAATAAAAATTGCTTTGAAATACTTTAAATAAAACAATTGAATACAATTTCATCGTAATGACTGTCCCATTTAACATTCCAAATAGGATTTTTTTTGTACATCTAATTTCAAAGCTCAATTGCATATTTATAACGATATGCCATTTACTACTCAAAATGTCCAGATTACACCCCAAAAAAAATACTATAAGTTTAAGAACATCAAATAATAATAATAGAGAATAAAATAGAGAAACATTCTCGAATTCAACAAAATAAAATAATTATATTTATCAAAATTCAAATACTTGATCATCATACGAATATTTTTATTAAAAATTGTATAGCATTTCAAATCTCTATAGAAAAAAAAGTTACATTTTTATGTTTCAGTGAATGGCAGTTCAGAAGATATTTTTCGTGATGACGATGTTAAAGAACACCAAATTAATAATACCTTTGAAGAGATTCCTTACTTTAACTTGTCAACCAACATTATGAACAATAAGGTATACCCAAGGAAGAATGAAAATCCATTTAACTACCATTCTGTTATTACTACTAACAATTACACAGAAGAAAATATATATCCATTGAAACATTCTAATATCACTTGTATAAACTCTTCAAAAATAGAATATTCAAAAAATGTTTCAAAAGATGAATGATATCAATGTCAAAATGTATTATCCAGAAGTATATGATACCAAAAAAACTAAAAAAACGTTTGGGGCTGGTTTAACCTTGTTTGGGGTGCCCCTTACAGGATCAATATCTTGGATAAGGAAAAGAGGTGAACCTCCTCCCCCCAATATGGTACACGCACAGGTTTTACAAAGCATAGAGAAAGGTAGAACCGGTGTGTCAACTGGTGTGAATATTTTAGGGATTCCATTTGGTTTCCATGGTTTTTTTGGTAAAGAAACTACTGCAACATTGGCAAAACCACTTCTGTGGTTAAAGAAAACTTTTCTTTGATACAAGTAAGTCATGAAATGTTTTAGTTTTTATTTAATTTTATTAGAACATCTTAGAAATAGTAAGAACAATATCAAATACTAATAATTTGCCATTAATTAATATAAATCAAATTATAAATTCTGGCAATTATGATATAAGAATGTTTGTAAAATTTGTATTATTTTACTAGGTGTTATGTTTTATGACAGGTCAATTTATTTTGTCAGTGAAATTAGACCGCCAATGCGCCCTGTCCTCTGTTTCCTCCTTTAGATGCCAGAATTTTCTTCTTTACTTCTTATATATGAATCCTCCTTCCTAAGCTTCTCTTTCCTCCAACCTTTCCTACCATGACGTCGTGCAGAAGAAAGTTCCTCCCAAGGATGTGTTTGATCCAGTTTTCTCTGTACCTAAGAATCACATCCAAAATGGTTCTCTTCTCACACATTCTTCTTAGGATTTCTTCATTTGTCACCCCGTATGTCCACCTGACCTTCTCAAGACCCCTCCAGTATCACATTTCAAAGCTCTACAAGCATTTCTTTTGCATCTTTCTAAAAGTCCGAAGTTTCTGCACCATACAGTGCGATGCTTCAAATGTAGATCTCATCAGTTTCTTCCTAAGTTTAAAACTTATCTTGCTGGTCAGCAGTATTCCTTTTCTTGTTGAAAGCTTCCTTAGACATGGTGATCCTCAACCCAATTCCCTTGGTGCAGTAGGAATACTTTTTCAGCAGACTTCCCTGGTACTTGAACTGCTCTGTTTTCCAACTCCTGATTTCCAATTATGATTTTCTTTGCCCTTTAATTTTTTGAAATCACCGTCACTTTTGACATCTTATTATTTATATCCAAGTCATATCTTATCCCTATCTCCAACAACCAATCCATCAATTCCGGCCATTTTTCTTTACTTTTGATCAGCAATACTAGATAATCTGCATATTTTATTGTGTTGATGACGCGTCCTTTATCCTAAAATTGAAACGTCCCTGATCAGCAACTCTTCATATAAGTGAACATACTAGGTGACAAACAGCATCCCTGACTCACTCCTCTTCCTAGCTCTACGCTGTTGGTCTCTACATTATTTAGCCTACCCTCCACTCGATATTCCAGATAAAGGCTTACAATCAGCCTTCTGTTCCTCCAGTTAATGCCGATCTTATTTAGTATTTCCTCAGGTTCTTTCACCTCACTTTCTAGCCATATATTTATCGAACACCTGTCGATTAAACCAATATAGATGTCTTACTTAACTTCCAGCACTCTCTCTAAAATTATTCTCAGCATCCCGATGAAATTTCTGGTTCCTTTTCCCATTCTGAATCCAAATTGGTACTTTTCCATCACAATTAATATTTTCTGTTCCAGTCGCTCGTATAATATTCTTGCCACGAGATTCTCCATATGAGAGATGAGGCCTATGGTCAATGCATTTCTTGGCTTGTTTCTTTTTCTTTAGCTACACTATGGCTACGTATAGCATGTTCTTTCGACATAAGTTTTGTCAGAGCCATTAATACATTGTTTCCTAGTTCCGTCAAAAGGTCACTAGTATCTCGTCATCTCCAGCAGCTTTCCTTCTTTATATGTCCTTTATATCTCTCTCCACTCAACTCTTTAAAATTCCCAGATCCTTATTTTTCTTCCTCTTCATTGACTTCTGCTTCAATATCCAGGTAGATTGGTCAATTTTCAATGTAATTCAGTTTTTCTATGTATCTCTCCCAAATCGTAAGAACCTCTTTATGATCCGTCACCATCTAACCTATGGGGTTTTCTATTCCTATATTTCACTTGCCTTTGTTTACATTCCCTTCCATTCCTTTGTTTTGTGTTACATGAGCTCATACCTCTCGTTTCTATGCAGTTCGATAATCTCATCGCATGCCTTCTCTATATAGTATTTTCTCGCTTTGTCTGTTTCTGTCCTTAACTCGTTGTTCATTGACGATTTTCCGTTTCATTTTTTCTTCCATTTTCTGGAGCATTTTTATTGTTACTCAAGCTTTCGTGCAGTCCTCTTCAAATTTCCAACATAGTCCTTTAGAACCTTCAAAATATGTTTTTAACACCATTCCAATTTTCCTTCGCACTTATACTCTCTTATGGCACATCACCTAGCTTTTGTTCTATTGAATTTCTCACACTGTCACTCTTGCTTCTTAATTTTTCTAAGTCTCATCTCGGTCTTGTCTTGCTCGTTTTCCTGAAATATTTCAGTTTTGTTTCAATGATCACCACCAGCAGGTTGTGGTCCGAATAGAAGTCGGTACACGGCAATGTCTTCACATTCTTCACTCCATTCATTAATCGCTGTTTGGCAAGGATGTAGTATAGTTGTTACCTGCTGATGTCTCCTGGGCTCTTCCATATGTATAGTTTTGTCTTCCGTTTCCTGAACCAGGTGTTTTTCAACACCAGGTCATTCCACTGACAGAATTTGATGAGCATCTGCCCTTGTTGTTTCTCTTCCCTAGTCCATTTGTGTTAGCAAGTAAAAAAATAAAATTAACACTCCACTCTTTTAATAAGCCTAGAAACCATAATATTATATTTGTTATAGCGCATTGATTAGCTTGAATAAAAATAAAAATGAAAATATTTGATTTAAAAAATTGAGACATTTATATATACTGTTACCTAATATTGTACAAAGCTAAATATTTTTAAAATAAAAATAAACAAAAAACTTTAATCAATTGCTCATGAAGTTAATAATATACACCTTGCCTAATATATGAATTACTATTTAAAATAGTTTCCATTTAAACTATACGTACATTTTCGAATTTAGGGGTGATCCCCGACTTTCTTGAAAGTGAGTGTCTAAAATATGATCAGATTGTTTTCCTTCAAGGTTCAAAATATTGAACATTAACACTAGGATGCCCAAGCACATGCATATACCTAGAAAGCCCATCAAGGGTCATATTAACCGCCTCTCATAACAAAATGAAATATGCACCAATTCTTTGAATATATGTCTTAATCATTATAGTATAACTTTTGGAGGATGGCTGGTAATTTATTTTAGTTAACATGAATTTATACAGTGTGTCCCAAAGTTACTTTGTAGTAATTATCACGTACCTCGTTGCAGTTATTACTTACTTAACTATAACAGGCGTTTAAAATGTCTCCTAAGGGCCTGAAGACATATTCGAACACAGCTCTTCATATTATATTCATATTAATTGTCGTGTATACACATGTTTTCAGGCTTGGCGGGACATTTCCAACAACTGTTATAGTAAGAACTGCAACGAGGTACCGAACGTGATACTTTACTGAACATTACATTTTTGGACACCTGTATATGCTATACTGAAATCCCTAAAAATATATATCATGAAAAATAAACTATATAACTATATCATATTGTGCTAGAAATTTACAATAATTATGAAGAGTAAGAGTATGCTATATGTATATATCAGGCATGTACAAGAAATAAATACTATTAGAATCATTGTCAAAAAATGTAATAATTGAAAAATGGCCAAGCCTTACAGACTCTACAGATAATCGAGGCAAGTAACTTTTTTTTTAATGACTATTGCCGAACAATTGCCACCGACAGCTTTGTTCAACCGTTTTGTTATCTTACTTGCAGCAATCTCTTGACACTGATGCTGTTTGTGGTTTTGTTAGTGCGTTCACCAGTTGAAGTATACATTTGTGCCGAGAGATTATCTGATTTGTGACCTTCTTGTAAATAACCCACACATTGAGTGTTCTAGGTCTAGGATGTTGTATAAAGCATGCACTGGCCATCTCCGGGAAGCAGCCATTACAGAGTACTCATAAGCTGACTATATCAACGCCATACTTTGCGGAGTTAGAGAACTCTACTCTTTCTAGGAGCTTCTTTTCAATTGCACGTATCTGAACACTTGGGTGTAGCCTGCTCAATAGCAGTATGTTCTTCTATTTTTTTTCCCTGGTACACAGTCAACGTAATTTCCTTCTGAGCCTTGAGGATAATAGTCTCTTACAACGGAGTTTTAGATGTCTTTACAGACTTTGGGATTGGTCTCCTGACGTAGTTTACTGTCTCTACAATGCTTGTTTCCTCTGCTTTCAGTCTACATGCCAGCTTAAATAATGTAAAGAAAGGATTATAGTGACATTTTGCCCTTTCTTGAGGTATGGTTGTATGAGCTTCAAAATAACATTTTAATTTCTGGCAAGAATTTGTTTGCAGGATGTATCTCGTCTTTCCTGAGATAGTAATATAATAATTCACTGATCACCGTGCTTCTAAGAATTATGTTGCTCTTCCTACTACACTTCTTCACAATAAACCATCATAGCAATATAAACATAGATTTATGACAAATATGATTTTACATTCCTAGTAGTATTGCTATTCACTTATTAGCACTATGCAGGATTTTTAAATTATCACCCTGCACTTACAGCCCCTGAACTTACAGCGGTCCAATTAGGTCTTCTTGGGTCTTCTAGGTAAAATGTTTTGTACCACCATTTCTATTTCTTTTTGAGAGAAGAGATTTTTGTATAACATGTAAATCCTTAATTTATGAAAAGTCAAGGCACCAATATGTTCCCTCATCAATTTACAGATGTTATGAAACATTGAATTCTTAAAGCGGTAAAAATGACTGATTTGGGCTTTCTAGTGTTAAATGACATTTGGGCTCAAGGCCGTAGTCAAGGGGGGTTTGGGGTTCAAACCCCCCGAAATTTTATGAACAAAGTATGTATGGCTTTATTATGGTTCAAACAATATCAAAATTTAAGGTATTAAGGGCTGTGATACCATAAAAGGCACTTCAAAGAGTTTCTAGAGGTGTTTAATATTTAGAATTTTTCCTAGCCTAGAGCAGTTAGGGAATGTTGCCGTAAAAACCACTTCAGAGAGTTCTAAAGGTGTTTAGAATTTAGAATTTTTCCAATTGGGGGATGTGTCCACCAACCCCTCCACCCCCCACCTCCACCCCCGGAATTATTGGCTGGCTACGGCCTTGGCAGTGCTTATAATAAAGGCTACAAAGAGATTATATATTTTCATTTGAGTCTTATTAAGAAAAATTCTTAATTTAATTATTCATCATTAATTTGAATTAACATTCGGTTCTTATTTATTATTGCTGTTAAAAAATATTAATTTCAATCAATTTTAAAAACTAATATTTAGCATAGGACACTGTCTCAAATAATAATGGCAATGTATTAGTGTCGTCCTGATTTTAAACAGTCAAGATCGAGAGAAAGTGGGTTATGGAGAGGATTATCTGCTGTAACATATTAGGAGGATTCTAGATTGCAGACACGTCGTGTTTGCTATATGCTATCCCGCCACTAATTTGACAATAGGGCCAGCCCACGGGCATCTATGAGTCATGCGAACTTTTAGCCTTGTTAGTCTAAATTTAACTGAATTTACTATGCATAAATCTTAAATTTATAAAAAGGTTTACACTTTATTTACTGATGTGTTATATTCTCATAATGTTTTGTAATAATGTTAAATTAGTTAAAGAAAATTTAAAGTTTACAAGTTATTTATTAAGAATGTTCATGATATTGACTAAACACGAATGAAGATGTACACGGAATATTCAGGGTTTTGATTATTAAAAATAAAACAATACATTCACTGATTAAAATACAATTAAATTAATAACTAAAGAAGTAATTGAATTCAATAATAATCATAATTATAAGTCTATAAATTAATAAACTAATAAGAATACGTAAAATATAAGTAGATTAAATAAATAAATTAACAACTATAAAATACGTAATAACTATTCAAATATTAAAATTCCAAAAACAGTTACACTATTAACACAGTTCACAGTTATAGCAATCAATGTCTACATCTTCCGTCCACTTAACACGCCAGTGATCCCCACACACGACACACTGTGACGACCCGCCAAACACGAATGCCGGACTCGCCGACCCACTCACAGGTCACACCACCCACTCCCGGGCACGCTAGCCCACTCCTGGACATGATGGTCCACTCACTTCACTATCCCCAACTTGGACTATGGGCCCTGGCTATCGCCGAAAGTTATTATATAGAGTCACAGCTAAGGGTTTGAAATCCTCCATTTCTAGAATACTGGGCTATCTTCCAGACTTGTGCCTTTTCCTCCGTCCTGGCCCCTATAATCACCCCAAAAAGTGAGACTGATACTGCATACCTGCTAGACAAGGAGGGAGATAGAGATAACTGGGAACGCAGTTAGGGTAAACAACGAGAGAGTGCCGGTCCCACTGTTAGATACTAATCTTGTTAGATACAAGTGTCAAGGTGCTTTTTTTCAACATATATTTAAATGTGTATATGTACTGTAATTAGTAATTATGAATAACAAAAGTTTGTTCCAACGTGTTGTTTACAAACTGACAACCTGACAAATTAAGACTTTAACACCCAGAAACCAACAACAAATTCAGACCACGAGTGTCAATGGTTGTGTTTCTGATAGAACTCATGCAGTTTACACTGCTAGGTAATAGCCTACCTTTGGTATCTTGTAAGCAACACCATCGTGGAACTAAACAAGGTAAGCTTACTATCTAGAACGGTAAACAGAAGATGAATCACCGATTCCGTCTTAAATTAGAAGACGTACAATCTGAACACGTGATTAAATGAATCACTCAATAGCAGTGGCGTAGGAACGTTTTTATTTGGGGGGGTAAAAATAATCATGTGCTTTTATAAGGGATAACATTTTTGAGATTAAAAAAGACCAGGGAAATGTAACACAGCTGTCCCTCGCACGACGTGAGTGATTGGTTCTGATAAATAATCGCGTAACATAAAAACGCAAGTGAATTGATTTTAACCTGGGTGAAATAGGGATTACTCCAAAGGAAAAAAGTAAATAAAAATATAAAACTTGTAAATTAATGCAATTTTAATTAATTTATCTAACTTGCACAATGCTATAGGTAGCCTACACCTATTGTCAATCTTCAATCCCCTGAAATTTGTAAACAAACACAATTTTTAATTAATTCATCTAATTCATACAATGCTACAAGTACACCTACTCTTAATCTTCAATCGCATGATAAATTAACTGGATTTGGCAAACTGGGATTATCACTAGCTTGTTCTTGACGGTAGGCTCCTGCTCTCTTGACGGCCCTTGGATGGGAAAATCTTGCTCTCTTGAAGGCCCTGGGATTGTAAGTTCTTGCTCTCCCGAAGGCTCTGAGACGGTAGGCTCTTGCTCTCTTGATGGACTTTGGACGCAAAGCTCTTGCTCTCTTGAAGGCTCTGGGACCATAAGCTCTTGCTCTCTTGAAGGCCCTTGGACTGTAAGCTCTTGCTCTCTGGAAGACCCTGGGATGGTAGGCTCTTGCTCTCCTGAAGGCTCTGAAATGTTATGTTCTTGCTCTCTTGAATGCCCTGGGACTGTAAATTCTTGCTTTCTTGATGGCCCTGGGACGGTAAGCTCTTGCTCTCTCGAAGGCCCTGGGACGGTAAGCTCTTGATTTCTTGATGGCTTTGGGACGCTAAGCTCTTGCTCTCTTGATGGCCCTTGGAGGGTAGTTTATTGGTCTATTTAAGGCCCTGGAATAGTAAGCTCTTGCTCTCTTGAAGACCTTGGGATGGTAGGCTCTTGCTCTCTTGAAGTCTCATGGACTGTAAGCTCTTGCTCTCTATAAGGCCCTGGGAGGGTAGGCTCTGTAGGCTCTTGCTCTTTTGAGGGCCCTGGAACACTAAGCTTTTGCTCTCTTGATGACCCTTGGACAGTAGGCTCTGGTAGGCTCTTGCTCTCTTGAAGTCCCTGAGACTCTAAGCTCTTAAAGGCCCTTGGACGGTAGGACTCTTGCTCTCTTGACGGCCCTTGGATGGTAGGCTCTTGCTCTCTTGATGGCCCTTGGATGGTAGGCTCTTGCTCTCTTGAGGGCCCTGGGACGGTAAGCTCTTGCTCTCTTGAAGGCTCTTGCCTGACAGCTCTTGCTGTCTTGAAGTGCCCTGGGTCGTTAGACTGAGGATTTTCAACTTTTTTTGATGAAATGGTCAATATTCAGCTGACGGGCAGCATTTTTCCTCTCTCTATGTAGTGCTTTGAAGCAAGTCAAAAAAATCAATCTTACTGGCAACTTTGGCACTTCTATCCATGTTAGATCATTCTCTTGACTGATTCTAATTGCACTGTCATTGTGTTAACAAAATTCAGCAATTTGTTTTGTTGAAGATGTTTGATAAGCTCAACAACATAAGGCTCTTCCTCTTCATCTTTTATGCCGTTCTCCATTTCTAGAAGATCTTCATTGGTGAGTTATATTGAGTGGGAATGGAGCTATTCATCCACATTTGCCTGGTCTAGGTCCTCAAATCCAACATCTTGCTATGTCAACGATGTCAAGTCTTGAATTGGAAAGCTCGTGTTCAGGATCAAAATCATGAGAATCAGAAACTGCAGGCCAAATATTTTTCCAAACTCCCTTCATACAGGACTGTTTAACGTCTGCCCATGAATCTCCAATGTTGTCAATACCACCCCCCCCCCCCAAACACCAAACTGTACTGTAAAGATCTTTGTCCTCACTGGAATGTGCGTGTACGAGGTGACGTCACCACCGCACAGGGTAATTGTACAATTACACCCGACAATGTGTTATTTTTATTATTTCTTAATCGTGTTATAGCGAAAACGCTTATAGTGAGATCGCTTATAACAAGGGATACCTGTGTTTAACGGTCACATTGTGCATTTTTCTTATTTATTTTAGTCATGCCAAACATTAGAATTAATATACACAAAACAAACTAAGAAAAATTATATCTGATGTGGCTTAGCTAAAAATTATGAAACACCGAAAATTAAAGTAGGTTTCCATATACCTTTGCCCTATATTCGTTACTAACTATAAGACCACTAAATACTTTTGCAATTTTCAAGTTTGTTGAGCCTCTAAGGGTATGCATTCAGCAGAAACAGGTGATTTAGTCTACGCTACCTCATCGTGCAGCGAATATAGTTTTTTTTTCATATAAGCATTGAAAAACTTCTTTCTACAATAGCTGATGTAGCTGGTATCACTATTAGAGTTTTCAAATAGTGTGTGCTCCAAGCAAATTTATTTTTGTTGAGTTACCTTAGTGTGAACTTTTTATCTTGCCTCAACAAGATCTTTACATTATCTAAAAGTTTAACTATAGTATTTTGGGTGGGTAAAAATGATACTTTTGACCCCCCTCAATTTTTAGGGGGGGTAAAATTTACCCTCGTACTCCCCCGTTCCTGTGCCACTGCTCAATAGGGATAGAAGAGCATTTGTTTGTCAATCTAAATATTTCGTGTTCGATTCACATGTCCATGTGCCAATTTTCAACATATATACATGTAAATATAAATCAAAATGTAATCGTATTTTCTGTATGAGTAGTAGAATGGCTTCTAACCGTGTGGTGATTTGTTAGTACTTTTTATGTCTTCAACGTTTTATTACATTTGAAATGTATAGGGCTTTAATAGAAATCATGTCACTTATGAAAATTTTGAATATACGTCTAATAGTTTAAGTAAAAGTAATTACATTATTTAATATCGTTCACCGGCTACTGTTGAATCTTAATCATATATTTTAATCTTACTTTATTAATAATTAAAATATATAGATCTATGGTACCTACTTTGATATAATTTAAATATTTTACCTATTTCATTGCTATTTTTATTTTGCTAAATAACAATCTAATTAAAACCAATATCATACAATTAATATTGATTATTATAGTTATTTATCTTCATTCTATTTTGATGTATGCTGTGTGGAAATCTATACAAAAAATGTTTGAGTTCCACTTTTGTCATCTGGAATGACTTTTATAGTAATTAAGGAACATTTACAACATAAAATATATTATTATTATTATTTATTATTATTATTATTATTATTATTACATTAGTAATTGTATTTATTTTGTGGAACACATACCTTCTTGAGACAGTTGAAGACTTACCCCTAATATTTATAATCCGTAGCCCCATACCTTTATTAAGTTTAATGTTTTTAGATTCCTTATTAAATTTAACTATTGTACACACACTACCATCGTGTCAACTTATGGTGACAGCTAATACTTGGTCCATCAAAATTATCGAAGCGGAATAGTTTTAAGAAAATTCTTCAACAACAGACATTATTTACTTTATTTTATTTTTTAGGGTTTAATTAGTGGCTTTTCTAGAAATTTCTTTTAAAGGTAGTTAATTGAAAACAAGACAAGTTTTGGAAACATGGCATATTCATTCATTATAATTTTTAGTTTCATTTTTATGGTTCCCTTAATGTTTTTTATTTTATCATTTAGAACCACGTCTTACTACCCGTTCGGATTGTACGCTTATTTACTATTTACGTTAATGGGCTAGGAATTGGGAAGGTTGAATTTAGAGGAAGTGAACACACATTTGCGTGGAGGGAAATTGAAAATCAATTTAGAAAAATCACCCCCAGTTCACCCAACTGAGATTCGAACCTAAATCTCCGAGTCCTCTGCAGTCTAGCTCAATACGAAACTAGCGTGTTGGCTAACTACATCACCGAGGTGGATCCCTTAATGGTCATATATTTGTTTACCAGTGTTTGGTATTCTGAAATTGCCCGTAGAAATAGTCCTTGTAAAGTTACGTTCTTTCCAATTCCAACGGTTTATTATGGAGGAGTAAGAACTTTGCTTACACATCAATCGGTTACTGTAGAGTCAATATTTTAGTGGCTACGTACTTAGGCTCAGATCGATACAAAGTGTGTAGATGAAACTAAACTGTCATTACATCATATACTGTACCGTACATATCATTGTTGTAGTCAAATTAAAATTATTCCTTCTCTCTTTCTTTAATTTTCTTTTGGTGGGTAACGTCAAGCTGGCTACTATCTACAGACAAATATAGTAGGCCTAGGAATTGAGGGATCTACCATGTAAAAACTCGTCACAACTCTCCCATTCAGAGTGACCTGAAACTAATGACAATCTACATGCTGTTTATACACGTAGATAAATAAGCTAAATCACTAAGAAGATTATAAAAATATGAATTTTACAGTCATTTCCAGAAAGCTATACCTTACATATATGTGTGTGTGTTTTTTGTAAAACACATTTGGTAATTATGTATGTTTTGTATGGTTATCGAAATATTTATTAACTTATTTTAATACCATATTTATCAGAAGTTTTGAATGACTGGTATCATCGAAAGTACTGCAACTTATGAATAATTATTTCCCTAATCTTTTCCAAATTCGGTGTGGATCAGGCCTATCTGGGTTTTTTTCAGTGTTTTTCTTTTATATACATATAACTAGAATCATTGTAAGGCAGTGAGTCGGTTTTACATCTCAGTTAAAGCCATTAAACGAAGTAGACCAAACTTGTTAGTAATGCAAAGAGTGTCAGGAGGATGATTTAAAAACAGAAAAAGATCTACATTTCGCACTAAGGTCTATCAGTGATTTTACTCCTCTTAATCGAGTTGGACAAAACTTAATACAGCTATAAGCAGCAATATATTGTTGTAAACTTTTTTTTTACTAGTCAATTATGTGATCCAAGTCCGTATCCCCGGCCAACCTTAGGTTGATGAATGGAACCACGAGGTGTTGTAGCAACATCTCGTGTCTACATTAACCGCAGTGACCTTTAAAATATACATCGATGCACTTTTTTAAAATAATTTAAGTACGTGGTCTTTTGTCACTCTGTTAACTTTTGTTGGGTTTATCTCGTGGCTGTGTCAGTGAGCTATATTCCCCAACTGTTGAACAAAACTGAGGACGTCTGTAAGGCCCATCGAAGGAGAATTTAAATAATAAATTGTAACTGTTGGAGAGATAACATTTTATTCTTACCATGTAGAATATTTTCCCTATATATTTTAAATAAATACTAAGAAACATTATATCCACTTCGGTGGCCTCATGGTTTAAGGCGCTACTCTCGTAGTATACTATACTGCCGAAGACGGAGAGATCAAGGTTCGAATCTGGGATGGATGTACTGAGGATGGTTTTTCATAAATGGTTTTACACTCTCCCTCCACGCAAATGCGGGTACACTTCATCTAAATATAACTCTCCTAATCCATAAAACCATTAGCGTAATTAATATACCAGAACAGTTAGTAAGACGCGGCACTAAGAGGAAAAATGTATAAAAGTTACCCCAATGAAAATATAAAATGCAACCTTTGGGATAAAGTTTTTATTTAAATTGTGATACTCAACACGTGCTTTCTGAATCAACTGATTGGATCCCTACACATAACTTACAAACTAACTTAATTATCAAATAAACCAAACACCGAGTCCCCAACTATTTATTCATCATTGTGAGAGAGGACGTCCCAATTTAGCCTGTAATAGTATTTTCGGCCGTGCAAATAATCGAACTAGGACCCTGTGATCTATATAAAGATATGCTACTTAGCACAATAGGTCCAGATTAGTCCTGTGGACCTTACAACGTTTCGGTTGATAAATACATTTTTTAATAATTTCAATGATATCATCTATATTTGTGTGTGTGATATCCTCAAATGTATAATTATTTGTGTTTAAGTTCGTAATCAGTCTGGTAAAAATAACCATATCAATTATGATGTGAATGGTAAACATGTACAGATAAATTTGGTCCATGAAGGGATCGATCTAGGATCTCATGTATCATAGTCATGAACACTAGTTAACCTTGTTTAAATATCTTTGTGGCACTGATATAATCATTTCCAATTTTGGATGAGGTTAAATAAAGTTTCAAAATATTAAGGAAAAAACTGTAAATAAAGGAGCTTCTGGGAGATTCCTATAAGTGACTGTGAATCCCCTTTAGAGCAAATAGCACTAGTTTTGTTTTTAACACTAAATATTAGCACTGGATAGTGAATTAAATCAAATGGATGAGTAAACCTTGTGATATAATGGTGAATATGACGAGGTGAAGCCAATAGAGATCTTAACCTAACTTAAGGCTCCAACAAATCCTGGTGACCCTGTGAACCATTCATCTATCGAGAAAAATTCCCCGGTAACAGCCGAGAATCGAACCCGGGACCCAAGGTACACTATATCACGAGGTCTGTCGAGTCTCTGAATGAACAAATACACAGAAAAATGGTCACACAAATTAGCCTTATTACTTAATAAGTGAGATTATCTTAAATTGACTCATAATTACTTGTTTTTTAATGGCAGTGTACCCCAGCAACACAAAGACAAATAATCCGACAGGGATTCAAACAAAAAATAATTTTGAAGTGGGCTTGAGAGAGAGAGAGAGAGAGAGAGAGAGAGCATGGAATAAACTTGACCCATGTAAATTAAAGTCTAGGAGGAAGGCAGTAGATATTATCAATAAATCAAAATAATATAAATGAAACAAAATATAATAGAGTAGGAAAGTTTCCACCTCCTCTCCCCACCCCCTGTGGTCTTCAATTATTTATCCTAATCCTCCATTCCAATGATGGGACGGTGTTTAAATACTTTACACCCTCAAACCATATTTAATATAATTTCAACCCCATTAGGTAAGATGGTTGACTTATTAACATTAATACTTAAGTTATTTTATATTATTTTAGAAAATAGAGTGTTTAAAAGCATATTCACACACATATCAGGATTATACTTATTAAAACTAATAAGCCATGGAAAAACTCATATATTTTTATGGTGGGATTTAAACAAATGATAGTTATACATTCTTATTTATTTACAAAGCAAATGCTTATGTAAATAATTACAATGGGTCTAGTAGTCTTAAAATTGGAAATAAAATTGATTATTTACCAAATTCTCTCAAGATGTAGTGAACAACTATAAGACTTGCAATTCATAGCATAGAGTAGACAATTGATGTATCAAGTGACTGTGAAAATATAACTGTTTTTACAACTTCAATACTGTGTATACAATAAGAGAAAGCTTTGCAAAAATAGAACAATTTTAAAGTTTAATTTTCACGAAATATATTTGATAATGGAGTTGGATTTTCTCTATTAAGAATCTCACGTGATTTATTAAATATTATAGAGGCTTATTTTTTCTGAATTGATTGTTAATTATTTTTAGCTAAACTAAATATTTCAATAAATAGTTTTCCTTGCTACCCTGATATGTTTAGAAGATATTGCTGTTATAGTGTTTATAGTTTACAATTAGCAAAGATATAATTATTATTAAATTAATGTTTATTTATTTTAGTTTGTAGTAAAAGTATTAATTATGGTATGATATTTATGTTTAATCTTACCAATCATGCACTACGCGCACATTTACTAACAAAAATATATTACGTAATGAATTCATATATTTAAAGAGAACTAATGACAAAATAAGTATTTTTAATATCTTTTATTTAAATGTACTTATTTATCCTTGCGAAGCTAAGCTGTTTAAATATAATTCTCAGTTAATCCAATCTACATCCAGTTAATGTATTTTTTTTAAAATATTTCTGGAGTTTATTATTGTCATTTTGTATTTGTAATTTTTCAGATTCTTTATTATTTTTAATTTTAACAATATTATAATGTTATTAATCATGAATATAAAAGACGAATCTTGATGAAAGAAAATATTAATGAAATAAAAATCTTATAAACCAAAAAAATTTCAAAATTTCACGTAAATTAACCAAACTCACAATCGTAATTATATGATTTTTTATTACCTCGTCTTACCACCTGTTCAGGCTATACGCAGCATTTAAGGAGTAATCTACCCGAATTTGCTTGGAAGGAGTGTGGGAAACCATTTAGGAAGAACCACTCTCAGTTAACCAGACAAGGAATAGAACCCAGCCTCCCCGTCATCATAGTAAACGGTATTAAATAAGATTTTTTCCTTATTTAAAAATAATTATAAGCTTATTTGATTTAATTATTTTATTAAAATACTAAAATAATTATATTTTTTTAAATGTGCCCCTGGGACCTTTGCGCCCAAGGGGATCGTCTAGGTTCGTTTAATGGACGAGCCGGCGATGCATGTAAGTAAAGTGATTTTATACTACCTCTTCATAACAATTCTATAGTTTTATTTTCACAGCAATAAACAAATGAAATAATCCTTTTAAATTATACTAGTGCACCATCATGCTCTCCTGTTACCCTAAACTTACTAACCTGCAAGTTATAGTGACGAGCAAAGCGCACAAATAATATTAAGATAGAGATCAGCAGGGAAGCCTTATTTGATAAACTCAAAAGTAGTACCCCAAGTATCATAGTCATGTGACCTAATTAAAGGATGAACTAGCATTGTCACTCTATTCATTTTCAGGAATAAGGTTGCAAATTTAAGAAATATGTAAAGAAAATTATATTAACAATGACCAAAGGCTATAAAGCCCATTTATTATAATATCAAAAAAGATAACATAGTCTATTTGGGCCCCTGTGAACAGCTCGCAATGGAATAATGAAGAAAAGAGTGGATAATATAAATACTACGGCCTCAGCCTTCAAATGACATTTACGGTAACTCATGTACAAAATTATTAATTTCGGTTACCAGGCTAACTTAGCTCTGCCCATAACAATACATCTCAACCTAACCATGAACAGAACCCTGACCTGTCATGTGTGATACCCGTGAGGCGGGAAAGCCCTGGCATGTACTATAACATACATGAAACAAACAAAATTATATCCTACTCAGATATCGAACATCACAATAGAAATATAGACTTCAAAAATAGTCCCTCATTAAATAGGGATAAATACAAAATAGTTTTGCTCCTGAGCATACAAACTCGATTAATCAGAGGCATCGATATTGTCCTAGTTCCCGAGAATTGGGCAAGACATACTATTTACAATAATAATAAAACGATGCCAATCATGAATTCAAACAATACCTTCAATTTAATAATATATAAAGGAGATAAATTCATTCCTAAGCCTAACAATACTGACATACATAACCAAAAGGAATCAGTCCCAAGAACGCGCTATTAGAGCTAAAGCTTCAACGCTAGTCAAAAGCTTTAAAAATATTAAATGCCACAATTAACATGACAATGAACGTTAGTCCGTTCATAGGCTTCATATTACTATCAAGCTCAGTAAATTCAAAATAAAAAGAGCTCCCTAACTCTCACTTTTGTAAGAAAAAAAAAATAAGTTGGCTGAAACATGATTTCTAGTTCAGTACTAATTTAAAGTTTAAATCCTAACCCATTTAAAATATATATATAATAAAAAATTAGCCAAATAACACCAACTTACGTTGTTGGTAAGTTCCTAGTATTTGTCCAAAAATGAAAGAGTACCCTTGGGTCGTGGCTTATATGCAACCATTTCTCAGTGGGGAAATAGGGTGGGGAAGAACTACACGAAATAACGTCAACTATGCGATCACCAGTAACGGATTACAAGCACCCAACACTCTTGTGCATGTGCTATACATCATACATCAGTAGTTTGTAGTTTCATGAACGGGGGGAGGGGGGTTGTTGGAACAACCATCAATTCTTCCCCTTGAAGGCCACACATCTGCGGAGTTAATAATCTGAGAATAGCGTCCAGACACGGGAAGGGGGGGGGGGGGGGGTTGAGAGTAACCTCGTGGCAAACAGTTCACATCCAGTTAGTGACAGGCACAATCGAGTAATTACTCGATTTTATTTAAAAAGAATCGAGTAAAATTACTCGAGTAATTTTTATCGAATCATCTACTCGAATCGTGTCGTGGCAATCGGTTGGACAACATTACTCGGGAGTCTTGCAATAGAACTCTATACTAATAACAAGTCCATAATCTCTTCCTGTAGTAGTCAGTCGACACTGACAGTGACTTCCAGCCTCTTATTTTCAGGTTTCACGTTGCATGTACAGTCAATATGAAAGTATGAGTTGTAAGAAGTGCTTCACAAAAAAAAAATGTGCTCTTTTTAATAAAATAAACTTTTATTTATACATTCATGTTAAAGGAATTGATAATAGTTGTACCTTTTTAAAAGTGAAAACAGTTTTTATTTTATTTCTCTATTTTGTAACTTACTCTAATTAGTTTCAATTTTAAATAATCATAATTTACTAAGGAGAAATTATAATCATTAAAATAATTAAAAAAGACAATAATTAGTTTGGTTATATGCGACTGTGGAAATAAGACTGATGAGGTGCCAAGTAAAAAAAATTGCATAACTCTCATCGAGTATTTTAAAAAGAATCTGAAATGTGATACGTTTAGTTAGCATGTTTTTCGATTGTGTACCTTACATCTGCGCATATTTTGTATTGAAACGTATGTGCAACATTTAAACCATAAAGGGTCCTTTTTGCCTAACAGCAGAAACTGTTGATAAAAAATTATCTCTAAGGGAATATGCCTTTTAAACGGAAATAGCATGGTAAACAGTCCAGCCAATAAGGTCGATTCTCACTTAGCTGGGAAGAAAATAAAAATAAAATAATAACAATTTCCGAGTAAAGTTACTTGAGTAATCCCGGAAGAATCGAGTACAACTGATTACACAACACAGTCGAGTTACTCGATTATTTTTACTCGATTGTGCCCACCACTACATCCAGTTGACCACTTAGTAGTAGTGCGTGGTTTGTTGTTGATGGTAGAACGGGCACATCGTCTGCTTGAATGGGGTAAGTGATGCATCGGACTTTGTTGGCGCGGGGGGGGGGGGGGGGGGGAGGGGCGTTAGACGTGTTGTACCGTCGCAAGGGTACATTAGTTGATCATTGCAGCACTTCCTGCATATTATTGCACTAATATTCATTCTAGATTTTTTATTGAGAAAAAATAGATATAATAAGACCTAACTTGACTTTCTAATTAAAAGTTTACTCTTCAAAGGCTACAAATTACATGGTTATTTAGCTTTTGTTATTTGATTTGAATCAAAACTTATATTTTCCTTCTTCCGTCCAAGATGAGAAATTTAAAATGACCCCCCTCCCAGCTCTCTATCTATTTGTTGCACCAAACCACTCAAGTAAGAATTATTAAGCTGTTATTATTTTTAACCAAAAATAAATATTTTACTACCTGATGTACAATATTACGTAAATAATGGTTTCCATGGTGATGTAATCTAAGAATGATTGTACAGTTTAGCCGCTGCCCACACAGAATGAAAATATCGAGAGTTCGCAAACAAAATTTAGTTTTAGTTTTAGGCTAATATTTTTGCTACCATCGTTGGTTAAAATCGGTAAAACAGTTTACTCTTAATTTCAATTATCAAAAATGGGCTTATTAAATTATAATTATATATAAAAGTGTGTGTGCATATGTGTATGTGTGTGTATGAGGAGATTGAATGTGTGTGAGAGAAAGAATGTTTATGAGAGAAAGTGATAGACAGTGTGTGAGAAATATAAAGAGATTATGTGAGGGAGAATGCATGATAAAGTGTGTGAGAGTGTGTGTGTAAATGAAAAAATATAGTGTAAAATTTTGGGAGATATTGTGTGTGAGAGAGAGAGAGAGAGAAAATGTGGGGGCATGTGGGAGAGAGTTTGAAAGAGAAAGTTAGAGAGGGAAAGATTAGTTTAGAGAGAGAAAATTGGAGTAAGAGAGAGAGAGTTAGAGACAGAGTTTAAGAGAGAGTGTTAGAGAGAAAGTTAGAAAGAGAGTTAGAGAGAGAAATTAAGAATGTGAGTTTGAGATAAAGTAAGTTTGAGAGAGAGAAAGTTAGTTTGAAATAGAGCGAGTGAGATTAATATATAGAGAGAGTGAGAGTAGTGTGAGGGCATCTTTGTCCAGTTGAACATAAATAAGAGTAGGGGAGGGGGTAGCTTTGATAGAGGTAACTAAACATGTATTAAGTAGAGTAGGTGACATATCACAGTGACGTCATAAGAGTATGACGTCACCTAATTGAATAAATCATATTTGAATGAAACACCGAAAATAAGGGTAGGGGAGGGGGTAACTCTTTTAAAGATATTTAAAAATGTCTTACGTATAGTAGGTGACTTATGGCAGTGATGTCATAAGAGTATGACGTTTGATTCTGAATTCGATTAATGAATAAATCAGATTTTAATGAATTATTATATTCATCCTAAGCCATGCACTAAACACCATATCCACCAATACTCTGGTTGTAATGTTTATTTGTTTAGATAGACTCTCAAGTGGTAAAGTTTATATTTAAAAAAGTTATATGACTCTTACTACTAATATATCATTTAAACAAGAGGAAAATATTATGAGAAATAAAAGATAAGTACACATTTTATCACATTTTATTATTAATATTATTATTATTATTTTAAAATACACATTTTCATATTTTATTATTGATATGCATAAAAATACAACGATCGACAAACAACGATAGATAGTCAAAATATGGGCTAGGATCAGGGCCATCGACAAAAGATTTGGAGGTCAGGACATTGTCTATGAATATCGATACATTAGGATGGTTGATATATTTTACTTGAAGTGTGATATATTTTTCAAGACCGTACAGAGTTTTTAATTCGTTCGAAGACAAGTATATCTGAATTTTTTTCTTCACTCAGGCTCAATTTACACACGCCAAATAGTTTTGTCACAGCTATGTTAAAGTCGTCCATATTCGACTCAAAGTTTACACAGTTCTCCACAGCCGGACCAAAACGGCATTTCTTTGACGAAAAAGTTCAATTGGGAACGGTGAGTATTTTACACTTATAATTTGACGAAAATATCACGTGAGCATAAAAGTAGCGGTTAGGAAAAAGGCCCACCACTACGTATTTGTTCTGTTTGTCATTTAGGTAGAAAGTATTGATCGCCAACGATGGTTGTGAATCCTTGAGTCAATTTTAGCGACGAACGGAAGATGGTCCTCTACCATATTAGAGCTTCACTTTACCTTCTCCATCGCTGTCTGCGTCTGGACTGATGATCTGCAATCAAAAATCGTCACAATTAAAGCCAGTATCATCGTCGCCATCGTCTTCACTGATTGGGCACAATTTTATACATTTTCTCGCCGCTGTGAAATCTGACGAAAATGCAAAGGATAGGTACATCCCCAAAATTGGAGTTGATTAAATCTACATAGGGACATTTATAGTCCTCGCGTATAGGGATGAATTTCCACCCTGTGAGACGGGACAAGAAATTGCCTTTTTGTTTATTATATGCGTAGAGTACGATGGCTTTATCTACATTTTGCTTTAGAATTGGACCCAATTTGGATAGCACAGTCCGGCGGTTTTACTGAATTGATAGCACGAGGATTGTTTCTCGTCGATGAAAACTATCGCTATCTTGGTGACCACCCACTCCTTTCTTCAAGTTGACAATAAATGAAAAATCATATATGGCCGACATAATGATGATGTTAGTCTGTAAAATAATTGAGTACAAATGAAAAATAAAATTCGAGTACACCTTTTATATTTAATGCTTGTGCTCACGTCTGGGCACCCCTGGTCATACACCCTGGACAGCTGCTGAAGAGACGTTTGAACAATGTAACGGGCAGTCGGTCGTTCTCGCACAAGTTGGTGAAGGAGAACGGGTCTGTGAATCTCCTCAGGCTCCAGCGGGTGGCCTTGACACCGGCGAACAGACAGCAATAGTGGCCGCACAAACCGAAGCTATGGCTTGGAGTCATTTTCTGTTGTACGTCCATCGTTTGGAGTGTTTATTCATGAGTCAAGTCATCGCTAGTCTCGGTCCTCTAGCATTTGTATCAAAATACTCCCCAAATTTGGAAAAATATAGAACCAACCAATGGGATCCGGGTTTAGTGTGAGGGTCTAGATTGACCACAAATAAGGTGGGACGAGGGAAATTTTGTGGTAATTTGTCATAAAGATATGTCCCTTTATAGAATAGAGTTTTGCGCTGCAGTAGTGTATCTATTTGATGCGAATTCATGGAGAGTAAAGTCAAACGCCAGCATAAAGTAAACTTTATGAACATGTCTCACGTAATTAAATGTCCACTGTTTTGGTGGTGTATGCCCAATACCGTAAACAATGTGTCATAGGCGAGGGTGGACATGCCGACGTTGTCAAAATTTATCAAAATTGACAGATGTTTTTGGATCCCGTTTACATATAGGACGAAACAATCAAGGTTTATAAGAATGAGTTGAAACGGATTGTGTTCAAACCGCCCACGAACGCTTCGTTAGACAAAAAGATGAATAAACAAATTTAGGGATAACCACTTGGATAACATTGTTTAGGCTCACAAACTTGGATCCTATCGGTACGGTCACAGACTTGACGTCCACCCGATTGATGTGGTATTGTGCCGGTTATCGTAATAGTATCGTTTCTATAGCGAGTTAGATAGTGAGCGAGACTTCTACGTATTTGACAAAGAGGGTGGCTTCTAAAATTTTCAACTTTACGTCGGTATCTAGATTGTCCGCGTCTATGAGCAGATAAAATTCCCTTTTTTTGCGAATAACTAAAACGTGCATGGATACATTTTTCAATAGCAATTGTGAAATATCAAATATGTCAGCGTGAAAACGTCTCACCAATTTTACCGGATGTTTTAACAAATCTAATCTCGTGCCACATATTTTTCACCGAGTGGGTCTTGGAGGCATCTTGACCATAATTAGTTGAAGTTTCTAAATAAGCCCTGTACGCATAGTTTTCTATCGAGGTTGTAATAGGTGTTTCGCTTAGATATATAGTGATTTGACTAAATAAAGGATGTATCAAGTTGTTGACACACCCGATTTTATTATCGGCCACGGCCGGTGTCCCATCCCTTTTTACGAGTTGAATACGGAGATATAATTAAATCGAAGTGAGGTCACGAAAGTACTAGCCGTCTCCACGACAGAAGAACTCTAATTGGGCGTCGTTGTACACGAAAGTGATGGGCTTGTATTCGACCACTTTATTATTTTTAATTACCATTTACATGTATTCTTCGTTGAAAAGATCTAGTTCTGTTTTTGAAAACTACATAATTAGTCGAAAATACCTTTTTTGTTCTCTTGTTCCCTCTTGCTCTAGCGCCCACCTTCGAATGAAGTCTTTTGCCTTTGTCTACCCTTTTTAACCCGCGTCTTGACCGCCTGAGTGACCCGCCTTTTAACTATATCTCCCACTTTTTGGCCAGGTTCCTTTGTGGCTATATCCGCCAGTATTTGCAAACCTGTTTGTAACACCTATTTTCCTACACTTTTGCACCCCTCACAAACGGTTTGACAAATCGAAATAGTCCACCCAAGATCGATCCAAGGCTTCAGCCCCTTTGCATTTTATAGCTGGCGTGATAGCCGGGACCGACATTTTCTTTCTCTCCCTCCATTGTTAAGACTAAACTAAATTACTACCACTCGGTTATATTTATCTAGTTTTTTCTTTAAAATGTAAAACCGCTATGGTTGGCACGGGATCTGATTGAAAAATGACTCGTTCACTAAACATTGTGGATAAGCCTATACTTATGGAGTCAAAATTACATTTCTCGACGGGAAAATAGAATATAGGAAAGAACAGATGATGTGCCGTGCTGTAAGGGAATTTTATCATTCTAATTCATCTCACAGAGGAATCACCTAGTAATTGTGGTCCTATGATGTATGTGTACACAAAGACCAGCTCAGCTTAAATTACTCTAGAGCCAGGTAGTTTACGATTAGGTCGCAAAAACACACCCTTAATATCCTCGCTCATTAAATCCCTCATATGTTTATTAACTACATTAAGCGACTCTATGTTGTGTAGTTGGTTCGAATGGTATTAATTAAGAATCCGATGCCCACATTGAGTCAAACCGGAAATAATATTTAAAATTTTCTTTTCGCCTCCGTATATAAAATAGTTTTTTTTATCTTGTATTAATGGATGACTTGTCAGGGCTCCATACAACCTTTTGATTTTCAATCTCTGTTAAAATTGTTTATCGTGAGGAATATACCATTGAAATTCAGATATAAGAGCCTTGAGATCACCTTTATCACTTATCGAGTTTTTAATTTTATTATAAATCGCCCTAAAAGAAGCGAAATCTTATTGAGGAAACGAAACACGTACCACCTGGGTCACTACGATGTTTGCCGTCAATTCTTTGTCCTCGGATAAAATGTTAGCTTCGAGACTTTCAAAACCAACTAGATAGGATAATTTTGCTAGTCCCACCTCCCACCAGTCATTGGAGGCCGAACGTGAACTAGTTCGTAGTTGTAAAAATGTCCCTCTATGGGACGCCCCTGGAAATCCTGTAACGAATAGACTGGTTGGGGAAGTCTAGTAATTAAGTTAACTACGCTAAATATTCCCGGGTAAAATTAGCCTCGTATCCGTTTTTAAAAATAATTTTTTCTTTACCTATGCGCACATGATCCCCGCCTTGAACAAAATTTTCCCAATTTTAATTTTAACCCACTGTTTTCAGAGTCGTAATAGTATTTAAAGTTCATGACTAGGCTTGATTAACGCTGAAGCCATCCCTACGGTCGAATGGACACTAGCGCTATAATTTTTAAATAGCTTGTCCAGCACATCGATGTAGTTGTGTGTGTTGAATGTGGTAAAATATTTCCACATTTTAGTTTTAAGCGTGTGGTGGAAAAGTTCCATTATGGCCCCCTTTATATCTGGATAATGTAAATGATAAAAATGAACGCCGCTTGTTTCGAAAAGGTTAGAAATTTAGAATTTAACATTTCCCTAAGCATGTCCGACTTAAACGAAAAGGGGTTTCTTTCTTTAAAAGCCGTTTTATGGCCAAAATGATATCTGCACCCAATTTTGTTTTAAGAAGTATAGACCACACGTACTTTAAAATACGTCAATAATGTTTAGGAGATATTTGAACCCTTTGTTGTCCTTTTTTAAAGCTCTCATATCTACTAAATATATCTCCCAAATATCGTTGATATTGGTCACTGTACGGATTACATGGAAACGTCTAGCTGGAAACAGTTTCGAAATGATTGTTTTAAATTAAAAACCTCTACTAGACGTTATTTTCCCGTCAGGATCAAAGTTTTGACGATGAGCGCTCGTAGCAATCAGTATGTCTTTATATTTTTTTAAATCACTCTGTAATTATATCTTTATTTACGTTTCTTTTTGTCAACAACTCCCAAAGTCCTTGCGTACCCTTATAGTATGTGTTCCTAGGTAATATCGTTATTATCTACGCTAAAACTCGAATTGCCAATTTTTAAAGTGTCACCCTCTTACCTAATTTCAAATACAGGGTATGTAGACACTCACCTGTGTACGTACGGGGATAAATATTTCACAGCTATGGTACCGAATAGGTCGGAGGAACAATTTTCGATTTAATCAGATTCTGATATAGGTACAAAATAGGATTTCCCCTCCACATACTCCTCAACCCCTTTCTCTGGTGAGTCTCTAACAGGAGTGCTCTCGTACGTAACTTCGTCTGAAAGGAATCTAGGTGAAACCGATGGTCTCCTAGCTGAGGGTCGCATTTTTTTTTTTACTTTTCGTCTTGTCATGCTTGCTCGTGCGAGTTCGACCGGTCTACGTCTTAGTCTTGTCATGCTTACTCGTGCGAAGTCGACCGGTTTACGTCTTAATGCTTGGAGGCCCACGATGGGTATCTTTACAGGCCATCTGGATCTCTCCCTGTTTTTAAATGTCACGGTTGAAGCTTCATAAAACTAGCCAATCTTTGAAAATTGTCTATTTTTCTAGGTTTCCTATTATGAATACTTTTCATCTGTACTAAATCGGAAAACTTGTCATCGCCTTTATTAAATAGTTCGGGCAGGACGAGAATCATCTGTTTACGTTGTGACATATCATTATTTAACTAAGGCACCGACAAAGGCGGAAAGTATAGCTGGTTGTATGATGCTTAGGAATCCCAGTGATTGAATGGCGTTATGTTCTTTTTATCCTTTACGAATCACCCTTACTAGCCAATTTACGCATACAATATTTATACTTTATTAATTTATGCTTATCGCTTTTATTAATTTAAATATTATTATTTAATGTATTTAGTGCACATTCGCCAAGAGTTGTTATAACCTCCAGGTATTCGACTTTTAGAATAGCTTTGCGCAATTTAGGATTGGACTTTGTTACACCGAAGGAAGATGCCTATTTTTCTTGACTAGTTTCATATAGTAGTCTATAGGGAGCAAACTATTTGCAAATAGTGTCGAATACGTCCGTTTTGAAGCGGAGGCGTTCATCTGCGTTCTGACTCAGATAAAAAAATATATATCCGTGATGTGATTCTATCACTTTCCTATAGATTCTTTGTATTTCGGATGGATTATCCAGATAAACTTGCCTAGATAGATAGTTTATCTGTGTTTGATCCCGTCGGTTTTTAACACCACAATGAATTTAGTGTTTAGGGATATGTCACGAGATTTACTCCCCTTATGGAAAAGGTTTTGTGTGATTAGAATAATCGATAGGTTTCTATGATGACTACCCTTGGTAAAAAGTTCACTCACTCTGTTTGAATAGGCTTCGTTCATTAAATCGTCCAAAACGACGAGTCGATGTCCCCCCTTAATTTTAAAATCAAATTGTCCAATACACCTTTGTGTATTGTGATGTGACTAGATAATTGCGACTGAATAGAAACTTTTTGCTGAAAAACCATAGATTTCTATCAAACTTATCCACATTGTACACCTGTTTTAGATTTAGAATAAAATTCTATACAAATGTAGCTGTCCCGCAATTAGACGGTCCCTCCAATATAAGTGTGAAAGGGTGTAGAAACACAGACATCAATTTATACTCGTATAGTGACGCTTTGAAACTAAAAGATAAAAATTACACTTGCAAATTTATAATGGCCCCAACGAACCATTCCCTGAGAAACTTTACTTTTGAAAGGGTGCAGATTGAATTTAATTTTTTAAATATATGGCCGAAACGTTTATCATGTTTATGATTATTCATATCTTTCAAAGAAAGAAACCCCAAGTCTAACAAATCAATTACAATTTTTTTATCGATTATTTCAACGATAACATTTTGACTTCTCATCTCCTTTAAGATAAATTATAGAAGAATCAAGACTAGAAATTTTTAAAAGTTTATTCAAACAATACCGTCGTCCCACTGTAAGCCGTGATGATTTAGTGTGAGCCAATCGCATTGTTTTTGAACATCACTTGGTAATTTTGAAAACTAATATGGGGCCTTAAATGTCCAATGATGTACAACACATCCGCACATAGCTAAAACGATTCATTCTTTAATTGAACGTATTGTTCTCATTTTTAAACCCTTGAAAGTCTACGACGACACTATACATTTTTTATGGCGTGACATAATTAACTACCTGTGGAAGCAATATCAAACTTAAGGAAAAACAATGAACAGTCAGTATCCACACTTGCCGACCATTATCCAAACTAAAAAAAACCAGTCACTTACATTAATATGACATATAGCTATTTTTTTTCTTCTACGATGAATTTTGACATTGTTCACACTTTTTCTTAATAGACGGGGTCCATCAATTTGTGATATCCCCTTATTATAATATTCCAAACAATAAATGTAATCTTTCAATTCATCCTGTACAAAGGAAGAGAGTAAATTCAAACGTTCCAACTTTAATAAATTCTATAGGTAATTTATTAAACTCCTCGGCAGATATCAGAAACAAATTCTGCTTCAAAGAATACGTGAGGATGGACGCGTTGAATTTTATCCATCATACTAAATTACAAAGACCAATGACTCGGTCTTTTATAGTGGTGTGCTCGATTCTAATCTCCCTTTCTTCTCCAAGTGTTTGATAGTGAATCATTGTGTTCAAATCTAGGGTAATCAATTTTCATGGATACTAGCTGAGCAATTTAATCACCCTTTTTAATTTTAAAAACAGTATAACCGTGATTAATGAGTAATACGCAAATATTAACACGATAGTATTCGTCTATAACCCCGGCCAAAACATCTATCCCTTGGTGAAGAGCCAGACTAAATAGTGTAGATATTCTACCGTACATTCCTGCTGGTAATATAATAGAAACATTTATTTTAACTAAACGCCTGCACGAAGGTTGTATATTGCTAATTGTGTGGACTTTTCAAGTCTAGGTCTGCAGATAATGTTGTGACTCTAATCGGGAAAAATACTTTCTATTTAACCTTTTGTACTTCAATACAGATGATACTAGAATCACAGAGAGAAGAAAAATGTCTATGTATGATAGTAAATTTTTAAAAATTGATATTTCACCCAAATTATTCAATTAATCCCTTAGTCTTTTCGTCATGTCAATATATATTTGTTCAGACAACTGGTAATTTCTATACCATGTGTTAACCTATACGCAAATAGGGGCCCGTCTGTCGGACCGAATGCCTTAAAGCAGCTGATTTCACATTTATGTAATGATAGCTTTTTCACACCTGTTTCTGTGTGTGGTAGTACCACAGTAGAGTGGTCCACGTCTAGTCTTAGTGATGTTAAAATTATGTCATCATTAAATTCTTCATATACTATTATAGAATTGGTGTTAGTTCTACAATGTTTGAAAGGGGAACAGGTACAAACACGATTCCATTTTATCATGTTGTTGATGTTGGGACGATTATTTATGCGAAGTTGTATTTACGTAAACGACCACATTCCAAACGGGTATTTGCCATCTGGGTGATACTGCCATCAGTCACCATAAATCAGAGAAAAAATGCGATCAACTATGGGTATGGATGTGTTGTTATTTAATCTCCTAAGCTTAGTGAATAGGATATCATAGTTTTTTCTCTCCATCTTGGAGACGACAATGGGGCCTTTTTTCTTTTAGTTTTTCGTGGGTTGGTGTGTCTTTAATAGTCGTAAAGTTTACAATACTTGTGTTTTTGTAGTTAAGCGTTATACCCCTGACCTTGGTGGTAGACCTGTATTCGTTCGTCTCGAGGACGAGCATATTGTAAGAATAATTTTTAGGTTCCCAGAAACAACCACTGTAATGTACGCGGACTCAGAGTAAGTGGCCAGTTCGTTCCTCATATCGCCTAACTTGTCGCCTGTCGGTATCGTGTACGTGTATGTCGGTATTATTACGCTGATAATAGAGTCCGTGTCACAGTAAAGACAAAAATCACCCCAAGTGCCTAAGATATGAATATAATTTCATACGGGCACCGGTAGTCACGTAAGTGGCTATAGGTATGTTGACCGTGTCCGGGGGAGGGCGGCTTCCTCGCGGTACGTCCACGAGATGCAAGCAACCTCATCGTTTAGAAAGATAATTTTGCGAACCTCTGTGTCGGGGTGGTAAGTAGTTCAAAAAACTCTTTTGGGTTGTTCACTATGGTGGTCTGCGTCATGTTCTCCTTCAGTGCAAATCTCCCCAGAAAGATTTCAAACATAATTTAGCAATTGCGCGCTTTCCTGGATTCTTAACGATATCGTTTTTATCTAGCAATATTCCCTCAGATTTGTAATAGTCATTAACGTAATTGTCTTTGTCCGCGTCTGTTTTTACCCATCTGGGGTATACCAACGCCTCCTGTTTGATCTCGAGGAACTTGTTTATATACTCGACAAACAGTCCTCCTTCTTTGGTTTGAGCATCGAACTGGGTAATTTTATATTCTCAAAATTCGTGCATTCTAACCACCTTGTAGCCCATTTCTAGGGCTAGTCGAACCTCGTCCACTATCCATGTAGCTGTTATAGTCCTGTCAGAGTCGTTGTGTGTACAATCACCTTGGTTCTTCTCGTGTGCACAAGAAGAGCAGTAACAAAACATTAGCTTTGATTCAATCTTGTAAGGCAGTACTGGGTGGTACTATTTCCAAGGAGTCAAATTAGTAAATTTAATGAGTATAAATACATATATTTAATATCTTATTTTCTTGTCAGGGTTAGTCTTATTGTGTAGAGTCATAGATTCCCAACGTCCACCGTACAGTTCAACATGTGGATTGAGGGGAAATGTTCGAATCATACTGTGATTGTTTAATTCTATGTCTAATTCCGTGTCTGGTTTGAATCGAACTAAAATATTCCTGAATCAAATAGCCAACGCTATTATTTATGCTTTTAGTTAGATTACTCCAACTAAATATCATATTTTGAAAATTGAAAAATGACACCTGGACACGGGAATCGAACCCGGGACCTTTGGCTTAGTATGCCAATGATCTACCACTGAGCTATCCAGGAATCGTCCCGTGCCCAGGGTCATGGGTTGAGTTAGGTACAACTGATTAGTTAAATAATTACACCTGTGTATTAGAAGTTCTTCAAGAGTCCACCGTCGAAACGCACGATCCATTATTGTAGTTTTGGTTTTTGGCCACTTTAAAAAATCTTACACTGTATCTCGACCGGAGACGTACGCTATTGTAAAATTATCTGTGACTGTACTGGACGCTTCAAGAGTGGCAATGCAACTGGAAAGAGGTGGAATTAGACTTTAATCAAGCCATCGCATCCGACTTCCTCGACGAGTCACTCCAAGATCCGGGAATGAAAATCCTGCAAGCTAGGTGGGCTAAAATTGTTTGGGGTAATCCGATCATACATAAGCCCACACCGGAGACAGAGTTACCATCACCACAACTCACTTCTTGTACGAAACAATCAAAGTAATTTATCATATTTTTTTAAAATTTTTACATCTTTGTAATTCTATATTCTATATTTTTAGTTTACTTTTGGCCTTTTTTTTAGGGTATGGAGACGTTTATGAAGGAATTCAATGCTGCCAAGAGCTAGACTCAATATATTACACTTAAAATCTAGCCAAAATGAACATATTAAATAATTTATTTTTCGAGGTGCGGAACACTAAATTTAAAAGAGGAATTTATGTAAAGTCTTTTTTTAACGATAGTCCCGTAGGTTTCTTCCTCACAAAAATGTTTAAACACTTTTACGGTAAAGAACATATTGATCTTGCCAGTAAATTTCCCTATAACTTTGCCTTAATTTTTGATGATGTGGGGAGAGATAATTCTATCAAACTTAGGATGGTTGAAATTTGGTAATTCAGTTGATTTAAATATAAAATAGATAATTCAAAAAATAATAAAGTTCAAACTATGGTAATATTGTTTTAAAAACAAAAGTAAGTTTTAAATTTTAAATAGTATTTAGTCTCTAACTATACTAATGTGACTAATAAAAGTTTTATTTGTGAATACCATTCATAATTATTTTATATAATCGATATAACATATATAAGAAATTTGAAATAAAAAAATTGTAATCATCTGAGATTTCATATCATGTATGTTGAATTATTTTTTCTATTAACTTATTCTAATCTTATGTGATTGGGTTATTTTAATGAATTTTTTATAAGAGGGTAAAATATGAAATTAGACATGGAATTTTTGAAAATTAATTAAAGAAACGAATATTTTTACTAATCCAGTGTAGTTAGATTTAAACTTATGGTAAAACAGTTTTCTAAAATTAAAAATGTGAATTTCATATTTTAATATTTTCCAAGAGAGAGTAAAAACTGAAATTAAAAAAAAAAAATTCAAGACATGTGAATTTGTTATTCTCCCTGATATATAAAACAACATAAGTGTTCTCGTGGCAGCGGTTTTTGATAGGGGTGGTCTTTCCAGGATAACACAGAAGGCACCCATGCCAATAATAGATCCAGAACTGGAAGACAATGGTGGTATCTCTGGCTTTAACAATGTCGTCTAGACGTCGCCCTAATACATATTCCTCACGGACGTTACCCGCATGAAGGATAGAGACACGGCGTTGATGGGCCTCTCAGAAGAGCCATTGTACAGTGACGTGCGACACTTTCTAGGATGTCCCATCAGCAAAATTTGACCTTTGACTACTGTTTGTGGTGAGTGTGTATTTTTATGATTGTGTTGCAATCATGTGTGACGTTATCACTGCACTGTGATTGGCAGAAATCCCTGGCCTGTGATTCCTTGTTGGCTTCTTCCCCCTCCCCCTGCCCCCTTTACCCGGTTTGTTCCAAACTTGTTAATTCCTGTCTCATTGGTTTTTATGTGTGCGCATTGGTTTTTTATGTCAGGTTATGATTGGGAAGGACGTTGGAGTATATTTTATTTATTGGTAGAGGGGACGTGTGGTCCACGGCGTCGGACACTCCTCCCGTGGCGTGTTGACATCGCTAGTGAGGGCGTTGCACGAACCTCACCTGACGGCCGCTTAGCGTAGAGTGTGAACAATTATCGCAAGACTCTGAATCTATTTCAGTGTCGTAACCCTCTCCCTACCCCTTACCCCATTTATGTGGTTATGGGTTTTCCCGGTGACGTCATCGCAACAAGACATTTGAGACAAGAATAAATCATGACCTTGAATAATGTTGAAACCCTCCCAGGCCAACAATAGGTTTTCCCGGTGACGTCATTGCAACCCCGGACCAGTTTAGCTTCTTGACAAGACAAGTAGAGACAAGAATAGATTATGACCTTGAATTATGTCGTAGCCCTCCCCAAGCAAGGAGTTTTTCCCGGTGATGTTGCAACTAGAGAACAATGAAACAACTATGATTATGCTCAATCAGGGGCCTTGAAATCCTCAGTTAGAGGCCGCTATCCCCACCACAAAATTCTACTAAAATTGGATGTTTGGTATCGTCCTTCGACATGCGCGGATATAGGTATCTGGCATACACCACTTTTGGCGGAAGATTAATGTAGAAATGTTCCAGCTTTTAAGTGTAGTGATCGAGAGGGAAACTAGTGAGAGTACACTTCAGAGGAGATTCGAACTCTGGCCTCCACTGCCATAACTAGATGGGTTACACGCACCCTTTCTGGCTAAACGTCTATATATTATATATTAATTATGATAGTGCGGTAGGGATGATTAAGGAAATATTTCAGCATTATGTCTGGAGGGAGTACTACCAAAAGTTTGCACGGCAGGGATTCGATTTCGACCTCCCACTGCCATAACTAAATTAGTTACAGGCACCCTTTCTGACTAAACGTTTATATTATACATATATATATTAATTAAGATAATGTAGTAAGTATGATTTATAAAATGTTTCAACATTTTACTTTAAGGGAGAACTACCAACAGTCAACACAGCAGGAATTCGATTCCAACCTCCCCGCTATAACTATTTGAGCTACACGCACCCTTTCTGGCTAAACGTATATATATATATATTAATTAAGATAATAGGGTAGGGATGATTAATAAAATGTTCCAGCATTTTTAGCTGAAGGGAGGAATACCAACAGTTTACACAGCAGAGATTCAATTTCAACCACTCCCGCCAGAATTAGATGAGCCTGACATTCAGGCGGCGTGCCCACAGGGATTCAAACCTTGATATCTTTCGCAGATGCGCATTTGTGAGAATAAAATCAAACATCAGTTAAAACTGGTCTACCACATGATATAATTAGACCAGGTAAATTTGTACCAGCATTTGGTTCGGAAAAACCCTTCCCCCAACTGGAGGATTTCTGAGAGGACATCAGAACTTGGTGGGTGCGTGAGCAGAATTGACGAGTAATGGTAAATTGACGTTGTTTTACATGAATCGACCGCTCACCATCGTCAAATTGGCTTTACGACATGTTGAGACAAGAATAATTACGGGAAACCCTGTGGTGCCAGTTTTGAGGCTCGACGTGTCAAGACAGGAATGGGTGATGTCGCAATCCTCCCCATGTAATGGGTTTTCCCCGATGACTCATACCTGGTGCCAGTTTGGCGCTTCAACAAGGCAAGTCGAGAGAGGAATATATCACGTTCTTGAAACTATGAGGTTATTGACCCTGTTCATCTCGTACCAACGCAAGACCATGTGACGTCGGTCGAGGGGGCAAGGGGGTGAATATATAGGGGGCCCTCTTAGTCGTCTATTTATAAGCGTTTTTAGAGCGTATCAAGATGGAAAAGTTACAACAGCTGGTAAATATTGTTGACGCCATGTGGACCGTAAAGTTATGTGATCTAATCGGCGATCAAAAGTACTCAATGGATAAAATAAAAGCGGTCAATACAAAGTTCGGGAGACGCCTAATAGCCTATAAGATAGTGAGTTTTGTGTTTTTTTACCCTGTCTTTTGGTACTCTAATAGATGAAGACGTGTACGAGCTCAATAACGAAAAACTTATATTTACCTTTACTGGAGTAAAACCCGGTTCACCTATGATTGTGAACTTTGAACGCGTTTAAGAGATGGCAGAAGAGTCAAGCATTTAACAACAACAACACTGGGCAACTGGGCTGTTGATACATTTGTACATGAAATACCGTATTGCACAGTAGACCCTACAAACCATCCAACACGTTTAGCGTGCAGGTACGCTCACCACGCTTATAACCGGCTATATTAATTTAAAGTTTGTGGGTCATACGATTGCGGGTCGTGCCTATATGAATGTAGAAAATATTCACAAGTGGCTGTGAGCGATAGACATGCAATTTACAAAGTAGTGAACCATGACAAAGGTGTACCACAGGAGCGAAGCTACATCGAGTTCTGCGACTCTACCTGTCACACGATAAGAGCGACTGAAGTACTACCCTACGAGAGAAACGAGGAGTATTTCCTATGTGATATGACATGTGCTGTATACTATTTCCGCAAAGGGAACGTTGTGGCCATGTTTCTCAGACTTCCACCACCCTTCACACGCTACACACCACCCGCCACCACTCTTGACCACGACGCAGCCACCGCCCCCACCTCCAGAGTCACCAGAATACCCGCTGCCAGAGTCATCTAAGTAACCACCGCCAGAGTCGTCTGCCTACCAGACATCATAGTCAGTAGAGTACCCACAGCCAGAGTCACCCGCGTGCCCACCGCCAACGGAAAGGAAGAGGTAAAGTCCGAAGAACCCATAAATCTCGAGGATTTAACAATGTATAAAACTTATTCACATGTTAAAATTAAAGGTGAAACGCCCAATGACTACATAATCAGTCTGGTCAATTTCGGTAACGTCAACTTCCAAAGTCTGCATATTATTTGGATTGTAAGCGATTTTAATCTAAACCACACTGTATGACATATCTCGGAGGACAAAGTGTGATGTTTAAAAGTGATTTAAAAAACTAGGCGCACTCATGTTGCCGTAGCACTCTTCTGACGTCATTGGAGCTAGAGGTGACATTTTGAAAAATATGAGATGGGAACATGTATAAGATATCTCAGTTTGTGAGTAGAGGGCACTGCCGCTTGAGGGAGATGGTTTTTTCTCCCAGAGTTATTGCTTTTGCTGCATCTTTATTTGCCATTATGTCATTTAAATGCAGCATTTGTGAGGGGACCTACGCAATCTTTCCAACCTATTCGACACAAACATCAATGTCATCAAACACCTCCAAATCATTCTCAAAAGATTGCCTGTTGGGACGAGGAGGTATTATGCAGTTCGTCAGACCAAATCGAGAAAGAGGAATACAATCTTGTCAAGTGCTTAAACGAACTTGAGAAAAACAGAAGTTATAACGTTTTGCAATCGGAAGAGGCTATTAATGAGCCGAACGTTATTGTGCTTGATGTTGTGGGAAGAGTAAGAATGCCGGGTAAATACCTTAGATACATTGTCAATAGGCGTTCTAGCGCCTCTCAGCGTGTCCTGAACTATTTTGAAGATGAATCCTACTAATTTTCTAGATGGTAGAAGAGATGATTACTCTCCTGATGTTTTTTATTAGATAAAAGAGTGATTATATGTTGTTTCTTGCTATCACAGTTATATAATTCATGCTGCACTCTAAACTCTCAACTTAATTACCTGTGATTGTTACAAGACCTAAATAATACTAATATTGCTGTTTATAATAAACACTCTATGTTGTTGTTGTGGCTGCACGCAATGGATGTTTTAAATTAATTAATTGCTGACTGTTAATAAAATAAAACTAGTAATAAAATGTTATTATTTAAAAAAATCCTTAGAATATGTTGGTTGGAAATCTTTGGAGAGTCAAATACAGGAAGGAGATGACAATATACACGTGGCAACAATGACATCATGAAATATTAAATAGTGCAGAATGGTAAATGTTAATATTAATTGATTACACATGTGAGTTAATACACCATTAGCAAAAGAGAAAATAATTTTTGGGTTGATTGTTAAATATATATATATATATATATATATATATAAAATATAATATTTATGAGTAGACATTTATGAGTATGTTATAATTATAATTGCAAACAGTTTCACCTTTTAGATAGCGTTTTATAATTAACTAAATCTAGTTTAGTGTAAGATAGCAAGCTCACACACGTACGCACAAAAACATAATTAAATTATTATGGTAGGCCAAATATATATTAATTTGTATTCATTTCTTAATCACTTTCATTCTGCGCCATCTACCAAATAAACGTGGTAATTATGACTTTTTCAATATACTGCGATAGCACGTTCATATACATATTTAATTAATGTAATTATTACTACTCATACAATAATTTAAATTAGCTAATGGGGTAGGGAATAATCAAAGTATTTATGGGGTAAGTGTGCCCGCATTTACATAGAGGGAGAGTTGAAAATACCCTCAGTTTAATAGGACAGTGTTTGAACTCCGACATCCTTAACCAGTTTTACAAGACGAGCTCCGTTTAATTACTTACACAGCTCACAAGACCTAAATAATATTGGTATCATTTAAAAATATATATATATGTTTTTCTGTTGTATATTATGAATGTTTTAAATCCAATTTATTAATTACTTGCTTTTTGTCAGTAAAATAACTAGTAATAAAACGTTGTTATTATAATTACACGTGTGTAGTTGATTTAGCTGTAGTAAAAAAAAATTGTCTAAGCCTTAGTATATAAGTAGTATATAATTTCAACTAATGGGGGTTTAATGTAAGGTGTCACATACGCGTCCACACATAAATGTACACACACATACATTATCATTTTTTCATTTATAATTTGTAATAGTTATGACGTTAGATTGTTACCCAAAGAGAAAGTAAAAGGATTTAATTGTTTTAGAAACAATTGTTTCATCCATAATATTTGAGACTTAGCTTCTAAGCTAAATAAACTTGTATTTATAGGATAGGAGAAGGGTTGTTTAGGTATGGACGTTAAAGCACAAACATAACAGTTTTATAATATTTATTCACACAAATAAAAGTTTTACAAATATAGCTCACACTATGAAAAGTATACTTGGAATATATATTTACACAAATAAAAAATTTACAAACTATAGCTCAAAACACGAAAAATATACATGGAATATTTATTTACACAAGTAAAAGTTTTAGAATATTTTTTTACAAATATAGCTCACACCATGAAAATTATACTTGGAATATTTATTTACACAGATAAACGTTTTGGAATATTTTTTACAAATATAGCTCACACCATGAAAAATATACATGGAATACTTATTTACAGAGATAAAAGCTTTACAAATATAGTTCACACCACTAAAAGTATACTTGGAATATTTATTTACATAAATAAAAGCTTTAGAATTAAAATAAATATATACACAACAAACAACTAACTCTATTTGACTAGAAATAATCAGGTAGGTGAATTATTGTATTGGCGGATAAAAGAATATAAAAAAGTATCCCTGATGCATGAAATAAATCGATAAAAAAATATGCGTGTTTTCTTGCAGAAAAAAAAATAAAAATCTCAAAACTTTGAAAATGGTATATCAGTGGAACTGTCTAGAATGAAAGAAAATAAGAAGTGTAACTTTTCTACTCTATTGCCATATAACTTTTCTTGTTACTTTATTGGAGTAGTTGGTTAACTTGATTCTAATTTCACTTTTAACTTGTAGCTTGTTGGTTTTGGAAGCGTCAAACATATTAACAACCAGACATGTGTTTTTGTTGATCAACTTTATTTAATATGAAAGTCTTTAATTATTTAGTAACATTTAAAGCTCTGTTGTTCAGGTGAATAACGACACATCCTGAGTCACACTACACCTATTTAAACCTCACTTGTCCAAAAAAGGTGAACGATACTGGATCGTGCCTCCAAATTGAACTCATCATTAAACCTCGCTCATATAGAAGTGAGTCCTAGCGGATACTCGATGCGAGTTGAACTGACGTCCCACTGCGCGGAGGCCAGAGAGGAAGGCGGCCGACCTACCCTCTAGCGCCACACACGACAAGCACACAGATTAACAGCGCGGGTGATACGTAGAGTGTGATGTCACACTCTACATACACCCCAGGCACAAAAAAAAATGAGCAAGACCCAAGTACAAAGCTCTTATAACTAGAATAGTACAAAAATATGGTATAGCAGCATACCAGGTGTGTTTCATGGGACACTAAATATAAACACCAGAATAAATACAGTTATAAAATATACATATATAGGAAGGCAAAATCTTTAAAGTACGCGAGTAGGCCTACTCTAAATAAACAATAAATGAGAAAATACAATTACACAATATATTAAATAGTTAGGTGTTTTTACTTGATAAGGAATTAGTTATGTGAAAGTATAAGGATTAAATAAATTAATAAACATACACATACAAGTACCAAAAGGTTATGCTCATTGTTACATTTGGTATAAACAATGCTACGGTTTTATGGGATTACCACACTTAAATATAATAACAGTAGTTTTAGGCGGATAGTATTATGTGTTTATATAATTCTAATAGCAAGATAAGAAAATCAATTTTACAACAAACTGATCAGGTTTTTCTAAGAATGATTTTAAGGAACACGTAAGCACAAAATTATTAACTTGAACAAATCTTGTTAAATATGGTTAAGTTTGAATAATAATAAGGGGCACGAGGGCTGGTCACCACCGTCGTTCGTAAAAGTGATAAGATGGAGGGGGTATGCAAAATACTACTAACACTTATGTCCACCCTGTCTAAGTCTTACTATTATAAAATAATCTTGAGTATAATAAATTAAATATAGACAGTTTCATGCAAACCAAGAAACTCATTATTCTTACTAGAGTACATGCCGAACAAGTCATGGCAGGCAAACGCTTACAAATAGGAGAACAAGAACAACGACAAAACCTATCCCGGTGGTGTAACCTTGATAGTACATGGTTTGAGTTGAGAAAATGAGCGCAGCGCAAAGGTAGTCCACTTTTAGCATCTACTAATTGAACCGTGACATCGCTCAAAAATTTGCTGATGGTAACGGGCTCAGACCAGCGAAAATTCAATTTGCCCGCAATCCCAGCAGCCTTATCACTAATCTGGAGTAATTTATAAACTACCTTTTGACTTACCTTATGAGGAACGGTATATTTGTCTTTGTTGTAGTGTTTACCAACGTGAGCTTGTGCCCGTTTTAACTGTATAAGATAATTAGTCCACATGCAGAGGGAGCTTCCTTCTGCTCTTCCTTTTTGCACTACCGGTAAAGACCATTTAAGATTCAGGGGTGTCAAAAGTTCATGGCCAATAACAGTTCTGCTGGAGTATAATTATGACTACTATTTTTGGCATTGTTGAAAACAATTTGTAGCCAGTGTAAATTAGAATCCCACTCTCTGTTATGCAGGTTATGATAGGCTATGAGAGCAGATTTTAAATTCCTATGAGATCTCTCACATAAATTTGGCTGAGGATATTAGGGCACGGTGGTATAATGTTTTATACCGAGCTCAAAAACATATGTTTTTGAACGCGTGAGATGTAAACTGAGAGCCATTGTCAGAAACTATGAAACAAGGTAAACCAAAGTTTTTGAAGATATTATTTTGTATAGCATGTACAGTCAGCTCAGCGGTAGATTTACTTGTGGGTATGAACCACACGAATTTAGAAAATCCGTCTACAGCCGTAAGAATATATTTGTTACCGTTTTTTGATCTGGGTAAGGGGCCAAAAAAATCTATGAACAAACGTTGCATCGGAAATTCTGATACTGTTGATGACAGGTATCCATATTTATAATTTTACGGGTTTAGATCATATACAAACATCACATGAACGAACGTTGACACGTATATCTCTGTCCATACCATGCCAAAAAAACTGCTTACGTATGAACGTTATGGTTTTGGCCACCCCTAGATGTGCTCCAACCGGCGAAATGTGATAATACTGAAATAGAACATTATGAAAAGATTTGGGAACATATATTTTCCATTGAGATTTAGTTGATGGTTTGTAATATAGAATGTTATTCAAAATTTTGTAATTGACAATATTCTCTTTATTTGATATTCTTTCAATTATCTTACTTAGTTCTTCGTCTTTTTGTTGAGCACATCGTATGGAAGTATAGATTTCTGGTATTTGCGTTAAGAATCCGATTTTCGAAACATTATTGTTGGAACACTCTGTAGTTTCTTTTTCGAACATCCTAGATAGCGCATCTGCTATAGGATTGTCCTTTCCTTTTATATTCACAATGTCAAATCTAAGTTCTTGTAGTTGAGTAATCCAACGTGCTATCTTACCTATTTGTCGTGGGTGTTGGAGAAGCCACGCTACAGCCGAGTTATCAGTGTGTAGCTCGAACGGTTGCGATTCTAAATACTGTCTAAATTTGTTTATGGCATATATTATAGCAAGGGCTTCCAGTTCATATGTGGGATAATTTAACTCGTTGGGGTGTAGAGTACGACTAGCGTACGCTACTGGTAGTATATGTCCTTCTATTCTTTGCGCTAGCATATCTCCGAGACCTGAAGAGGAAGCGTTGGTTTGAAGGATAATGGGTTTACCAAAATCTGCCATGCGTAGAATGGGCGCTGTTATGAGAGCCTTTTTAAGCAGATTGAAGGCTTGGTCAGCCGCAGCGTTCCAATTAAAAACAGAATTTCGTTTTCGTAACTTGTATAACGGTTCTCTCACAGAAGCCAAATTCGGAATAAATCTGCCAATAAAAGACGACACCATACCCAAAAATCTTGATAATTTCTGTTGGGTATTAGGTGTTTTGAATTCCACTATAGGGCGGATTTTTTCAGTATTTATGGATATAACCTTGTATGAAATTATATGTCCGAGGTATTCTATTTGCTTTACACCAACTTGTATTTTTTTGGGGTTTATGGTTAATCCCGTTTTACGTAATCTTGTAAATACTTCTTTTAAATGAAGCTTATGTTCGCTAATGTTGTTGGAATAGACTACTAAATCATCTAGATAGTTATAAACGAATTTATATTGAATATCGCCAAAGATTATATTCATAAGCCTGGTTAAAACTCCTGACCCGACTGATAATCCAAAAGGGAGGTAATTATATTCAAACAAACCTGTTTGCGTAACAAACGCCGTATATTGCTTGCATTGTTCTTTTAAAGGAACTTGGTGAAATTACTTATTTAAATCCAACAAGGTAAATATTCTAGTTTTACCTAAATATTGGAACGACATATCTTGCGTGGGTAAGGGAGTAGCATCGAAACGTATATTCTTATTTAATTTTCGATAATCCACAACTAAACGGGGTGATTTTCCTTGTTTGGAAACTAAAAATGCAGGTGAAGCAAATGGGCTATTGGAAGTTCTTATTATGTCTTTATTTAAAAGTTCAGTTATATGATTGAACAGCACATTTAACTTAGGAGGGGCAAAATAATATGGGCGTGAACTGACAGGGGTTTTGTCCAACATGACAATCTCATATGTCATCACGTTAGTCTTACAGATCTTATCCGTGATGACGTCATCGAACTCACTTAATAGGTCTTTTAACAATTCATTACTCTTGGTATCCTGGTTGATCGTATAAATATTTGGAAGTTTGGACAAATCTTTCAGCTCTACGGGAACAACTCCTTTTTTATTATGAGGAAACATAACCTGTTTGTCACTCACGGTTATTATTATTTTTTAATTTTTAATAAATTCTTTGCCCAAGAGCAAGCTTACCGTAAGCTTAGGTGCCACAAGATACCATACTGGCCACGACAGGCCGCTAATTTTAACAATAACTTTGACCTTTTTGTTAACCTCAAATACACTATTATCCGCCGTGATACATTTTATATAGCAATCTTTTTCCTTTTTTATGCATTTGTTTTGCGTAACTCTTCATACAATTGTCTGGAACATACGTTATTGATAGATCCAGTATCAAGTAATAGGTATATTTTATACTTTCCTATGTAAACTTCTAAACACTACAATGATACTGGGGTATTATTGGAGCGTGCTAAGTATCTTTGAAAACTTAGCTTAGCGTTTTGCGCGGACCTAGATGTTATTCCGCGCACGGCTAGTTTTTTTTGTTATGTTCGGGGCCCTTACTTCTAATAGGGCAGCTAGATATTAAATGTTCTGGGGAATTATAAGAGTAACACCTTTTTGTTTTAGATTTAGATTGGTCCATATAATTCTTATTGCTATGTCCCACAGTACTGTTAGGAACGTACTGTTTAGTACTGTACTGGCGGTAGCTGTCAGTATTGTATTGCGGAGGGATATAATTTTGATTGGGCTCTGCTCGCATGGATTGTTGTATGGGAACAACACTATTGGGTACGGTATTTTTTTTTCGTATAATTCTATTTCAGTGATGGCATTTTCAAAATGAAACGCTAACCTTTGTAGCTCCCACAAAGTCTTAACCTTATCAAGACATATTTGTATTTTTATACTGGGCTTGAGATTAGTGTAAATTTTCTGTAACTGGTCTTTATCTGAATATCCTCCGTGTCTTCTAAATAATGTTTGAATCCTTATGAAGTAATTAGTGACTGATTCTGTGGGGGTTTGTTTTGACATTCTAATTTCATTTTCTAGGTTTTTAACATAATCAACACAAAAGAAAGTTTTTTTAAAGCAATCTAGAAAGGTATCCCCGGAATTCCAAAGATTAGAGTTGTTTCTAATCCATTGTCTTTTATTGCCTTCAAAAAGTTCAGGAAGGGCTCTTAAAAGTTCTAGGTCGTCTAATCTATACAGTTCCTTTAATTCTATTAATTGTTCTAGAAAGATCACAGGATCCGAATTGTTCCCTAATTTTAAGTTCCATTTTTGGACTATTTTGAGAATGGTAACATCTCTCTCCCTAAAACTAGGACTAGTATCTACTATGTTCATCTTGGGTGAAGGTGCTATTTGATTTTCGGGATTTATACTTAGATTTTCGAGCGACATAACGGTTTGTTCATTTTTCAGCTTTTTTCGGTTTATTCTATTTTTCTCTAATCTCCTCTTGTATTAACGTATTTATTTTAAGACAAAGGGCCTTTAATTATTCTGTTTTAAGTTTAACCTCCTCATTTTCACAACTCAAACGTACTATCCTATCTTCAATATGTTTAGCTTTCGTAACAAATTTCTTTGTTTGAGAATAACTGGGGGATTTAGTTTCCTTAACCTGGGTTAGCAAATTATTTAACTTTTGTTCTATAATGGGAATCTTGATGGAATCTTTAGGTATTAATTCAACGAGTACTTGTGATTTTCCCTTATCCTGTTCTTGATCTACTATTTCTCTAAATTGTGACCGCATTTTATCTGTGGTCGACCCTGGGTTAACACCTCTAATACGCAATTCGTATTGGAATTCATCGGATTCAAGTCTGTAAACATCCATGTTTATTTTAGTTTGAAGTGAACACACTGTAATAATTAATAAGCCTTCTAATTGTTGTTCTAAACTAAACCACCCTGACCCATTTGACATGTACTCTTCTGTTTGGTTTGGTATTACCACTTGAAAATTTATAACGAAACAGACACATAAGTAGAAACCTACTATTAACTCTTTTGACATGATATGAATATTATATATGTCTTATTTTTATTGCTATTTGCGTGTGGGGTTAAACAAGAAAATAGTAATGCCAGTAAACTTGGCTGGCTGGTACCTCGCGTCCCTAAACATCAATTAAATTACCACATCACTTTAAAATGTTATTGAATACATAAATTAGTCAGCTTTCCAACTTAGCTGTTAGAACTGTAGTGGGGCATCTTGAAGGATGTCGCTAACGGTCTCTGTAGAACTCCCTTATGACTTCTGCTGGACGTTTCTAGTAGAGGTGAATGGTGGCTGTTTGGGGTTGTTGGAGACTGAAATCCCCACGTATGGTGGACTTGTGGTGAAAGTTGCCATCGTCATGACGACTTGTTGTAGACAAGGCTAGGACGGTTGATTCGACTCTACTTTGCGGCGTTGACTATCCAAGAGTTGTTTGTTTAGGATTTTGTCCCAGTTGACAAAAGTGTTTGACTAGATTCAATGTCATGGAATGCTTTGTTAGCTCTGCTACCATGTAGCTTTTCTACTCTATTGCCATGTAAATTTTTTTGTTACTTTATTGGAGTAGTTGGTTAACTTGATTCTAATTTCACTTTTAACTTGTAGCTTGTTGGTTTTGGAAGCGTCAAACATATTAACAACCAGACATGTGTTTTTGTTGATCAACTTTATTTAATATGCTAGTCTTAAATTATTTAGTAACATTTGAAAGCTCTGTTGTTCAGGTGAATAACGACACATCCTGAGTCACACTACACCTATTTAAACCTCACTTGTCCAAAAAAGGTGAACGATACTGGATCGTGCCTCCAAATTGAACTCATTAAACCTCGCTCTTATAGAAGTGAGTCCTAGCGGATACTCGATGCGAGTTGAACTGACGTCCCGCTGCGCGGAGACCAGAGAGGAAGGCGGCCAACCTGCCCTCTAGCGCCATACACGACAAGCACACAGCTCAACAGCGTGGGTGATACGTAGAGTGTGACGTCACACTCTACAGAAGATTATTTAGCCCTTCTAAATGATGACCTTTTAGTCGTGGTGAGCGCGTTTACAAGGACTCTAATATCCAAACGGCAACGTATTAAAATCATCAGTTATCCATAGTTTAGTGTACACCGTCGGGTAGACTTTATTCTGCGAAACGGTACATACAGTCGCAAGACCTTTTCTTAAAATTTTGTGCGGTATCTGTATGTATCTTTCCACGGCCTGTTCGGTGACCATCGATATCAAAACGTCAAAATTAACGTCGTTTTGGTGGCCGTAATATAAGGTGACGCCGAGAATCTAGCACACCTTTTTTTAATTGGGCAGGTTCACCACCAAGACAAACTCGGTACGCGTAATTCTTGGGGCCATCAGATACAAAGGCGCTAATATAGCTTCCCGGACCGTAATCTTGAAGTTTGTCAGTGAGGTCACCTAAAATATCTCCGGTCGGTGGACTACAATTGGTTAAGTGTAAGAAAAGGCGGTAGCCTTAACTTCGCCATTAAAGTCGATTATTATTATTATATTATTATTATTATTATTATTATTATTATTATTACAATCGCCGGGGCGTTCCGTGAATAGAGCGCTATCTGTCCCATGATACAAAACGCGGTCCCCCAATTTTTCAAGAATCCTGTCAAAGTGCAACCTAGCCATAAGAGTCGTGTAGCATACCAATGCCCAACTCGTGTTAGGGTTAGTGCGTAACGCGTCACGCACATTCTTGTAATTGAGGAACATCACCCCATCATTTACAGCAATGAAGCTGCCCACGGTGATGTACGGATCTGTTAGGTACTTTTGGATGCCCTTATAGTCGTTGACAACTGCCACGTGTGGTAGATCGGTTATTTGCCCAAACTTTCCCCATAGTGAATTTGAAAAGAGTTTAGCAAGTGTGTGGAGACCAGGATTCTTACAAAAAGAACCGAAATCAAGTTTTATCTCTTAGCTTTCCATATAATTTTGAATATAAGCCAACTGCTCATCTTGTGAGGTACATCTTTCTGTCCATCAGATGGCTTCTTGTTTAATTTTAAAAAAGTATCAATGTACCCGTAAAACAATCCGCCAGAACGTGTCGAACGATCGCAAACAAATACATTGTACTCACAAACTTCGTGTATTGTTCAATGGTGTAGCCTTTCTCAAAAGCTTTCCGGATATCGTCAATCACCCAGACGCCTGTCAGCCAGCACTCTTACTTTTCGTTGTGCTGACATTTGCCTTGGTTTTACTCCTCCCCGCATTTCCTGCACAAGATGAGCATCAACTTGTCGTGCATCCGTGTAGGCAATACGGGCATAAATAAATCCCGCAGAGGAGTCAAGGTAGCTTTGGCTATGCCTTTTACTTGATCTATAGAAGAACAATTGGGTTTCAAAAGAATTTTGGGGTTACAGATGGGATATTTTTTGTAATTGCAAACGTAAAGATACAATGAAAACACATCCAGGTACTTGATTTCTCTCCACAATAAAGGTCTGCTTCGTGGAAGAGTTTGAAAGAATTTGTACGCCCGCCAAGTCATTGTCGCTTCATAGCGCGTCTCCATTGTCTCGTGGTGGCTGTTTTTGATAGGGGTGGTCCTGTCAGAAATACAGAGAGTACACCTTTGCAGCCCCAGAACTGTAAGACGTTGGGGGTATCTCCAGCTTTAACAATGCTGCCTACACGTTGCCTTAAAACATATTCCTCACGGCCGTTGCCCACATGAAGGAAAAAGACACTGCTTTAATTAGCCTCCCATCAGAGCTATTGTACATCGACGTGCGTTTGTTGGTCTTCACACATATAGCCACCGTTAGGGATGATACCGATGGTATTCTCCGTAGGATGACTTCAGCTGTAAACCAATATGGCCGCTCCTGCGATCATACACGCCTCTAAAAAAGGAGTCACCTTTGCTTTTTACATAAGCATATCTCTAAACTTTAGGCATGCTTTCCGTTGGATCTCTACATATTTCAAGAAATACAGTTCCAACTCGAGGTTTAAATCAAAGATATAATTTTTTTAAACAGCACGTCATAATACTTCTCAAAGTGTTACTTTCCTTCAGATAACTTATCACCGATGACGTAGCCCTCCTTTGGCAGCAAAGGACCTCTATACCTAGCGTTTTCTTTTTTATTGAAAAAATGGGGAAACATCCCTTGGCCAAGAACTCGTCCAAGCCAAATGTCTTGGCATCTTGGACAACGACATCGGGAAAAAGTTTGACGAGTCAATGAAGTGGAGCGGGCAGTAACGCATGGACATGATTTTCATGCCATTCATTATGAGATCTGGAATCAATTTTTTTACTTCCATCATGTATTTTAAAATAAAATTTCAAACATAGCTCTTTGCATTATGGCCTAGGAGGGTGAAGTCCTTTAATTTTGTTAATTTACTTTGCTCGCGAATCCAAAAAATTAGGCCATTGTGGCATCACACTTGAATATGCGCGTCCTATTGCCCCCACATTCAGTACAACTATACTTATTTACATCGATATGAAAGCAGGCCTTGCAACACGTCTGCACGACGCAGAGGTTAGGTTCATGCAAGTACGTGTTGACCGCACCTTGAAGAAGTGTTTCCTGTCTGCATTCAAAATCATAGAATTCGAACATGAAATTGCTCTTTTCCAGTGACGGCGTGGATGGGGCTTGCTTCATATAGCAGAAATGACCAAAAGGACGATGGGTCTCGCAAACTCTAAAAAAGTCTCATAACACCTATGTGAATTTTCTGCTCTTTCCAAACTGAAGAATTGCCCAAAGACCTCACAAGCCTTTTTGACATCTCAGATTTACATGTGACCTCTGCATACACCGGGACGTTTATTGTTATCAAAACCAGTCTGGTTTGTGGACCAATGCCCACAGTCTTTAAGGACCATTGTTCGACCTCCGTTGCAAACCACTTTAGCATAGCACTTTTTCACGTGGATTCACATTTGTGCTTGTTCTTCTTACTGAACGGTACAAGACACTCACGGCAAAGGTGCACGCACTTAAATGCGGCTGTCAAGAATGTTATCACATCAAAATTGTTTTGCTTATCGTCGTGAAAATACAAATCAAGGTAGCCCTTAAAGGAATGTTCGAGATAGGTAGGCCCCTCATATAGGACCTGCGTCCCCCGACGCTCCCTGAATACTGTGATTTTGTATTCGGAGAGGTATGTTTGAAATTGTTTTAATTCATTGATTCCACTACCTTTCAAAAGATTCACATGGGCATATTGTCATAAATCTTCTGCTTTTTATTTTTATTTAGGACGACCCAATTTTATTTGTCTAAAGGTGTTCACATTCATGCGTCGTTTCTCTCTTTTAACGTCACACACAGCCTTGGCGACAAACAATGCAAAGTTCAAGACAAAGTGTGTCACCATTTTGAATTGTAATATTTCCTTGGTTGTTACGACTATATATGCTAGCTGGAGAGAGTTTATCACATTTATGATTACCCCTCCCGTGAGGCTCTTTAAAATGGTATAGCTTAACATACAGGGGGGACGAAGTGAGGAAAGAAGCATTGCTTTGTAACACTTGCTCTACATTAAATAGCAAAATCTCCATGTCAAGCTGATCTGCACGTCTAATTGACACAAATACGGTATCGACAAAGGGACTCTGTGTTCTCTAATAGCAGATTTCCATGATCCTCTGTGCTAGCTCCTTGATGCTGGAAACGTGCTAGCAAAGCATTGATTTATTCCTCGATCCAGGTTTGAGCGTCACGATGTCTCTCTGGCTTTCCTAATTGAATGATCAATTCACGCCCGACATAAAATACCTCTTTACTTGCTTAATTCTCTCTTCGAAGATTCGAAGAAGGATACTTTGGGACAATGCTTCACCAACCTGATTAAAAGGCCACTTATTCTCGGCTTTGGTGCTGATGACGGGCCCACCCCCACCATATCTAAGCCATGAAGGGGCTGTTTTTTCCGCCTGCCTCACCCCTACACCATTGGCTTGCAGGATGACACCTGGAGGCAGCAAGCTCCCACTGGCTGAATGGGTGCTGCGGAGGTTGGGGTATGGACCGCTTCTTTCCCCCGGCTCGCACAAGCATCTCCAGTATTCATTTGAGCTAAAACACAAAAGTCTGAATTCAAACACGTATCCAACTATGTTAGATTTTCATCCATGCAAGGAATCGATCCCGGGAACCTTGGCTCAACAAGCAAATTATCATTCCCAAATATATAGTGTTTTTAATAACCGGCTAAAGCATCAATATAATTTCTTCAGTTAATAATTATGTCGGTATATCTGAATGCCTGTAATAATTATCTGTATACTTAAAACACATTGAAACACTAGATCCATTGTCTTAACACTAATTGGCAAAAATAGATATTAATGTTAGAGTGGTAATTTTTAATGGTCATAATTATGTTTTCTCTTGGTAGAAATAATAATTTTGTTTTAGAGTTAAATAAAACCTTTTTATTGAATATTTTAATTTAATGTAAATCCGTTACTGTTTTACAGCCTAAAACTAAGGTTACTTTTTTATTCATTAAATGCGAATAACTTAAAAGACTAGGGCATCCACAAATTTGGTCCACTAGCTTTAATTTATCAAACCAACATTTTTAACCTTGTAGGGAATCGAATCCGGGAACAATAATTTAATATATAAACAAGCAATCGAATGCGTTAAGGTGACGGTTGAATATCTTATAAAAATTTGATCCAGCCCATTGCAAACCTGAATTTAATAAGTGGATAAAGCGACAATTATAATTTTCCCTCTATTTTATGAATGATTAAAATAAAAAATGATAATAACTTTCTATACCATGAATATAAGAGCTAATATTCTTTTTGGTTAAACTTGAAAAGGACAGCTGACTAAAAGTTTTTGTATGCCAGCGAAACAACGGTGGTTTGGGGGAAGAGAGGACGTGGATAAATCTTGCTTAATAAGCTGTATATTTCCAAGCTAGTGGCTATAGTTTTGTTATTTGTAGAAGGTTCCTTTTTTATAAAAATTTAAAATAGATTCTTTAGTAATTAAAGAATGGCAAACTTACATATCAGGTAGTCTATCGCGTCCAATTCACCCCAAACATCAGGCAAACTGTTGATAAACTTTCTGGGGACTGCGGTAGGGTCCAGTGGGGTGAAGCCTGCCAGCGGTGTGAAGACTGCTGGAGGGTCAGAACACCAACCGCTTCTAAGAGATTGTCCAGTACAAGGCCCATCTCCGCTTCACTGCTTTCAAGGAGTGGCGCCCGAACACATGCTGATAAATCTACTGCGGGCACTACGTAGTCCCGCAGGCCGGCCTCCAGCCCGTAAGGCTCCCAGTAATCTGAAATTAAATAAATACATATTAATTACTATCGTGGGGAAAAAAACACTGCCACTTCTCTAAAATCTATAGCAGGACTCTAATTACCCATGGCCCAATTACTATCCACCAGGAAAATTCCGTCCTCGCTAAAAGTGCTAAAGGTTCCGGGCTATCGGGCGCTGCCGGTTGAATTATGAATGCAAGCACCAGGGGTGCATCTTCTTGATATTCTATCAAATGAGCAAATACCTCTGAACACCAAAGACGTAATAAACAAAATAGTTACCATTAAAACATACACAGCGCTTTAGAACATACCTGAATTTATCCAATTTTCCAGGGAGTCTAAACCCATTTAGATGTTTATCCACCGCAATTATTAATTATAACGACCGAATGTAATTATTTCAAGGTCTATTTATAGTTGCTTCAACGGGGTGTGCCGCATGTAAAGATGTAGGCTTCTTATTGGTCAATAATATTGTTTCCTCATCGGTGATTGCCCGATGCATAAAAAACATCATTGATTTACCGCTATACCACTGTCGTGATCACGCATCCGGCGAATGTAGACGTGCTACCCCTTTGGTGGCTATGGGTCCCAATTTGCCGTAAGGGACCACTATCCACCCTCTGCGGTTTATTTTTTCCAACCACGCAAATGTGGGTACACAACTCTCCCTGTGAAGTAAAGAGGTAGGAGATTCTAGTCCCTACTAGGGTTGATATGTCGACAAACACTAATTACTTTTATAAATACAATTTCACATTTTGAACCCAAGCAAATGCTGGTACACATTTCCCCTGATCACACACCACCGTAAAATAAATGTCAAACTCTGCCAGCGACCAATGTAGGTCTTCAAATCCCTGGAATTATAACCGTTCTAGAATACATTAGAGACGGCTCGTACTGCCCCCTTGATTCCCCCGCTCCTTCACCTCACATCATGGCATTTATTTATAAACAAAATGTTATTATTTGAATCAGCATTTGTCTATAACATATTATTAATAAGTTAGATATCATTTTGGTTGTAATTGTATCAGTCAACAATCTTGACCAAAGAAAATATTAATTTTATTTGCATAGTGACCATTAAGGTATTAGCCTTATAGACTCTGCCTTAAAATATGAGTGAAGAATGATCCTGGGCACTGGACGATTCCTGGACAGCTCGGTAGTTATAGAATTGGTGTACTAAACCAAAGGTCCCATGTTCGATTCCCATGTCCAGGTGTCAATTTTCAGAATATGATATCTAGATAGAGTAATCTTACCTAAAAGAATAAATAATAGCTTTGGCTATTTGAAACTACCTATAAGATTTAATTTACATCTTGGTAGGTAGACAGATTTTCACATTTAAGCCCAACGCAAATGAGGGTACATCCCTGTCAAATGATTAACAACCATTAATTTTATTATTCTGTCTCTTTAGACCGACATTTTAATTTCAATATATTTGGGCAAAGATATCAAGGTTCGAATCCATGTTACCGTACATGGCGAACGCTGGAACACAACACGGTATATTATAACTAGGGGTTTTTAATGTGAAAAATTGGCCCCTAAGTGAGGGTTAGAAACCACATCTGATCTACGGCCCTCCAAGGTCGATCCAGATGTGTCAAGAGGACTTTCCTGTGACACTATTAAGTCAATGGGGTGGGTGGTTAATGACTCTTCAATAGGGTCACTACTTTCCGCTTTAAACATTTATAACAAGTTTAGGGTTAACGACTTTCGATATCCTCTATGTCCGTTGTGACATCAAAGTTTTCCTTCCCGATGCATCCTACTCCCGAGGATTTGACCGGCTGAGCTCACGAAGAGGGGTATGGCAAAGTGAGGGGTGGAAGTGAAAGGGGTCTTGAGGCAGTGAAATGTTGCCGGCTGTTCACACTCTAAGCTAAACGGCCGTCGGGAGAGGTTCGTGCTTCACGTTCCTTCCCTCGGCAACGATGCCGACATTTTATGGGACGTCGAGGGAGGAGTGCCCGACGTCATGGACTGCACGTTCCCCACACCAATAAATAAATAAAAAACTCCAACGCCAGTCCCAATCCTACCCAGACATACGATCCAATGCACGCAAATAAAAAACCAATACGCACACATAAAAACCAATACGCACACATAAAAAACCAATACGCACACATAAAAAACCAATACGCACACATAAAAAAACAATACGCACACATAAAAAACCAATACGCACACATAAAAAACCTATACGCACATATAAAAAACAAATGCTCACACATTAAGAAATAACGAGAAAGGAACCTACAAGTTTGGACAAGAATAAACCAGCACCCTAAAAAACAGTGACACAGATCCTGATCGGGGTCTAAAGTCAAAGGTCAAAATGTGCTGATGGGTCACACTAGTTTGTATTATGCATTTGTATTGTGTTACTATTCGCTAATATGAACATTAAAACCCATCTTTTGAAAAAAAAAATGAACACCAAAACTCGTACTTAAATAGCTAAATGCTATAAATGCTTAAATAGCTTAAATGGATATTTTTTAACATTATTCAAGATCATTTTATCATTTTTGAGATTATAATACACACCAAAACACATTTAAACATCATTTTATCATGCGCGAAACAAAACATAGACAATATTTACACGAACTTCTCAATTTAACCTTTTAATGTTCGAATTATGCTCAATATTATTGATATAAATGCGAATTAACGATAGAAGCAGTCCAATAAAAAATAAACTACTATTTTTCCCGACATCCTGGATCCCTAACCGTTAAAATGAGTGTTCGTTTGTCAAAATCTATTAAGTCATTTCCTCGTAATTTCAATTACCGGAAACGGTCTTATAAAATTATATTATAAGAACTACATCATTAGAAATTATTTATAAATATTAGTTTAAATTTTATGGATCAATAATTATGACTATAATTTTCAATTTAATATCGTTCTTAGATTAAATTGTAATGAGGTTGACACATATATACGAACTTAAACCAACAGCGCAGGCATAATTTACTCAATCATCAATATCACATACGTAAGCAGGAATACTATCATAAATAATCATTTTATATTAGTAAAGTTTAGCCCTCCACCACTTTTAGAAGACGATAGTGGTGGGAAATAAGCACCGGAAGCACATCCTGCACGACAAAGTTAATCTTCATCGACATCACGCTGGGCCCTCGAGGGGATTACACTGAGAGAGAAGAGAAGGTCATGGCTATGATGGCGTCAACGAAGGCAAGGAGAAGATGTAGTGACCCCAGCTCCCAACACAGTGTAGAGGTAGAAAAGGTGAAGGCCATTGAATATTGAGCCAAGATTATGCATGGAGAGGAGGCGGTCAAGACCACGGTATTATCACGCATTCGTCAATATTATTAACCTTTTTTTAAATCTGACAAATATTTTCTTCATTTTAAGAAGTAGTAGTAGCACATTTACTTGAAATTTTGTAATTTAACTGTAAATATGTTGTTATAAGGTCATAAGATTGTGTGGTATTAAATTTAACTTGGAATCGGATCTCCCTACAGAGAAACGCGTGTTCAAATAAAACCACTACTTTATATTCTTACTGACAACAAGAACCACCTCGGTGGCGTAGTTAGCTAATGCGCTTGAGTTTAGCTAGGCTGCCGAGGAGTCCGATGGGGAGATCGAGGTTTGAATCTCAGTCGGGTGAACAAGGGGGGTTTTTCATAAATGGTTTTCCACTCTCCCTCACGCAAATGTGGTTCCCTTTCTCTAAACTCAACCTTCCCAATTCCTAATCCATTAGTGTAATTAGTACGTAAGCGTATAATCCGAACGGGTAGTAAGACGTGGTGCTAAATTAATAAATAAATACTTATAGTAAGGATTTCAAATTAATTCTGGTATTTCTGTATAAATTACTTGAAATGTTGCAACACTACTGGAAATATATTGGCTGAAATTGATTGATTTACTAGTATAAAGCTTTACTCGACTTAAAATATTTAACCCTTATACAATTCCCTATAAATAAATCCAACTTTCAATAAAAACAATTAACTATTAGTTTATAAAACAGATTAATTTAAATATATGTTTATGTAAGTACTACAACAGCATAAAGGATACTTGGATATAGTGTATATTTATTAAAATCCATCTGAAAATACATTTTTTTTCGTTGATATAAACAACACAAACCATATTTATTTAATTATTTATTTTTACTGTGTGTTAAACATTAATGTTTAACATGCAACAATAAATACATTCCTATTATTTGTTCATGTGTGTCAACATCAAAATCATATATAGTTTGTTAATGTTTATCAACACACCTACATCGTCATTAATTGTTATCACGTTTTTGATAGAATTAAATCCAAGCTCACTTTGCATAAAACAACTTTAATTACATTATTTTTTGCATTATAAAATCAGCAATGAAGTAAAAATACAACCCAAACAACAACATAAGTTTTAAATTACACTAAACTTCAATCTTAATCTACTATGATATTTCCTAAATCTAGTTTCCAAAATAAATAACCTACAGTCCAAAAAATTCTATAAAGCCTTTGAAAGGAATATGCTACCAAAATTATCCAAATTAAATACATTGTCGTTGGCCGTCCAAACCCTTGATGTACCTATATTGTAACGTATGTAATTGTATAGGTTCCATTTATTCTTAAAGCTAACGAGCGTTTTGTTATTCAGCCTTTAAATTGTGAGTTCTACAGCAAATTCTGACAGTTGGCTCAATGATGACGCCAGTGACAATGTCAATGATGGGGTGAGAACCACTTCCACATGGTCCAAAAAGAGTTGTCAGCTGATGGTGGTAGTGATCTTGACGTGCACCCTGTAGCACCCCCACCCTTTGTAGAAATTGTACATAGTAATTACGAATAACGTCAATTTCAATATATCATTTTGTATAGAAGTAATATTAATGCCGTGACGGTATGGCGGGACATTTCACAGGTCTCAGAGTAGCCGCCCGTGCCAAACTCACTGTTCCATTAAGGTGACCTCGCGGTCTAGGGGTAAGGTGTCAGACTCTTGTGCTGGGAGTCAGGTGTTCAATTCTCGGTCTGGCACATATTTTTCTGATTGCCAAACCCTTCTTTCACCTCTGAAAAGACATGTATTAATCACAACTTGTGAATGTGAGGAATGCCAGGCCTCCACCGTGGTTCGAATGCCACGTTAAACTGTAGGTCCTCCATTTCATCTCACAATCACCCTTCCATTACACATTAGCGTAAGTGCGTATAACCCGAACGGTAGTAAGAGGCAGTGCTAATAGTAATAACAATAATAACTAACTTCCATCATTCGGTTTTGTAAATTCACGCCATTATCAAGAGATGTGGACAGTTATCCTGTCCCATATAAACAAACCTCAAAAACTTTAAGTTGACATTATCACGATCTAAACATCTTAAGCTACTTGTTGTATATTGAGTGGAGAGACAACTGTTTGATTCAATAAATATTATATTAGTTGTTATAATCCTAAAATATAGTCCGGAAGTCAGATTGCTAATATTTTACATCTTTTCTCATAAATAATAAATAATATTGATCAGCATCTTCATTTTAATGTTTTCGCTCCGAAACGGCGGGGGAAAATTACTCAACGTTTCAAATTCTAAATAATTTATTATGAGCAGGCTTTATCAACTTAGCTATCAGCTATATTTACAAGTTATCATAACTTTTGTTTCGCTTAAAGTGTACTTCAAGTACATATTTGGTCAGGATAGCATTTTTTTTTTTCTGTTAATAAACCTCTTATTTGGCTACTGCCTGTAAGTTGTTGTTGTTACTGGTTGAAGGTTAATTTGTATGATTGTTATTTACTAGATTTTGTTATCTTTTTACCATCTTTATACACTTGATATTAACATGTGTGTGAGTGACAATATTTACACTTAAAAACATCAATAAGAATATTTTTTAATTTTATTTAAGACACAATTTCTCCTGTTCGACTGTAGAAGGAACACGGGCTCAATTACCAGCATGGCCAAGTAATTTATCATTGGTGAAATTTGAATTTACCTTCTCACGGTGATGAATTAACGGCCGGGGCCTGGATGTTGTGTCTGTTCTAGATTTAAGTTAGTTTATGAATCATGTGAGGATATAATCAGCCAGTTCAGAAAGTGCACGTTAACACCTCAAAGAAGTGAAGTAATTGAAGTCGATTGTAGAAACGGTACTAGGCTTACTTTACATTAAAAAAAACCCACTAAATTTATCATTAAAAGAAGCAGTGATATTCCTACCAAATTTAGTATGTTCGACTTTTAAACGATTAAGAAAACACTTTTGACCAACTGTAAGATCAGTTAATCAAAACGTGTGCACAATTTTGTGAATATAATAAGAAGTTTTTGCAACTGGTCTATCAATGGTTGTATAGCCTAAGAGCGTGTTATAATAATCTTTATCCAAATTATTTCTGCAAAAACATACCATCTGTGCTGGGAGTCCGGGGTTCAATCCTCGGTCCCGGCACAGATTTATCTGATTGCCAAACCCTTCCTTCACCTCAGACAAGACGTGTATTAATCACAACTTGTGAATGTGAGGAGTGAGGAATGCCAGGCCTCCACCGTGGTTCGGATTCCACGTTAAACTGTAGGTCCTCCATTTCATCTCACAATCACCCTACCATTACAAATTAGCGTAAGTGCGTATAGCCCGAACGGGCATAAGATGCGGTGCTAATAATAATAACAACATACCATCATGTAACACTTTCATCATGAAATATAGTGCCTACTTTAAGATGAATGATTGTATTTAATAATACACACAAAAGCTAATATATTGAGTAAACTTCTGAAGTTATATAATTGTTTAAAATATTAGAATTAAAATATTAAATTAAATTAAATTAAAATATTAAAATATTAGAAGTATTCTATCTTTCTGTTATTTTTTTAGGTACGGCCACCACCAAAAATCTAATTACCATGAAACATTTACCGAAGGTAGCTGAAGAAAACGCAGTTGGAATTTTTGAAGAAACGCTCAATGATTGGAAAGAAGGCATTTTGTATGGCTATATAACTAAGTCGCCTACATATAAGAAAGATAAGATAGCTACGAGGCAATTACTTCTAAATTTCAACTCAAAATATTTAACTTTAGGAAAACATATTGTTTTTCAAAATATAAACGACATTGAAGACAACGAAGAAAATATTCCTCAAATATTTCCTTTACTAAAGACTAGTTCCATTCCATCATTTCACGAACAAAAACAAGTATTACATTGTAATGATGAAAATAAAAGTAGAACCCATTTAAATAGAAGAAAGAACAATCTGAACTTTATTTGTACAAGTAATTCAAATAACACAGTGATGAAAACATTCCCCAAAAAAGTTATGAGTAAATTTAAAAAGTCATTTAAAATGAATAAGAATATTAATTATTTATTTAAAAAAAACCAAACCAAGAGTAGTAAAAGTGAACACTACCATAAGATATCAAAGCGAACCCCAATACTTATAGGAAGTACATTTTTACTATCAAGAATATTCGGCAAAAAGGAAGGCATACATGGCATAAGACCTAGATCTGATAGATTGAATTTAGGTGCTACAGTAGATTTAGTATCTAAGAAGATAGGAACAGGGGTTAGATTAGAAGTGGACTATCGTAAAACAAAAAATGTGGCCATTTATGATGCTGGAGAGGAAGGTTGGAGAGAATTTGCAAGATTTGACGCAAAAAGTCCATACAAGTAGAGTTTGTAGAATGGTTTTATGAATTATATTAGAGGTACCTTTTTTGTTCCTTCAAACATAAGGATATTTAGTTGACAAAATATTCTAATTTTTCTTCCAAAAAGTTTAATGCATCGTTATAATACATTAAAAATGGTTTGTATGAGGCGTATATTGATAGATATTATAAGACTTACCTGTGTTATATCTCACAGTAGAACATATTATTTGGCTAAAATATCGTAATGTATTTTAAAACAGCATAAACAAATGTTATATCTGTGCTATTAGTTAAAGAGTGTCAACAACATACTTGCATAAAATATTCGAGTAGGGCCTACCCCATATGCCAAATACTACTCGTAGAGCTTGTGATTAATCAACTCAAACACATTTTAACATTCCAATGCATCAATAAATTCAGAATTCCGCTAAGTTTTAAACTTATTATCTATGAAATATGAAAAAAAAAACACTCTGTTGCTCATTTGTGTGTTCATTTTGCATATTTAACTTTAAGTTTTATAAAACAGGAAATGAATGAAAATACTACGAAAACATAGCAACAAGTTATCAGGAAACTGAATTTTGGTTAACCGTTATAACACGTTGGGCTAAGTATTTCCTATGGGTTCCTTTGGCTCTTCCCCTAGGCATCCTAAACTAGTATGTTATTCACTCAAATCAGAAAGGTACTCCTAGATTACAAATCAAGAGTCATTAAGGGCCATGCTTTTTTTTTTTAATTTCCAATCAACGAATGGTTTTTGATTTATCTCAAAATGTTTTTCAGCTATTTAAGAAAACCATAAAAATGCAATAAAATTATTCATATTTTGAATAGTTGTGAGCGTGGGCAGCTATAACGGGCATGGGGGGGGGGGGCACTTGCCCTCCTGGAATTTCTAATTTAGTTTAATACAGGAAATGTTTTCTCTTACAAGAAATCATTGTTGATATTTTGTAAGCTTCTAGCTTGCCTTAAAAATTTCTTCAAACAAAGTTGCATTTTTAGAAATAGTTATACATCAATTTGATAGTGACCGTAAACTTTTCATTTTATATTTAAGTAGTTTTTTATTGTAATGTTGTGAACTGAGTTCATATTATAAGATTGTAATAAATGGCAACATTTCAAAAATGTATATCTAAACTCACTTTCTCCATAAAAAGAGTACCTAGGCTTGTAGAAGCATTGTATAATGTATAATTATCAATAAGACATAGGATTTTTAAATAATGCCAATTAATTTCCAAATTTAATGTCATATTTATGATAACAAATTATTTATAAAACTATGTACAGAATCCAATTTTATTTTTATTTTAAATGTATGCCTTTTTTTTAATAAGTTTACTTGTTGTGTTCAGGTTGAAGTAAAACCCTGCTCTTTGCAGTTTCTATATTTTTAGTACGTATCTCTACAGTGCCAGTATAGCTCCAGTGCCCGCAAAAGGAGAAATATATTTTATCCCCTCCATTATCCCCCTCCCCCGCCTTTCTGTGGGAGCCACTGGTTGTAAGCAGGCCCAGATTTCCCATAAGACTCGCCTGAGCCATGGCCAAGGGTGCAGGCCCGGAGGGGGGCGCAGATTGAGTAGTTGGTAGTTGGGAGAACAGAGAGAGAGAGGCACAGTTTTGGGGAACTGTCCTTCTCAGACTGCACAAGGTGAACAAATATGTGTAGAATCGGTGATGTAGATGTCTTGGCAGTAGTCGAAGTTCTCAAGTCCCTCATTAAGTTCTTCGAAGAGCTTCGAGAGCAGTTTGATTCGTATGCAGAGAAGGCTCTAGAAGTCTGCGAAACAAAACATATGAGTAAGATGAGAGACGGCAGACTGCAGAAAACTTCAAGTGGACGAGACCTGCGATGGCGAGGTACGTTTTTCTGGGCGATACAATTTCAGAGTGAACACATTCATTCCCAATGTTGACGAGCTGAAAGAAGAAAGGAAAAAAGAATGGTTGCATATGAAGATTTCTCAGACAGATTTGCTGCCATCAAAAGAATGTGGGATTTGACCCCTGCAAAACTTGAAGACGTGGGGAGGAAACTTCTCAAACTTTTTAAGAAAGACTTAGAACCGTCGGTTAGTGACAAGCTACTTCACCTCAAATCTCATCTTCTGGCCAGCAAGGTTGAAGATAGGAAGCCAGTATCACTATACAACTGGCTAAGGGAAAATGAGCCTGCAAAAATATATCCAACTGTGGATATCCCTTGTTAAGAATGTATGTTTGCACACCTGTTACGAATGCATAAGATGAGAGGTCCTTTTATTGTTTGAAAAAAATTAAATTTACACAGATCAACTCACTCTGCAGCAAAACAAACTTACACTTTCGCTTCTCTGCACTGATGCCGATTTGACTCAAATCAAACGGCACCATCGAAGCGTTTGCTTGGTCCAAAGCACGAAGAAAGAAATTTTAGAATTCTATAAAACTGTGTTAAAAATAACTTTGTATTCAAAAATTCTTGGTTTTCTGTATTTTCTCTAATTTTACTGTTATATAGACTTAAATACTGCGTAATATTATGTTTCCTTAAAATTAAAGCCTTTTCAAATATCAACTGTATTACGTTATTATATTTACCATAACATCCTTAATTCATATTTTATATACAAATCAGAAAATAGTGTGACGGAACGTGAGCTATTTTATTTTCTTTAACTTATAACATTAAGTAATTTTAGTGCTAAACACGTACTTATTGACTGTATGTTAAAAAATAAAATCTTACAGAATTAAGAAAAGCTATTAATATTAAACATAAAATCTATTGAGCTATAATAGCTTTCGGAAGATTTAAAAAATATATATATGGGGAGGGGGGGGCGCGACTATGAACTTTGGCATAGGGCGTAAAAAAGTGCAAATCCGGGCCTGGTTGTAAGGTAACTCTATAAGAGAGATTTTAGAACCATATTTTAAATATCAACAGTGCACATTTTGTTAGTTTTAAACTGATATAGATGTTACACATACTATGCATGTAGCCGGTGTAAGCGGAAAACATTAGTCCAGGATATTATTAGTCTGAATGTAAGAAGGACTCTAGTACAGCAACGGCACGCACTCAAAAGTACGGCATCTCTTTGCAAGGCCGTAGCAAGGCCTTAGAAGCTTAACAACGAAATGTAATACTGTCTTATTTACGGCTTATAAACATCAAAATCAAGGCACAAGATAATATATAAGCTATTCAGCACTATGCAATTGTTTTTTTTATTCTGTGCATTGGTTAGAATAGACTAAGGCAAAATCTTGAAAAAGGAAATATGAAGTATTAGTGAGTTTGGGTGAGATTGTTGAAAGGGGGGGAAACCTGTCAGATTAGGAAACAGCAAAAGCTTTCTAATTGAAGGTATTTCCAAGTATGAGTGGCAAATAGGCTGACAAAGCAAGAGGAATCTGAAGAAGGGATGGCTTAAGAGTGGGTGTGCGGAGAGGGAGGGGTGGCTTTCAAACCAGAGCTCCTTGCAACGTAACTCAAGTTGGCCCGCCACATTGCTGAAAAAAATATTTTTTTTGTTAGATTGTTTGTGCTCTATTTGTGCTCATATGTGCCCGAACATGAACATTTGTGCTGTGAAACTGGCCTCTATAGAAAATATTTAATGTGGCGGGCCAACTTGAGCTCAAGCTACCCCGCCACATATTGAAAAACATAACAGAACAAAAATTTATTTATGTCACTCCAATGTGCTCCGTTTGTGCTCATATGTGCCCGAAAATTAATATTTTTTCTCTAAAATTAGGCATTCTAGAGAACATTTAATGTGGCGGGCTCACTTGAGCTTTCCCTATATCTACGGTGACCATACGTCCCGAAAAAATCGGGACCGTCCCAATTTTAAGGGCTGTGTCCCGGTGTCCCGAATAACGACCAAAATGTCACGAACTGTCCGACTCATGAAAAAAGTATCTACAGTGAAGTAAAAATATCGAAATCGTTACATTTTTAATATTTTACTTTTGAGAGTATCTGTATAAACTCCGTGTGTTTTTGCATTTGCACAGGTGGTGGTGACGGCGGTGGTGATGGGGCAGGCCGGTTACTACCCCTCCTCTCTTCATGACCTTTCAAGGTCGCGCGAACTTCCGTTTTGTATACTGAGTAGTGACAGTCAGTGACCGTGTGCTTTTTTATTTCGCTTCATCGTGTTTTGTTTTTAGCATTTTGTGCAGTGATTTGGTGTTCTGTCTTTATTTTCCCAAAGAATGAGTGGTAATAGCAAGCTAATCGCAAAGTAAGAAGCAAAAAAACGCAAATGTTCGTTTAATGATGTGTTACAAAAGGACTATCCCTTCTTAAAAAACGTGAACATAGCCCACATGTTGCATTTTGCACTCAATGTTCAAGTGAGATTAATATTGCTCATGGTGGCCTCTCAGACATCAAGATTCACTTGAAGACTAAAAAACACCTGACTGGAGTTCATGCTGTTGCGATAACATCTTCAATGATCGTTAGATTGCCCATCTAAGCTTATTTCCACATTATTTGAGCCAAAATACTCTGCTGCAAGAACATAAAGCGAAGCCATGGTAAAAAAAAGTCTTAGCTCCAGAATGTTAAAGACATTTGTTTCAAGAATTGAGTGAAACGTCTTGTTTTACAGTACTGGTTGACAGCTCAAACCATGGGGCTGAAAAATTATTACCAATCTTGTGAGATATTTTCATGTACCTACTGGTATAAATGTCAAAGTTTTAGAGCTCGACACATTACAAGGTGAAACAAGTGATCAACTGAATGAATATGTATTTTATGTTTTAAGTCGCAATGAACTGGCCAAGAAATTAGTTGGTATGTCCGCAGACAACACCAATACGAATTTCGGGGGTGCAAAAAGAAAAGGCTGCAATAACCTCTTTCGTAAATTATCAGCAAGCACTGAAAAATCCTTAGTTGGTGTAGGTTGCATGACGCATGTTGTCAATAACTACATTAACAGTGCTGCCGATACACTTCCTGTTGTGAAAATGTTTAAGTTTTTTCACATTTACACTGTGCGAGTGGCAGAACTGAAGGAGCTCTGCGAGTACATTGACATAGAGTACCAGAAACTGTTGTCTTATTCGAACACACAATGGCTTAGACTTCTACCTGCTTTGGACCGTGTTCTACAAATGATGGAGCCAATCAAAGGCTAATTTCTGTCCCAAGCAAACCCTCCTGTGGTGTTAAAATAATTTTTTGAAGACCCAAACGGAGAATTGTGGCTATGGTTTCTGCACAATGTTTCATCACTTTTCAATGAAGTTCTAAAAAAGATGGAAGGAGATAAAGGATCAGTAACAAAGGCTGCACGTGAATATTTGATTTTACATAAAAACTTGGTTGACAGAAAACAATCTTCATTTCTACCAATGAAAGTTAAAGAGCTCCAAAGAAAAAACGCTGCGGCACAAGGCTGTGATTTACAATACCTGAAGGATACTGTGTGTGCTTTCTATGACCTCTGTATAACCTATTTAGATCTCTGGAAGTCAAATGTAGAAAGCTTTGAGTAAACTATGTTGGATAGATTTAAAGAAACAGCTGAACATGGGTAGAATTAAAAGAAAGTTGGACTCTGTTTCAAGAAAGTATCCCACCCATTTCATTTGACGGTTTGTTCAACGAACTAAGTGTGCTGAACTCATACCTCTCAGAAAATACTTTGACAGAATGGGCAAAACAGAAGATTTCGACGAAGCAAAGGTGGTTGACTATGTTCCAGGACTTGAAACATGAGATAGATAACTGTTCGTAGTCTTAAGATGATTGTGGAGTTTTTTCTTTCCCTGCCAGGAACCAACGCTTCCGTTGAGCGGGCATTCTCATTTGATAAACAACTTTTGGGGTGCTGAAAAGTTCTCAATGTTTATTGCTTTGGTTAAAGCACTTCTAGTGATACAAATGAACTGTTCACAAACGTCGTGTACAGAAATGTACGAGAACATTAAGAAAAACAAGAATCTGTTAAAATCTCTGGCCTAATCGGATAAATATGATTGGAGGGAACCCAAACAATCATCTTCATCTGCCAGGAACACTGAAAACGAGTGGAATTAGGAAAATGAACAGAAAAACTTCTTAATTTTTAATAGCCTATTATATTTCTACAAAATATAATTTTCTCCAAACTCTTATTATTTAAACATTAAAATTACTTGTTACTGTGAGCCACTTAGTCTTAGAGATTGAGATTAGTCCAGTAGTTTTGACTAACATTTTTTCTTAGTCTATATTTTTTTATAACTATGACATATTATTGTAATTTATGTTTTTTTAAATTACCAAAAATAAAAAATCTTGGAATATGTTTGTTCTTATTATACTTATCCCTTATGCCCATGCACTTATGCTACTTTTGAAAAATGTTGCCAAGTTGTCCCAATTTTCACTGTCAGAAATATGGTCACCGTACCTATATCATAACCTGTCGAAAAATCGAGTTCAAGCTGGCCCGCCACATTTTGAAATATCAATGTAACAAAATTTTGTTTTTACCATTCGTTTAAGCTTCGTTTATGCTCATATGTGCCTGAACATGAACTTTTGTGCTATAGCCAGAATATACTTTTGAGATAAGTTAGAGAGAACATTCCAAATAACCAAATTAATCTTAGAATTTGAAACTTCTCAAAGTGAATAAGACATTTGGGATTGGAGAGGTTCTAAATTTAAAAACTATTAGAAGCAACTACGTTTAATGATGGTTGAAAATTGTTATTCAGCAGGCCGGTAAAGATACCACTCCAAATAAGTAGAGAAGTATGTACATTTGAACAGTTATAAATGGACCCCTGTAAATAAGGGAATAAGGGGCGTACAAAACTTTTAGGCATGGTAGGAAATTTAAATTTGGGAGGCAGGTAGAAGTACAAATCTAGATAACCAAATAAATCTTAGCAATTGGGATTCATAAGAGGGAGTTAGAGAAATGAGGTAGACAGACAGTGAAGGGGGTAGAGTTTCCAAAATTATAAGACTAAATTAGGATTACTTCATACATTATTAGAAGATTGACATTTGTCAGACAGGTATAAAACTTTATAAAGTTCTTAATTATTGAATTTTAAAATGAAGGAGTGGAAAATGGGGAGGGCAGGTTCCCTTAAAATTCCCAAATCGCATATAAAAACAATTTTTAGGGGTAGAAAATTGAAATTTTGCATGTATGTTAATAGATCTTTCCGTATATCAAAATTACGTCCGAACATTATGAAATTTCAACCACTAGTCTAGAACATTATTATCGATGTGGTTAAGTTGAAATTTGGTAGACAAGTAAATAGACCATATAAGATAACCAAATAATTCTTAAAATTTCAAATTGGAAATGTGGGAACTGAAGAGGGGGGTACGGAGTAAACTGATATATTTCCAAAATAATTAGAAAATTTAAATTCACCAACGTGGTAAGAGGACCACCCCAAATTATCATTGACGTTGGAAAGTTTTGAATTTAAAAATCAGGTTATGGTATTCATTTCCTAGACTAATAAAAAAACTTTTCGAAATGGTGGAAATCTTTATAAATTAATGCCAATCTAGAATCGACTTAAATATTTAAATAAACAAATTTTGGTGACATAACTTGAGGAAAATAATTCTCTTTAGGAAATCATGATGCTTAATAATACAATATGTTTCTATTACAATTTTTATCACATCATTTAAATTATATTATAATCGTGCTTATAAAATAGTGCCATACTATAATCACATAATTAACATTTGAAACAATTAATAACATTTTTAAAATATGGTGGGGCAACTTGAACTCAAGTTTACTTACAGGTTACTGTATAGGGAAGACTCAAGTTAGCCCATCACATTATATCTTCTATAGTTCACCTAATTTTAGAGAACAAATGTTCAATTTAGGGCACGTATGAGTAAAAATAAAGCACAATGGAATGGCGAGAATAGAATTTTGCAATGTTTTGTTTTTCAATATGTGGCGAGCTAGCTTGAGCTCAAGGTGGCTCGCCTTCATTAAATGTTATCTAAAAGGCCTAGTTTCACAGAACAAAGGTTCATGTTTGGGCACATATGAGCACAAACGAAGCTTAAACGAATGGTGAGAACATAATATTGTTACATTGATATTTCAAAATGTGGCGGGCCAGCTTGAACTCGATTTTTCAACAGGTTATGGTATAGGGAAGGCTCAAGTTAGCACGCTACATTAATTGTTCTCTAGATTGCCTAATTTTAGATTACAAATGTTCATGTTCAGGCACATATGAGCACAAACGAAACACAAACGAATGGAAAAAACAGAATTTTGATACTTTGATTTTTCAAAATGTGGCGGGCCAGCTTTAACTCAATTTTTCTACATGTTATTGTATAAGGAAGGCTCAACTAAGCCCGCCACATTAAATGTTATATAGCAAGCCTAATTTTAGAGCACGTATGTTAATTTTCGGGCACATATGAGCACAAACCAAGCAGAAATTAATGGTGAAAGCAACATTTTGTTATGCTTTGTTTTTCAATATGTGGTGGGCTAGCTTGAGCTCAAGGTGGATCGCCTTCATTAAATCTTATCTAAAAGGCCTAGTTTAACAGAACAAAGGTTCATGTTTGGGCACATATGAGCACAAACAAAGAATAAACGAATGGTGAAAACATAATTTTGTTACATTGATATTTCAAAATGTGGCGGGCCAGCTTGAACTCGATTTTTCGACAGGTTATGATATAGGGAAAGCTCAAGTTATCCCGCCACATTTAATATTTTCTATAGGGGCCAGTTTCACAGCACAAATGTTCATGTTCGGGCACATATGAGCACAAATAGAGCACAAACGACCTAACAAAAAAAAAATTTTTTTCAGCAATGTGGCGGGCCAACTTGAGTTACGTCTCCTACGTGTATAAGAAAATATAATTATCGTCAGTTTGAGAACAGTTTACCTGAATATAAGAGCGTGTTTCAAAGTTTCAAATATTGTGACTTCTGACTTGTGATTTTTTTTGTTTTGCTAGTTTAGTGTGTAGTGTAGACTGGTTTTAGTTAGTTTGTTTTTTTTTAGTTATATTTTATAGAGGTTAAACTGGTGTGCTTTCTCCGTGTGCTCAATTTATATGTATTTTTTTGATTTTGCCAATCTAATCATAAATTCTAAAAAATGAACAAAACAAGCTAGTCTACTTTCGTGCATTGGACCTTCACACAAAAAGGAAATAAAAAAAGAAACAGCAACTGTTCCTATCACTCTTTTAGAAACCAATGATAACGAAGCTGGTAGCCAACTTTACAATGAAAACATTTTAGATTCCAAAGACAACAATGGTGGCAAGTTTGAAAAATTTTAATTAAAGTTTAGCATCGCGTCTTACTACCCGTTACACTAATGGATTAGGAATTGGGAAGGTTGAATTTAGAGGAAGTGAACCCGCATTTTCGTGGAGGGAGAGTGGAAAACCATTTAGGAAAACCACCCCCAGTTCACCCGACCGAGATTCGAACCTCGATCTCCCTGTCCTCGGTGGTCTGACTCAACATGACTGGCGCGTTAGCCAACTACGCCACCGAGGCGGGTAAAGTTTGAAAAGAATATGTTTCATTGTTATCCTCAACGGCATCAACATCAATTAAATTAGAAAGTGGGCATATAATGGACATAGGTTGCTATGTTAATGTAAGTGTACGAGATTTACATCTTAAAGAAAAGCTATTATCTGAACCTTGGTTTCCTCATGTAGGTTATACATTTCCGACTATTGAAAAACGAAATTTACGTTTTCAACCTCATTGGAGTACCCAGTTTTCATGGTTGGTTTATTCAGAACTATTGAATGGCGCGTTATGCAAATATTGTGTACTTTTTTCAAATGAGTGTGCTGGTAAGGGAGGCCACGTAAAGGTAGGAGCGCTTGTATCAAACAGTTTTTTTAAGTGGAAAGATGCTTTGGAAGTTTTTAGATCCCATTCCACGGCTGGCTACCATAAGAGATGTATCGAACTTGCGGACAATTTTTTGGATGTTCAGAAAGGAGCTCGTGTAAATGCAGTTAAACAAATTGACACTGGGCTTAAGCAGCACACTGAAGAAAACAGAAATAGGCTTCGTTCTATATGGATACTATTATAATGATGGGAAGACGAGAAATTCCACTACGAGGCACTAATGACTCTGGTCCTCTGCTTCCTGATGCCCCAGAACCTTTGATTAATGATGGAAATTTTCGTGCGATTCTCAGGATGTGGGTTAAGTGTGGTGACTTAATTCTCAAGCATCATAGTGATACAGCTCCTTCAATGCTGTTTACACAAGCCCAGATATACAAAATGAAATTATATGCATTTGTGGTAAGATAATCCAAGATAGCATTGTAAAAAGAGTAAATAGCTCAAAGTGTTTTACAGTATTGGCTGATGAAACCACAGACATCTCTCGAGTTGAACAGTTATCATTGTGTTCGCTATATTGATAACACTGAGACAAATTCTGAGTCCTAACTTAGGGAGGATATTTTACAATTCATCCCAGTAATTGATGCTTCTGGACGAGGACTTGCTGGCACTATTTTGGAGGCACTGATTAATATTGGTATTAATATGAACTTGATGTATGGACAGGGGTATGACGGAGCAGCTGCAATGAGTGGGAAATTGAATGGTGTGCAGGCTGTAATCAAGGAACGTTTTCCTCAAGCTCTGTACATCCACTGTAGTGCCCACTCTCTAAACCTTGCATTAGGTCACTGCTGTCAGGTACCAGCCATCCGAAATTGTATTGGAACTGTAACTTCAGTTGGGAATTTCGTGAGAGCATCTGCTCAACGAACAAATATTCTCAAAGAAAACATTCTGAAGAAAGCACCAGCGTCTAAGAGAACTACTCTGACAGCAATGTGTGATACGAGGTGGGTTGAAAACCATAACGCCTTATTGCGTTTTGTAAATATCTATAATGATATCGTCCACACACTCGAGGAAATTGAAGAGAGTAAAAACTCCGACACATCATCCAAAGCTTCCCGGCTTCTTAATACGATCACCCAGAGCGAGTTTGTAATTTCACTATGTGCAGCCAGTGAATTATTTTCTTTGACTTTACCTTTATGCAAAGTTCTTCAAAAGTTTGACTGTGATCATTCCCAAGCATGTGAGCATATCCTAAACATCACCAATATTATATCTCATAAAAGAGAACATGCTGAAGAAGAGTTTCAACATATATTCACTAAATCATTGAATATTTTGTCAACTGTCAACAGTAAAATCAGTGTTCCACGAATAAATTCTCGACAGACACACAGAGCAAACATGCCATCAACCACTCCTGAAGAAAATTTCAGGTGTTCTGTGTATATTCCGTTTTTAGACGATTTTATCAATCAACTTAGGGAGCGGTTCAACAACAAAATAGATATCATTTCAAGTCTCCACAAATGTATCCCTAAGTACTGTGTTCAAGCTAATTTCTGTGACATTGAAGATTATACTTCAGCAGATAATAAAGTTGTCAAAGCGAATTTTCCTTTTGGAAATCAAAATGGTGTATCCTATCTGAAAACACTCGCCCCTCAAATGCTCTTAGTGTTCTAAATCAGTGTAATCTGACTTCTTTCCAACCATGTGTTTATTACTAAAAATATTAGCAACACTTCCTCTGTCAACAGCTACACCTGAACATACATTTTCCACTTTAAGGAGGTTAAAAACCTTTCTCAGGAATAGCACAAGTCAGAATAGACTTGTAGGACTGGCGCTAATGTGTGTTCATAGAGACATAAATGTTGACACTGAATCTGTCATAACAAGATTTGCACAACTACCAAGAAAAATTAATTTGGCTATTTAGATTGCCAGTAGACTGGAAGAATGAATGCAAAATAGTGGCGAGAGATTATTCACTTTATACATTATATATATATATATATGTTAATTTTTTAATCTGAAACATTTAATAATAATAATAATAAATAATAATAATAATAATAATAAATAATTATAATAAATAATTATATTATTATTATATTATTATATATCATTAATATTATAATATTATATAATATTTATTATTATTATTATTATTATTATTATTATTATTATTATTATTATTATTAGCATTTTTTATTAATTTCGATGGTTTTTAATTTTAATTAACAACCTCTGTGTGCCAATTGGCAATATCCAGGAAGTGAGAGCTATCTAGTAAATTAACATTAACGCTCCCTTGTTTTTCAACCTCTCTGTCAGGTTTTACCACGGGTGCGAAAGGATAATAAAAGACATGCTAATTGGTCAGCAGTTCAATCAGTGGCAGCTTATTTTTAGTTGATAACTATCCAACCTTTTAATTGTGTGTCAGACAGTGTAGTTAAGACTACATCATGTGACCATAATGATACATACACAATGTTTTAAATAGGATAAACCTAGGACCTATAAACTTGAGACTTCTAGACATTCAAACAGCTACCAGATCAACTAAGCTATCAAGATAGGCTCACTTGACTTCCTAGTTCTGTATTTTTAAACAACTATAAACCTCTTAGCCTCTTCTCCCGACTCAATTACTGAGTATGTAGATTATTTATCTTGTGTCGACACAAAACATAATCCAAATTCTTATTATTAAAAATTAAGATTTATTTGTTTAAAAATGAGTGGTTTTAGATAAGCTTAATTGGTAGCCAGTGATCCTAGATTAAGTTTTCTATCAATATTTACACATTTTTTAACATCAATTCATGTCCATAAGTACTTGTTTTTTCAATTTGTCTGAGAATGTTTTGTTTATAAGTCATCCTGATACTTTTCACAGACACATAGGCCTATTCTTATTTAAAGAAAACTCTAAAAAAGAATGTTGGGCAGGAAGAACTTTTTTGGAAAGTATAAACATATTTTGTTGCTGTCGAAATTGATAGCACTTGACTTTGTTAGTAATGTTAGTTTATAGGTATTAAAATTATGAAATTAATTGATCTAACAAAAGTGACAGCTGCAAATTATATTACTTGACGTATGCATTTTTAAATTAAAAGAAAACTAACAAAAAAACTTCCTATTTTAATCTGACTTAGAGGCTTGGTGACCTGAGAATCTACCCAGAGCACAAAGAGTGCCATCTTATTACCCCCGCCACCTCTTCCCACCACATCAGGCCATCTTCCCACCTTTTCATTTTCTGTGTTCTGTGTATTAAATAGATAAGAGTCAAATAGATTTGATCAGGCTGGAAATGCTTTTGTTTTGATTACAATTGTATGGGGTACAATTTTGGATTATGTAGGTGGGGGTGAAGACAGCCTTTTTCCAAGTACTAATTATTTTTTTAAAAAGGTTGTATTAGGGATATTCGGAATTCATGTTTTCTAAAACCATCCAAGTTAGTCTGTTGGACATACCTTCATTTAAGAAGTGTTCAATTTAAATTTAATTAGACTAAAGTTAGAAGGCGTTGTGTAAGCTTATAAATGTTAGCTATCAATAGGCCTATTTGCAAAATCTGCCTTATTTTACTGTAAAAAAGAGCTTCTAGAAGCATATGCTATAATATTCATATAACAATCATGCTTCTCACGCTATTCGCCCCCCCCCCTCCCACGAAATTTTTGCCTGGCTACGGCCTTGTCTCTTTGCACTGAACAGCGGTTAATAATCTCATGTTGATAGGAAATTCGTGTCGATATTAAGCTACTTTATTAAACCTCTCACTCACACCTAAGTTATTTACCAAAGCCTTCACCGCATCAACACCATGTTTTTTAATCCTATCTTAAAAAGGAAAAAAGAAAGACCAATTAATTAGCATATTATGTCAAAAGCCTTTGAATATTTGACACAATATTCTTACTCTGGCACCCCCATGAATATGATTTAAATTTAAACACACATACAAATATATAACATTTTAAATTATATTATAATAATTATAGAGTAGAGTCCCGCTCCTCTAAGTTATTTAGAAAGGCCTTCCTCTGAAATATTTTAAAAATAGAATGCCGTAGACTTAAGAATTTATTTAAAGTAGTCTTTAACTTTAAAAAAAATGGATGCCCCTAAAAGATCTTTAGAAACTCACTCTACCCATTAACGACAGTCTTGTCTTATTTTGATACAAACTAACAGTAAATATTGGCATAGTTTTAAGAATTTGTACCTTCATCCCTGCTGCTGTCGTCGTGTAAAAGAGAATCTTGACTTTTTGATGTTGGCTGCTCTTCCCAAAGCCTGAATAGGAAGTATTTATCCATACTAACAATAAACTAAATACATGCAATCAAATTAATAAACGTCCAAAAAATACACTAACATGCAAAAAACACGCACCACGCACCACACGCACACACAAACACGCCACAACAACACGACACACCACACAAACACGCACACACACTTCCAAGGGCGGCATTAACAAAGAGCCACTACCTAAACATTACCTAGTCTAAAGATTTCCTAAGAAATTCAGAGCAACGTTACAAAGAGATTAAAAAAAACAAAATGGGCGGCATTGACAATGAACCACTACCTAAAAATTTCCTAGTCTAAAGACTTCCTGCCACACCAGCAAGTAAACAGTTATTGTTGGGTTAGAATATGACTCTATCTCACCAAAAAACTTTCTTTTAATAAAACCAAATAACTGCAAGCACAAACATGTGCATTGAAAGCAATTAATTTTGTTTGCTGACTTTATTACTCAGGTTTTTGTAAAGAAAATAAGATTGAAATGTAGTAATAGAACGAAACCTTGCGTATGTCTGGTTGATGTTATGCTAACAATGACTTGATATACCGAGCACAATGAAGTAAAAGTGTAAGAATCATGTATACATTTTAATTTCAAAGATTATTATTTGCAGTTATTATATCACTTATTTAATTTTAGGAGTTAGCATTGATTTGTATCCAATAGTTATAGTCTTACTAGTTTTTATTTATTATTGTAATTTAAAGGTTCCAATAGATGAATAGATGAATGAGGCTGTATTATAGTGGATGCGCTACAGAAAACGATCTCTAGACATTTGACTGTGTCACATACTTACAGCTCATTCATATATAAGAGCCACGAGGGCCTGCCTGTTCTTAAAGGCTCGTTTACACGGGTCAAATTGACTGGCGTAAAGTACTTGCAAGCTAGCTTGACTTTTAGTATCAGTTTACACGGAGACAGTAATAGCGTCAACTACTTGAAGCCACTTCCAAAGGAACCCATCAGTCATTCATTTGCAAATGGGAAAGTTAAAGGTATGTCGTGCTGGAGTGAAAATATTAGTGCAAGTATCAAGTACCACATCAAGTGATGATTTACTAAAAGCAGTTTCTTCTAACAGTTTGTTAGAATACTCTCTGAGATTGATGTTATACAGTATGTCATATATTGCGTAAATATTCAAGAACTTATGTGTGCTATTACGACTCCACTTACTCACTTTATATAAAACCCACAATACAATCAAAATAACAAAATAGAACAGGACTGGAATTAAAACATTGCCTGTACGCTTTCGAGAAAACGAAGAAAGACTGTACTCCCTACTGTCCAGCTTGAAGGAAACTAGCCAAATGAACAGTTTAGATTAGGAAATTACCAGAGGAGAATGTGTCACGTGACCTTCAAGCGACCACTAAAGTAGACTCTTCTCCAAATTCACTTTCCACTATACGGACAGTGGAAAGTTGACTTGACCACAACGTTTACACAGGGACATTACCGGGAAAGTCGCTTGACTTCAATTACTTGACACCAGTAGACTTGACACCAGTAGAATTGACACCAGTAGACTTGACACCAGTAAACGAGCCTTATTGGAGGAGTTTCCTGAACTCAAGTTAAGGTAGGCTGGAACGGGACGCGAGAAAAGGCCAGACTTTTGGCAGTTTTTATGGCAATTTATATTTGTCTAAAAAAATCTAACACTGCTCCAATAAAATATAGATTTTAATTTTATACACATGTTGATACCAACAGTTGTTGAATAACTGTCAAGAGTGACCTAGAGTTTAATGACAACTTTTTCTCTTTATTTAAAATGTTTATTATCAAATACTAAGATTCGAATGATAGATATTCAAGAACTTTTGATATCACTATTAAAAGAAATTAAACTCAATGTTTCTACTGGGTTATTATTTTATCTACTTTGACAAAAATAAGATTTAATATAAAATCTCCTGCTACGGCTTCTCTCACTAGTGGTGCTGTTGGGGACACATGCAACAAGCGGCGCTCCCTAAGATTGTTTTCGTGAATAAAACAGAACAGAGAAATGGTTGCAGCCTTCATTAAATGGGATGATAGAATTGACAACATTCAAAAAACAAACATATTAATTATTTTAGCCAAACGATATGTGATTTAGTAACAATAATAAAGCTCAATAAATATTCAACACAATGGTAACAAAATTATATATCAATACCCAAAAGGTATTGTAGTAAAAATAATTATTCTTTGCCAGCAATGTACTTTGTTGTGCCTCACTGTTCAGTCGGCCCTTGTCTCTTTCCTCCGCACTTGCACAGGCCGCCCCACCCACCCTCTCTACAGACTGGACCGCCCCACAGTCCATGTTCTCTAAGACGTCCGTGACGAGTTCACCTCTGTACTCAGCACCAAAGAGAACTCCGAACCGGACCTTCTCCACTACCTTTGGGAACGCCACATCTCAGGTCAGAAGCATCCGGGCTGGAGTGCCGCAGGGTTCCCTCGTGGGCCCGGTGCTCTTCAGTCTCTATGTGAACGACATTCCGAAATCCCCAGACACCAAGTTAGCACTCGTGGAATTATTCAACGCCGTCCTACTCCTGAGTCACTTCCCCGAGCTCTGGAAGCACGCCAACGTCCTCTGCTTCCATAAACCGGGTAAGGACCCGGCCCTAACTTCGTCTTACCGACCGATCAGCTTGCTCGACTGTTTGGGCTAGTTGTTTGAGAAACTTCTACTGACGAGACTGTCCCAACATGTTCGCGAGGCGGGCATCTTGGTGGACGAGCAGTTCGGCTTTCGGGTGGGACACGCTACGTCTCATCAACTTGTTCGGCTCGTGGAGCAGGTCACGAGGAACTTCAACATCAACAGGCTGACTGGTGCTGTCTTTCTCGACGTGGCAAAGGCCTTCGACCGTGTTTGGCACGAAGGTCTCCTTTTCAAACTCCTCTCCTTGAACCTTCCCTTCTACCTAGTTAAGATTGTTCAATCTTATCTATCCAACCGGACCCTCTCCACTACCTTTGGGAACGCCACATCCCAGGTCAGAAGCATCCTGGCTGGAGTGCCACAGGGCTCCCTCGTGGGCCCGGTGCTCTTCAGTCTCTATGTGAACGACATTCCGAAATCCCCAGACACCAAGTTAGCACTGTATGCGGACGACACGGCACTAGTAGCGGAGTCGTGGCGAGGGCAGCTGGTGGAGAGGCGACTCCAGACGCACCTGACGCAGTTGGAGGGGTGCTGACTACCTGGATAACGAGTATTAACGTGGAGAAGAGTACAGCAGTGCTCTTCACATGGAAAAGAAAGTTCTACAGGCCGGCCCCACTCCGGCTGTTCGGAGAACAGATAAGATGGGCGGACAGTGCTAAGTACTTGGGACTTACGCTGGACACCAAGCTGACCTGGCGACTTCACTGCACCGAGAGACTGACCAAGGCGAAGAAAAGGCTGGAAATCCAAGCCCACTGCTTGACAGGCGTAGCGCCCTGTCTACTAGGAACGGTCTGACACTGTACAAGCAGCTGCTCAGACCGATCCTCGACTATGCGTGTCCCGCTTGGGGCCACCTGGCGGACACGTGTATGAGGAGGATGCAGGCATTCCAGAGCAAGTGTCTGAGGATCATCGTGGACGCACCTTGGTACGTTCTGAATGTGACTCTGCACCGAGACCTGTTTATGCCTACCATCAAGGACCACTTCCGGAAGCTGGCGCAGTCCTTCTACGTCAGACTCCCCGGTGCCACCAATCCTCTTATCCAGGGGCTAGGGAATTACGTCATCAAACCTGGAGGGTGCCACCGACGTCCCAAAGCCCTGCTCGGATGAGCGAGATGTGACAAACTTGGTTTGGGAGGCTCTCACACAGCCCCCCATAGAGTAGTGTCTCCGCACGTAACTCTAAAAACCTCTTAGTCGGTTCCCAAAATTTACTTTTTCCCCAATAATATTAATCAATAATATGCGTTTGTTTGTTTCAGTTAACTTCGCGAAATGCGACAACCCGTCTGAGAATTTCCCGAAAACCACACGGTGTGACCAATTGGTAGGTACGTGTTGGAATTTGCTCCCGTGCACCCCTTCAGGGTGCATTAGAGCATGATTTTTTGCGTCTGAGTCTGCGTCTGCGTCAGGAATGTCAGTCAGCCTTGGCCAATCAGTGGTGACCCATCTGGGTGCGCCACCTATACGAAAGAGCTTTTAAATTTCTTATGTTACGAAAGAGCAATATGTTTAACCCCCTTTATCTCTCCACCATCACCTACCTCCCCCCTTCACTCCCCCGATTTCACCTCATGTTCCACCGCGACTCACGTTGCTGGGAACTTCCTCCGTTCCACTGCGACTAACGTTGCCGAAACATCCTTCTATTCGACCGCAACTAACGTTGCCGGAAACATCCTTCTATTCACCGCAACTAACGTTGCCGGAACATCCTTCGTTCCACCGTGGCTAACGTTGCGGGAACATCCTTCTGTTCCACCATGACTAACGTTGCCGGAACACCCTCGCCGACCTTTTTCCTACCTCTACCCACACGTGTCTGACCACGACGTCACCGTCGTCATGGCTTCAACCAGTTATCCCCGAAACTAAAGGGATGGATAACAACTTTAAAGGTAAATGAGATAATTCCAATTAAATTGAAAGGTCATAAAATTATACAGTAGAGATACACCCAGGTATTTAAGTCCATTCTAAAGGGCCCCACACACGATTAGTTCGTTCTGACAGTCCAACCTAATCAATTCAAACTGCCGTGTGTATGCAAGGACTTTCCATCAAACCAGACTGTGGTCTGACCTTCCACCAGTCCGAACTGACCGTGTGTGGAGAGAGCGGGTGGGGAGTCAGTCAAACGATCAGTCTATCAGTCTACTGCTGAGTGTCGTGGAGCAAACAGCATACGTGTAGGTCTACTATGTTTACTAATACTTTTTAATTTAATGAGAAATGAAATACTATATTACATTCTAGTTGTTTAGATTAGATATGTCACAATACCTGTTTTTCTCGATTCCGATTCTTATGTTCAATCTCGAGTTTTCTATTTTTGATTTCTATTTTTGAACATTTTTTTCAAGCATCTAACATCATATATGAAAAATAAGTAGGTGCAGATTACTCTTCAAACTATTTGGTTGGTTTTATCTTAAGAGGCCCAAAAATTAGACAATTATATCATCTTACAATGTTCTATCAAAAATTTATATTTTTACTCTTTCTCTTGTTTGTTTATATTAATTTGTTACAAATTGCTTCCAAAAATAATTTCCTAATGAGCTGTCGTATCCATAAATAGTTTTGTTCAACGAACGTGAAATTAGCACGCCTCCTAACGCATCACATTAAAAAAAATGGTGTTAGTAATGTGGCAATTGTTTGTTCTCTAGTTATTTCTTATTTAGGGTATGGTTTTACTATGATTGTCGACTTTTTATTTATTTTTTGTCAACATTTCTTAATACCCATTAGGTTTGCACGCATATTAACTAATTTTAACAAAGTGTTAGGGATGAGGAAGGTTGAATAATTTAGAGGAAGTTTAGCCACATTTGCATTTCTGGAGAGGGAGAAAAAGTGGTAAACACCTACATTGATGTTCGAACTTTCTGACTCCTGAACTGCACGTAAGGGCATGGATGCCGTCAACATGGGGTTCCAGCAAGATGGGGCAATGACACACACAGCTCAAACATCAATGAATATGTTTTGTCGCAAAATGTGTACGTTCATCAGACTTAACAGCCCCGGACCGGATTTTGACCATAGTAATTTCTACATTTATTTTAAACATTTAAAAAGCTCAGATTATTTTTTTAATGAATATTAACAACTATGTCATTTATTTTTTGACAGTATTTTATTTTCTAATAAAAAATAAGGTTTAAAACTTATTGCAGGATAATTTAGTATTAAAATTTAAAATGGCTATGGCAAAAGCTTTATTACATTATAGTAAATATCTGGGGAAGATTTTATGAGAATATTTTTTATGAATTCTGAGAAAATTGTGAATACATATAATACAAGTAAAACATTCACAAATCAAGTTTAAATTTTAATTCGCACTGTTCCTGCCTAAAGTTATTTTGTGATTTTTCTTCTAATTGCTCTTTCCGATTATTCTATTGATTATAACATGATTGTAATACTACTAACACAAAATCTGGCGTATTTCTATTTTTTTAATTACACATTTATCTATAATCAAATAGCCTAAGCTGTTATTAATTTTAGGGAGGAATTCACCGTCTATATATTATATTCTGAAAATTGAAAAATGACACCTGGACACCGGAATCGAACCCGGGACCTTTGGTTTAGTACGCCAATACTCTACCACAGAGCTATCCATGAGTCGTCCCATGTTCAGGGTCATTCTTCAATCATATTTTAAGGCAGAGTCTATGATGGACTTGCGGAAATCATCAGCTTTATTCACGAGCCATCTGCTGAACGATCTGCGTTATCTGTGGCTGGATCCTCCTTTTAGCTATCCTGATAGCCGTGGATTTCGCAGGGTTTACCTTTATTCTCCACTTTTCCAGCCAGTCGCCGAACTGGTCCAGGAATATTTGCATGTGTTTAAACTCGTACTTGATGTTCCTGTGTGAGGGAAAAACAGTGGGTCATCCGCAAATAGCCTGACGCTGATTTTAGGATCTGTAGGAATGTCGGAAACATATATGCTGTATGTAAACGGTGGTAGGCAAGATCCCTGCGGCACTCCCGCTCTGATGTTGTGTAGGGATGAACTCTTACCTTCCATTTTTACCCTAAAGTAACGACCAAGGAGGAAGCTTCTTATCGTGTGGATGTACGTCCTAGAGACGTCGTAGGAGTCCAGCGTGCCAGACCCTATCAATAGCCTTTTCAACGTCCATAAGAACCGCAAATGTGATTTCCTTCTGGTTAAAACTTTCTGTTGTCTCTTCCACCAAACTGGTAATCGGGTGTACTGTGGAGTGGCGTCTTTGGAAACCAAATTGAATAGCAGGAAGTATTAGGTTTTCCTGGACAAACTGTTTTAGCCTTTCAAGAATTATTTTTCATAAACCTTACGAAGACAGCTGAGTAAGCTGTTCTGTTCTGTGGAAATTTGGAGTCTTAGTCTGGCTTCAGGATAAATATTACATCCGCCACCTTCCAAACTACCGGAAAGTAGCCTCACCTTAATGTGGCAGAAAATATGGAAGTCAGGAAAAGAATGATTCTATCAGGAGCATGGCACAGCATTTCTCATTTGATATTTGGTCCGCACCAGGGGCTTTCTTCTTTTTTAGATGCCTGATAACCTGTCCCACTTCAAGTCTAGATACCGGGGGTGGTAGCACCGGTATATGTTCCTCGATAAATAGCTTCATCTCATATTTCACCTCTCTTGTGAAGTTCTCATCCTGGGGCTCAATGTTCGCCTTGAAATGGTCTTCCAATGATTCAGTTATAGCATCAGATTTGGCCGCGGCTGTGCAAGTCATCCCATGACGTCCGTGAATGGCCATAGTTCTAGTTTTCAAGATGCCCCCTTTAATTTGTTTGGTAATCTTCCACACACTATCACCACTCATGACAATTTCCGAAATATACTCGTTCCAGCGGATTAGTTTCAACTGTTCCGCGCTGTGGCAAACTTGGGCCCTTAAACTGTTATATTCTGCCCGATGTCTTGGCAAGCAGGATGTCTGCTATTAATGGCGCGCTTCTCTCTTCTGGGCTATCAAGAAGTTCAGGTCTGGATGGTCGCTCTTTAGGATGACTATCGGGCTTCGTAGGTCGTTGATGGCCGATAAGCCTCAAGCAGCGTTGATGTCAAGAGGACGAGCGAGTTGTCCAGTTCTTCTGTCGATTCAACCTTCCACTCTAGTGGTATAACCCTGTCTAAAGTGTCCTGGTAATTGGGCCAGTCGGTGTTTGGAATCTTTCTTCTAAGAAAAGTGTTACGAGGATTGGTATTTATTGGGAGCCGACAGAAAACCTGGATGTGGTCTGAGTCCAGTTCATTTAAAGTGTGCAGGCCTTAAGGCTGTTGGTTGAAATCTGTAAGTATCACATCGAGCACATCTAGTAGATTTCTATAATTGAAGGTGTAGAATGTGAGTTCCTCCAGTGCCAAAACTACATAGATTTTCAAGGTCATATGTTCTTCCAGGGTATGACAAACTTGATTAGATATGCAACTGTTCCAGTGTGTATGTTTGAAATTAAGGTCACTGGCGGCGAAGAAATTTTCTTGGCCGTAAGCGTATTTAGATCTTGGGCTGTGATCAGAACAGAAGGGTTCCTATACACAGCACTAAACATTATCTTGCTTCGTGGTATGAGAACTATTATTGAAGTTGTTTCAATATTCACCATACCTGGAATAACTGTGTGGTATTGATTCAGATTTATTTTAGCTAGGATGGCAGTTCCCCCACCCCTACCTGTAGGTCTGTCGATCCTGTACATTTTGTACCTATAAAAAGTCAAACGTTTTGTTGCTGGTAAAAGCGTCTCACAAATGAGAGCGATATCAACTTCGTATGTCTCTAATAGCTGATCCAATTCGTGAGCCTGCTGTAGGATACCATTGGCGTTCCAGAACATTATGTTCAAAAAGTCACATGGGTGATGTGTTTGATTATTTGCCATCACAGAAGAATTCAGTGACTGCTTCCAGTAAAATTAGGGCCTTTGTGGTTTTGTCGGGGGCATTTTTTGTCTGCCAATGTATTTTTTAAGGTGTGCAAGAAGGATTGACAGAATTATATCTTTAAAAATTTGAAGGAGGTTTCTTAGCTCAGAAACCTCATTTGTGTAAGAATTTCCCTAATAGATTTTTGGGGGGCTGCTGCGTATGATAACCGCTTAGCAACGGGAGCGTGCGTTTCCGTTGGGATGCTGTTTCGCCTAAGTCGCTGGGTGATCTGGCTGGGTGGAGCAATTGGCTCCGTTACCTTATGCCCCCCTTGAGTAAACTTGTCCAGTTGCTTGTTGCGTCTTTCGACTTCCCTGACTAGTACAGGGAGTTCCTATAGTTCTCCGCATGCTCACCCTTGCAGTTAACGCAGCGAGCTGGCGTGGTTCTTTTTTTCTTAGAACAGGCTGTAGTCAAATATTCACCCAGACACTTGACACATTGAGGGGATTGGGAACAATAATTTTAAAAGTGACCAAAGCGTTGGCATCGGTGGCCCTGCAGTACCGTTCTCACCAAATTTCGGTATTCTTCTACCTTTACAATTGTGTGGTTTATGGCCTTGACTTCGTAAATCCTTACAAAATACTGTTTTTTTTCAGTGTGCAGACAAAGATTGGGAGTGTCCTAGATGTCGCCATTTGTGGGGTGGATTTCGTGAAATGTTGTCTCACATTTTTGGGCATGAAACCCATTTCCGTGAGCTCCAAGCTTATATCATCGCATGGCATACTGAGGTGAAGGCCCTTAGTCACAACCTTAAAGGGCTAATCCTTCTGAAGCATATAGGTGTAGTGCTCAAGGGAATTTTCCTTTAGATGCTTTCACAGTGAGTAATCCCTAAGAGAACTCGTAATAATGTAAATGCCCTGTGCTATACAGTACAGTTTGTAGTCGTACTTTAGATTCCGATTTACGAGTTTAATTATGTTGTTATACTCCACCAAGTTTGGTACCACGATCGGTGTTGTTTTTACCTTTTTTGAACCAATTTCTTCACACAGGGTATCATATGTTGACTCTATAGCAGCACCCTGTTGGTCGTTGTTGTCTTGCCCACTAGCCAGTGTAGAGAACTGATTGTTTAACTTTATTGCCTTTGACACTGGAACATCAACTCCAGGTTTCGCCCTGAGTTTCCTTTTGAGAGACGAGACTGGTTCATAGTTTAGGTCAGAATGATGTTGATTACCTTGTTTGGTTTGCGTGTGTCTAGGTTGTTGTTCTTTAAGTGTTACCTTCCTTGTGCATGGCGTATCCATGCTTCCATCCTGGGATTCCTCTGACAGAGTGTCCTCGTCTTCTTCATATTCCATGACTTTTATGTCTGAGTTGGTAGACATTTTAGATTTTCGATTATCGAGTTTAGCTGTAGCACTTTCCACACTTTTCTGTGACCGACAAGCCGGCCACCTGTCCACACTAGCCATTCGCGTTGATACTAATAAATCTTTCGTTGAACCGGCACAAGGAATTTCGAGTTATTGGCCCTGAAAGGGCCAAAAGTTTGTCCGTTAATATTAAGAAGTTTATGAATTGAACAATTCAAAAGCACTGACCGGTATAGAATAGTTGTTAATTCGTGGAATAAACACCTTTCCTCAGCCTTAAAAAGGCTTCTGAAGCACTTTAATCGTCGGGTTAACAAACACCATGCACACACGACCTCATTGAGACTCTCCTTGAAGTAGTGAATTGTCCTGAATCCCTAAAGCTTGAATCATCATTATCTCTGTTGCAGGACCATTTTGTAATTTATAGAAATGGCAAGAATATTAGTTAATTGCATGCTACATTTATTTCAAAATGTATGAATTTATATTAATAATAATAAATTTACTTTTCAAAGTAATAAGCAGAAATAACTGAATAATTATCATAATCTGTTAATATAATTAGTTATGTTCGGTAGCAGTTTCAGTGTTGGTTGTAGAATGGTGACAAAACAACCAAATAAAATTATTTTTTTCTGAACTTTATAAGAAAATGGCGTTTCTCTCAAATAAATTTTGACTTTTCAATATTTTTTGTCATGATTAAGCAGGCACCTATTATTTTTATTTTGGTCATTACTTACATTAAAATATTTTATTTGAACGCAATTAAAAAATTATTAAATTCACATGAAATTAATCACATAGTGTTTTGCAAAAGCAAGGAAAACATATTATTTGTTTATTGATTGTTGACTAATATTTACATTGCTCATCATATAAAATTATTTAGCCAATAAAATTCCTTTTCTCTAATAGAAATACTTTTTTAGTTATCATTATTAGATAGGTTGATCAATTTTTATAAAAAATATAAATCAATTATATTCAAGGAAAAAATATGTGTAGGCCTACAGTAATTTTCTATTTTAACACATATAACTACTTTCAAAAATTTTTAAAAAAAAGTTTGAAATTGAAAAGTTTATGGCATATCTTTTTGAAGAGAAAAGAAAATTGATTTAGAAAACGTATAGTCAAATAACCTAATTTTTGAGATTTTTATGATTGCCAATATGAATAATTTTATAGAACATTACTTTAATATTATTTTAGAATATAATAAGGCTAGTATTGATTATTTATTAGCAGTGGGGATATTGTGAAGTTGCCACTACTCTTTCCCTACAATTTAAACACACCCCGTTGTTTCTAAGCTTATGTCAAAATTACCAACTTTAGTAAATATGGTTAGCTGATGTAAAAACAATTTTAATCGGATTAAATAAAACAACAATCTTAAACATATGTGAGGTTATAAGAGTTTACAAGAAGTAGAATTTTTTTTAGCAGTTCTCTGAACTTTTACTTGCTCAAACTTTTCTAACATCCATGAGATATAATATGCACATATATGTCTCAGTTTTCGTACTTAAAATCAAGTTTATAGTAAATAATGTTAATCAAGATCTCAATTAAAGGACAACCATAATCATGCCACATTCATATTAGTGGTTAGAGTTCTCGTCTCTGTCTCTTTTTACTTTCTCTCTATCTTACAGGTAGAGAAAGTATGGTGATCGTCAAAAAAATCAAACTCGAGATTTTGATGAATCCTGACCTTTCATGACTCCCTGAATCCGAAAAAGTGGTTTTTGAATTTCCGTCTGTCTGTCTGTCTGTCTGTCTGTTCCTCCAACTAGAGCCTAAACTATTTTACCGGTTGAGGTAAAACTTGATATCTAGGGTTTTCATAGGGTTGCCCCGAGGGATTTTTGGAATTGGATATCTACCCCTAAAATTAAGGGTAGTTTACTGAAGGGCAAAAAGAGAAAAAGTCGATTTTCTCAAAATCGGCTCTAACGATTTTGTTTAAATTTCATTTATAAACATTAATAAATATTCCAAACAAAAAGGCTACCCTCAATATTTCGGCAAAATGGCTTTAAGGGCTCCGGTCTGATGCGTTAATTAACATTTTTTATAATAGCTCCGAAACTATTTGAGATATGAAATTACTTAGCATTACAAATATGTATATATATTTATAATACAAATAATTTATTCGAAACATATTTTTATAAAATCAATAATTTTCAATCTATACGCAATTGTATATATATTTTTAACCTTTTGGATATTAAAGTTTAAGTATTGCGACCGTAAAAAAAAACTAACTGGAAATGTTGATGGCTGTCGACGTCTCATGACCTTCCGAACCGTAAAAATTAGTCTTTGCAATGTCGGCTGTCTGTGTGTCTATTAAAACTTAAAATTAAGAGTAGTTTTATTAAGGGCGAAAAGAGAAAAAATTGGTTTTCTCAAAATCTGCTCAAACGATTTTGATTAAAATTCGTATCTAGGCGTTGATTTTGATTAAAATAAACTGGCTATTTTCATTTTCCTATGAAAATAATTTTTAGGGTACTTTGCAGAAGCGTTAATTTTCGTATTTCCACAACTATTTGAGAAATTAAACAATTTATCATTGCAAAATTGTAGGACTATTAGAAATAAAAAACTTTTATTTGACATATATTTTTATAAAAGCAACAGTTTATGAGATATTTGCAACTATATTAATACAATTTTGTGAGCTTTAGTTGTAAACATATACTACTTAAGTCTTAACGCAATAATTATCCAATGCCATAGAGTAATTAAATATAAGTAAGTATCTAAAAAAAGTATGTTATTTTTCCTTAAATCTCTTAGGAGAAATGTTTGCACAGCAATGATCTATCTCCATTTTAGACTCAATAGTCAATATTTACATTTTTTTTATTGGTCAAAATGTATAAATGAATAATTAAATATCAATGCGATGACTTTAAGATGTGCAACACCTTATAAAATGTTAAAATTTTAACCAGAAATCGAAATTTTATTACGAAGTGTTGACCCTTGTGGAAGACATTAAACTGTTTGAAATGTTCTTAGGTGGACAAAGATGTGCCTCTTTTCTCATTGATTATATATCATTGTATATTATTTTATGCGTGTTCTTATGTGGAGTGGTGATGATACAATGTACATTATTCCGTTCAGAAATCTTACGAGTTTATAGAAAGAGAGAGAAAGTCTGTGCGGTGCGCCGTACCATTTATTTTTATGATAATGATAGGTGTTGTTGTCAAATGTGATTTTGAAACAAATATGCAACACGCATTTTATAAAACTAATTAAATATGAGCGGGTGAAACAAGAGGTGGTTAAGACGATTATCTTAATTTTCTTAAAGTGTAGAAGGAATCTCATCGCTTCTTGTGTTTTCAAAGCCTATTAGAGAATTCAAAAACTTTAACTAAGAGACATTAAATTTTTATTTTGACAAACTTTGTCCTTACACAAAACCCTTCTATGACTTTACAAAATGTAAACGTGACGTGAATTAAAATAAAGGATCAATAAAATACGATGTCGATATTAATGGCGTGTTTTGTGCTATAAATAATGGATGACTTCTCTAATTCGACTATATTATGTTAGTTACTATGATTGAATGTCTTCTGCTAGAAGCAATCATATTAGTTTCATTATCACGTTTATTATCACATAAAAATATCACTTGACGAATGTTTATCGTCCTGTTCTAGCAGATTATAAACAATAAAAAAAAAAAATTATTGATTAGCTAAAAAAACATTGACTATACGTTTCCAACATTCGGAATTTGTAATGTCAACATTTTATTATTTTATTTTGAAAGTCACAACATTTTCTGACACATTCAATTAAAATATTTATGTAATAAGTTGAAAGTATTTTATTTGTGTAACCCCCTTAGTCATTATTGATTGGACGTAATTATCGGCCCATTTTGCACCCTCTCAAGTACTTTTTTTAACTATCCAAGCATATGAAAAGGATTCGGAGGAAAAGTAGAAAATAGCGGGCCAACGTATTGCACATATTACATAAAGACAAATAAAATAATTATATCATTTAAAAAAAGTGAATTAATATTGAATTTAAGTGTGTGTTCGCGGGGTCCTGAATATAGTTAAAATAATGATACTAACTTCTCCGAAGTTGGCAACACGCTTCTTCGTGACAACATTCATGACCTTCGAAGATTCGTTGTGAGAAAAACCCTGAGGCGAGAAAAAAATCCATTCAGATCTTTTGGTAAACACTGCTCAGTTTAGTTAAAAAGAGAGTGGAACATTTCCCAGCGGTTTAACGACCTGTGTGTGCCCTGACTTAAGGTGGGGTGTAAGGAACACCAGAAAAGGCCACTGATTTTGCAATTTTTATAGCAAAACATTTATTTGTCAAAAATAAATAAAATATTTCTCTAGTAGCAACGCTTAGTTTAATTTTATTCACACGGTGATATCAATAATTGTTGAATAACTTATCTGGCAAGGGTGTCTTTGAATTTAATGACAACCTTTTTCTTTTCATTTAAAAAGTTTGTTATCTAATACCACTTTACTCATGACATATATTCAACAACTGTTGATATCACCACGGGAAGAAAATTATATCCTAGGTTTCTACTGGAGTAATATTTTATTTATTTAGGACAAACCAAAGTTTTGCTATAAAAACTTCAAAAACACTGACATTTTCTCGCGTCCCACCTTAACGGCTGGTCTCTCTAGCAATATTTTCAGCTTGTTCAACATATAGTAGTACTTAACCTAGTGTAAAAGCACAATAGTATATCATACAAAACCAGGGAGAAACGGAGATTGTTTTTAAAGGCCCGTAGATAACCAAGGAAATCCAGACTATTACTGATGCATGATGGTTCTCTAAAGAAAGTAGTAAACCAATAAAACCCATACGTCATCTGGAAAACCTTGGACGAAACAAACCTATACGAACCAGACCTTACCCGCCTCGGTGGCGTAGTTGGCTAACGCGCTAGTCGCGTTGAGCTCGGCCGCCGAGGACGGGGAGATCGAGGTTTGAATCTCGGTCGGGTGAACTGGGGGTGGTTTTGCCTAAAAGGTTTTCCACTCTCCCTCCACGCAAATGCGGGTTCACTTCCTCTAAATTCAACCCTCCCAATTCCTATTCCATTAGTGTAATTAGTACTTAGGCGTATAACCCGAATGGGTAGTAAGACGCGGTGCTAAATATTATTGAACCAGACCTTGTCTGGAAATATACAGGTCTCTGATTCGATTTGGTTTAAACCTTGGTTCAAAGTTCTAAATTATAAAGAGTAGTTATAGTTCATAGTTTTATATTCATAATAATTACATTCATATAGATGATATTAGTATTTATGTATATTATTACTAAATTAAGTTGAAAAAATTAGCTTTCAGCTGTTGCAGAAATTTATTACGAAGTTTGTTGTTTGTTGGTTAAACTGATTGCTTACGAACCTCTTTTGTTTTCAAATCGATCTTCCTTTCGACTCAAGCGACCGTTACTGTTTGACTGTCTTCTATAGTATGCTCTTCTTTAATTTTTTTTTATAAAAATCCACATACAACTTAAAAATAAACATAAACACTTTCATGTAATACATTCACGTCTAAGTAATCTTCCAAATGTATTATTTAATTTGTGTAAATAATGTTTAACAAACAAGGTGGCACCATTCCACCACTTCCCCTATGTTTTATTCTATTTACACACGCTATATAATCTTATCATCCAATGTAAAATGTTAGTTTAACTAAAGTGCGCCATAAAGAGCAAGTCATAAGTTCCCCATAGTAAAGTGCTCTGTATGGGCTACAATTATAAACATGAAAAAGGATTCTGACACAATCAAAAATGACTTCCACCCTTCAAGCAGACGATATTGCAACTTCCCAGTGCAGTTGTTTTCTAAGGGGCCTTAGACGGGTTATTTAGACGCGGCCATAGATCAGACCGTGATCTCTATACTATACTAGATAACAAGAAAACCTCTGGACTCTAGACTCAAACAACAAGGAACAACGTGAAAGTTAAGGCTCCACTAAAAAATTAGTCATTTACCGACTTCAATGCCTCTGTTTGTTTTTTACTCCCCGAATCCTTCATAAATAGCTAAGTCAATGCATACTAATTAATAATAACAAATTTACTGCAATGAAATGCTCTGATACAGATGACTACATGGGAAGCTTCTTTAGAACTGTGAATTTATATTTGAATACATTTGTCAAACAAAATTACAAATGTTGGTCCTAAAAAATAAAATAAATATAAAGTTTAAACGATAGATTGTAATTTATGTTGAAGCCTAATATGGTATATTTTTTACAGACTCCAACTCCACCAAAAATTTCTTACTATTCCACGACTACGACCCCACAACCCCGATAGTAAAAAAGTTTTTTTTAACCAGAGTCTAGTAGGCCTATGACCGTGTTCCCCGCATTGTCATGACTGTAAATCTAGTATAAATTTTGTGAATGTTGGTTTTTTTGGTCTAAAAGGTACGGTTCTTAGATATTAATGTTGGATTATTATTTCCATAGCTTCATCAATCTGTCTGAGTTTTTGACTCGTTCTTTTGTTTCATTTAGTTTAAGTGTGCTGCCGTCAGAGATTGACTATGCGATTTTGTGCAGAAGATTAATTTACTTTGCAACGTGTTTTAGAACAGTCATTAATAAAAGGATGTTTTAATTAGTACATGTGGGCCTAGCGATGTATATATTTATTATATTACTATGTTTTGTGGCCGGACGCACGCTACTGTACGAGAAAATTTGAGTTTCGGCTTTCAAGGCCATGTTAAACAATATAATTAGCCAAAAGGTCACATCGGTGGGTGAATCATTTTCTTATTTAACTTTAAAGTTATTTTTGTTTTGTTTTATTTAATTCTCTATGTTTTTTATGTTTGCAAAAATGTATGGCAAGTATCACTATTTTGTTTAAAAAAAACAAAAATGGGACGGGTGATGGTTACGATCCATGTTTAGTAGATTAAATAATTCTTGGTACGTCTATATGTGGTTTTAAAAAATTAATGAAAATAATACTACCAGAAAACATTTCAAATTACATTTGGAACAAAAAAAGAAAGATATTAATACATTTTGTTTATACTTTTAAAAAAAATTGTGAATTGACTTAAATACCTTTACCATAAACATGCTATGTTGGTTACCACTTATTACCACAATGTACTTACTGCACAATATGACAACTTATCTTAAAAATAACTATAGGGCCTACTCTAGTTTGAGTGGACCTGGTGGTCTAGGGTGAAGGTGTCAGACTTCTGTGCTGGGGGTCCGGGGCTCAATCCTCGGTCCCGGCACAGATTTATCTGATTGCAAAACCCTTCCTTCACCTCTGACAAGATTTTTATGAATCACAACTTGAGAATGTGTGGAATGCCATGCCTCCACCGTGGTTCGGATCCCACGTTAAACTGTAGGTTCTTTATTTCATTTCACACTCACCCTACTATTACAATTTAGCGTAAGTGCGTATATCCCAAACGGGTAGTAAGACGCGGTGATAATAACAATAATGCTAATAATAATAATAATATTCTAGTTTGGTTGGTTTGTAGGCCTAATTAAATTTACTTATTAAATAAACCACAATTATTAAATACAATAATTATCCATGCTTAAAATTACAAAATAATGGATTATTGGTTATGAATTAAAAACTATCCCAACCTATCCTAACCTTCCATACTTAAAAAGATAATTAAAGGGTACAGTGGCACACCCACGGTGGGGCTAAGGGGGATAAAGCCCCTCCAAGATCCATTTTTTATTCGTTTTTAAAATTTAGCTTCATTTAATATTTTAGACTATGGCGAGTATTGTCAATGAAACTCCCCTAGAAAAAGAGGGCAATTTTTTTAGCAATATTAAGAGCACGTATTGAAGCTGAGGACAATGTTCTACCAAATCACTTAACAACCTGTGGTCTAAATTCTACATATATTAGTTGGAATACTCAGAATTAAATCGTAATTGCATGTGATTTGGTTATTAAAAGGAAAATAGCATCTGAGGTAAACAATGCTAAATGTTTCTCACTCTTGACTGGTGAAACCACTGACATATCAACTGTTGAACAATTAACTCTTTGTGTGCGTTATGTGAAAGATGATTTTCAGAAGAAATGTAAAATATAATCAACAGTTTATCAGTTTATGGCTATAGAAATCCTTAGGGCAGAATGATTAGTTGAAGCAATTTGGCGGGGTCGACAGGGATGTAATATTGAAATTGAATATTTACTTGGTCAAGGCTATGAGTGGCAAATTGAATGGAAAACAGTAGCACATATTTAAAAGCTATCCTACTGCAATGTATGTTCATTGAGTGTCTCTTTGCTTGCTATTTAGAAACAGTAGATTTACAAGCAATAAGAAAATTGCTTTTCCAATTTTTCAATACCCAAAAACGTCAACTTGTTCTGGAAAAACATGTAAATAGTGTGACTCCTGAGATTCACAGAAAAAAGTTATGACAGTTGTGCCCAACCAGATGGGTTGAATGACATAGATGCTTCATGTTGCAGAGCTTTGGAAGAAATCAAAGCTTGGGATGATACATACACGTCATCAACTGCTACTATAGAAATAGTTGCCATTCAGCAAACAGAATTCATAGTATCATTGTTGTTGTCATAAGAACTTCTCAGCTACATTCTTCCCCTTAGCAAGAAACTACAAACCAGTGATATTGAACTGACATATGTCGTTGCCTATGCCGATAGTGTAAAGAATATCTTAGTAAGTGAATGGAAGAATGTTGAAGAAAACTTCAATAAGCTCTTTGACATTGGAAGAAATATAGTAGAAGATTTAGGGACCTCTATAAACATGTCAAGAATAGTAAGAAGACATTCTCAAAGGTGAAATGTTTCAGCCGATAATGAGGAAGAATATTACCGTCTAGCTGTTTACATACCATGGATTGATATCCTCAAAAACACAATTTCAGACACATTTTAGAAATATCAAGACATATTGAAAAATGTTTGGCGTTTATTTCCATCAGAACAAACCGATTTTGAAGGAGAGGCTGCATAGTTTGTAAAATTGGGTGAATTTCACAACGTTGATGCTTTAACTCAAAGTGTTCCAATGCTAGCTGCAGAACTTCGCCTACGGTATGAAGCCTGTAGACTAAACGAAAGATCTCCTCTTACCAATGCAGTTTATGCCTTAACTAGATGCCACAAATAATTGTACCCAAATGTATTCAATTTGTTGAAGATTTTCTGCACCCTTCCAGTCCCAACAAGTACGCCGGAGAGGTCATTTTTGACGTCACGGTGCATCAAAACTTACCTCCAAAATTCAATGGGAAACGTCAAACTGAACGGGCTGGCTAATTTAAGTAAACACAGAGAAGTTACTGTAGACACAGAGTAGTTACTGTAGACATGTAAGTAATCTCAATGCTCAGTTCTAAAGGTTCAAGGAGACTGAACTTTGTCTTACAATGAATCTGCACAACAGAGGGAAGGAGAAGCACCTATGTTGTGTTATCTGCTTCTTAATTTTACATTTAATAAAATTGGGTTAGAACAGTTTTCTTTTTCTTTCTTTAAAATGTAATAAAGGAACACAGTACCTTCCCTATTATTATTTAAAATTGACTAAAGTTAAAGATTTTGTCAAATTCTGGTCAGAAGACTGTGATTATAGTGATTCAATGAGTGAAAAATCTTTTATAGAACTGTGTTAACACTATTAGTTATTTCCTAACTGCAAAGCAGACGTTGATCGGTTATTCAGCCACATGATTCTAATGAAAACCAAGTTAAAAACTTGAATGAAGATATAAACTTTACATGCAATAATGTGCGTTAAGTTTAGCCTAGATTGTAAAGAAAATCCTGCCATGATTACCTAAGTGTTTTTTAATTCAAGCCCTCACGCCCCCAAGAACAATTATTCCTGGGTTGCGCCATTGGATGGGTATATAGGTGTATTTACATGGATTAGGAGGTTGAAACGTTTCCGAAAATACAGAGGAATGTGGCCGAATGAAACCTTATTAAATAGGTTGGTCAAGTTATTATCTTCTTGATTTTAAAGTCTGGTTAATACTGTATTTCCCTTTATATGCCAAATATAGTTTACCGTCTTTTAATGCTATTTTCACTAACATATGATTTTGGGAAGGACATTATTTAAGTATCATATTTAACTTACTAATTATATCATTTAACGATTTTGTCTATCCCTTCCTTCCACACACAATTCGTCCCTGACATTGTTGCATAAAAACTACTAAAACATTTAACTGAATGCATTTTACCCATCGAAGCTTAACATGAAAGATTAGGCATGTTAGAAGTTGTCTCATTGTAGTTACTCACTCATGAAAGAAACTGCATATCAAAATGTTATTCTGAGACAAGTTTAGATATGTGACAACATTGGAGAAAAACAACTAAAAATCTAAAACTCCCTCGACAAACAGTAATTTAACATTTAATTGGTTGATTAATTTAAGGTTTTGGTTTGTGTTTGGGGTTACTGAAACATAAAAGAATTTCTTGGCAGAAGGCTATCTTATTGGGTAGGTAAGTTAAGTAATTATTGTGATAGTAAGTACTTTGGATGGGCTTATTATGAATACTCTTAAATGGCGTTTTTTATAAACCCTTTTTTCTAAAGTAAGGCCCAAGTATTCTAGACCCCAAAATATTTCAAATTAATAAAGTATATATTAAAATTAGTTTACATCCATTGTGCTTAGCACACAACACGGGAACAGTAGGCTTATACAGAATGTAGATATATATCTCCATCCCTTCCACATCTGTGTAAACATATGAATAGCATGAATAAAAAGTAAGACACTGCACCAAAATGTTTATTTGGTGTGCGTTTAGTTTTACTTTTGAATTAAGATCTTGAATATAATTGTTTAGATATTTCTTGTATTTTTAACAACTGTTATCGGAATGCTAGGGGTTCAACTAAGGTATTTCCAGGCCAACTTTGGTAGGGGACTAAAAAATCTAATGTATACTTTTATTTATATGATAGAGACAACTTTTGGTAGATGTTAGAGAAAGGTTGGGATTTCTATGCTTTTGGACAATTATTTGCAAATCAGGAATATTTTTTTTTACAAAATTGTTTACTATTACAACTCCTTTTGGTTAGGTATTTTGTTGTGACCACTGAGTTTTGCTGCACATTTTTACTGACCATTTAGAAAATAAGATGCTTTTAGCAACCTTGTAGGCAGTAACGGGGTTTTGCAAGGTTAATAACCTACTAGTAATTATTAAAGAAGCCCGTCATTGTGAGAGTCGCCTGTGCAAACAATAGCACCCTAAAAGCTTTTAAGTGGGGTGGTTTTCTTCCCTTGTCTTTGACCACACAGGGTACCGCCTCTAACGGTGCAGGACAGACTACTTGAGTCAAGTTGCGTCACGAGGACCAATGGGTGTGTTTTCCTGATATTTTAAAAATGTCAGTTGAGTCGAGTAAGGTAAGACTCGTTACTCTTGTATCGTCGGGCTAAGGCCAGATGCTCCTGAGTCAACTCTTGGGAGTCAGGATTTTTAAATTTATATTACATCACGTATAACTCAATTGATATTGTGAATGTAGCCTAAATCTGTTGACGGCCACCCTCACACTATTCGAGAATCCAACCGATATTTTAAATAGTAATTTAAATATATGATGTATTATTAATTTAACTAGCACAACGCAACCACTATACGATTACTACAAAACTATATATATTAAAAAATAAACATTAATTCCGTGCCAACCTCATTTCATTTGCGAGGCCATTACGGTCATATACAGGCTGGCCATGAACGAGTGTCCGTTTATGCGCGGAGCAGTTCGTAATGTTGGTATTACCAATAAATTCACTTATTTTGTGCGATTTTTTTATAACTATTATTTTATAGAGTAGCTACTGTAAATAATTGAGGAGAATGAGGACAAACGATTAAAAATAGCCTATCCAAGATAAATTTATCAAATCTCGAGTCACCAAAACAATTGAAGAACAACAGCGCTGATAGTTGGAAAAAGATGATGCCGTTTTAAAATAAAAGTTTTGCTTATTTTAAGACTAAACACTTTTAAATTTAATTAATATAGATCGGTAGGAATTTATGATTTTGTTTGGAGCTGGATGTGATTTACTGTAGATCAGTGGTTTCCAACCTTTAACGGGGTTTGATCTCAACTTTTGTGTCTTAAACAATTGCATCCCCTTAATAACCCACAAGCGTTAAAATCTGAGACGTTCTACTACACCCTACTATTCGCTTGGGCTCACAACATTAAATTACACTAATGGGTAAATAGAGTTCGAGGAAATGTGCTCTTACTTGCTTGGAGGGAAGGGAGAAAATCGTTAAGAAAAAAACTACTCCCGATACACTCTTCCGAGATTCTAATGCCAACTTACCTATTATTGACAAACTAAACAAGTTTTACGTTAGTTCCGCTCTCCACCAAGGATTGTTTTAACTACCCTAATTTATTATCTTCTAATTATTATTTATGAATGCAACTATAAGATTGGAAGTGAGAACCAACGTACAGTACTTGATGGATATTTTAGAAGCTATACTTGCAGCGCCCTCACCAAAACTCTAGTAAAGTTTCTGTTGACATTTTCCCCCTTCATATAATTATCATAATATCACTCAAAGATTGAATGTAAAAATATAAACTCAACAAGCATTGGGACCCAACTTGAAGAAATATGCTGTTACCCCAAGGTTAGAATCTACTGATAGATGAATTATTATTTTTAGAACTTTAACTTGTTTCCAAATTTGCACCATTGGTATCATGGGTGACCGTAGAAATGTTTCCAAGGGGGGAGAGCAAAATATACCCCCTCCACCCCCTACATACACACACACACGTGCGCGCGCACGCGCACCTGGAAAAACTTCTGCTGGCCACTAGCATTATAATTGCACTGTAAGGATATAAAAAAATCAGCAGCACTTGATATTGTTCGTTTTCTCTGTTCTCAGACGAGAAGATTAATGAAATGTCGACAATTGTTTAAAATGTATTGACAGGTTTTATTCGGAAATGCGTCTAGCCTATACCATGATTTTAAATCTGATAGTTGTTACATGTTGGAAGAAAGAAATTGTAAGGCAAACTAGACGATTAAAAAATGTTAACAATGTCTTCTTGTCAAATACAACATAATTTCAAGAGGGCAAGTGCCCCCTTTGCCCATTACTGCGAGCGCCCATGATTGGTATAAATTGATATATTCAAAGTTTACACAGCTGCTATTTAATGTCAGTAATATTTGTATAGTAATAATTATGGAGTTGTGCATAAAATAAACATAAGCTGATTCAATCCAAAAAACGTGCAATTAACATAAAAAAGTTTAAAGTGTCCTTTTCTTTGGGAAAAAAACCTGTGGGCTTACTCGCCACATTAAACAAATTTAAAGACGCTTAACTAGCAGCTGAGTTTTGAGACAAACAATTACGGTAGCAAAGTAATAAATTTAAGGAAGTCTTTAGTAGGAAGTGAATAAAAATTTTTTTAAAAAATTTACAACAATTATCTACTCTACGCCCCCCTCCAACAGCACAGCACTTATTTCAACTTATTATTTATTCTGATTAACTATGTGGTATGTTTATTAAAATTCCTGATTAATTTGATGAACACACAACAACTTTATTTTTATTCGAAAATTAATGTGTCATCACCACAGACAGATTTTCTTTGTAAAAGGAAAGGAGAAACAAAATGAAATTTAGGACTATTTGATACTAAGTTTTAAATTTTGACATGGACATTAAATATAACCACATTCTTATTTTTGTCTATAGGCATGTTGGCTACAGGCAAGGATTAATTATTTGTAATTTATAAAAAAATAAGGGGAATTTAAAACTAGGTTAAAAATATAATATTCTCCATCTTAAAATAAAAACAAAAATGAGAGATTTTATATCTCGCTTGTTAACCAAATAAATGTCCCTGATATGGTTAGTTATTACAACATAAGACAGCGTTTGTTTAATACAGCATGTACTGGACATGCCACAAGTAATAACAACTACATTGGTCCCACCGGGGTTTAAAGATATTCTGTTTCAGTTAACATAGACCTTCAAATAGTTGTGTGTGATGTGTTTTAATATAAAGTTTATTTTTAAAACTGTGCATTTATGGGGCCGACAACGGCGTCAGGATTATCCTCTGACTCGTAAAAAACCAAGTCAGTTATCCCAGTGGAGTCCAGCCGTGGCAAAGGTAGTGTTTGTGGGGTTGGTAGGATTTTCTTTTCTTGGGATTTGGTTTGAAGGGGATACATCTCCATTCACCATCTGGGGACGACCCCGGCGCCAGTATTATCCTCTGACTAGTAGAAAACCAAGTCGGTTGTCCCAGTGGCGTCCGGTCATGACAAAAGGCAGTAATGGCATGAAATGTGCGATTGTGCGTGGGCGTCGGGTGAAAGGTGTTTGAGTTTGGTAGGATTTAGGAAATTTGGAAGGTTGGGATTGAGAAGGCAGTTCGCGTCCACCCTGCTTCCCGACATAGTGACTTTTTTTTTTATTATAAGTTTGTGATGTCATCATTTTTCTTTAGAAAGGAGTCTCCTTTCTAGGGTTTTTTGTTTTAAAATTTTTAATAAATTTTTTGTTTTTTAATGTTTTTTATTTTATTATAAGTATTTTTTATTTATTTTTTCATTTTTGTTGTCACTATGCCAGTCTGAGCCTTTTGTGTTTCCTGTGATTGTCTGGGTCGTAGCGTCCTAGTGATCTTATGATTGTGTTTGTGTGTGAGTCACTTAGTTCGTAGAACCTCTCGTTTCTATCTTTGTATATTTCTTGTAGTTGCCTGCTCTTTGTCATGGTGTGTAGGTCGGCTGTTCCGGTGTAACAGTTTGTTCCGGTGATGCTTCTAAGGATTAGGTTTTGAGTCATCTGTAATTTATTTAGTAAGTGTACTGATGCGTAGCTCCAGGCTACGCAGTTGTATAGTATGATTGGTTGAATGACCGCTCTGTATATAATTAATTTTGTGTGCTCTGTTAGTTGGTTACCTTTTAACAGTGGCGCAGGAACGTTTTTATTTGGGGGGGTAAAAATAACCCTGTGTTCTTATAGGGGATAACATTTTTGAGATTAAAAAAAGAACAGTAAAATGTAATACAGCTGTCCCTCACACTACGCGAGTGATTGGTTCTGATAAATAATCGCGTAACACGAAAACACAAGTGAAATGATTTTAACACGAGTGATATAGGGATTACTCCAAATGAAATAAAAACCTAAAACTTGTAAATGAATGCAATTTTTTAAATTTATATACCTAGTACAATGCTAAAGGTAACCTACACCTATTGTCAATCTTCAATTCCCTGAAATTTGTAAACAAACACAATTTTTAATCAATGTATCTAATTAATACAATGCTACAAGTACACTTACTGTTAATCTTTAATCGCATGATAAAATAACTGGATTTGGCAAATTTGGATTATCACTATCTTGCTCTCGACGGTAGGCTCTTGCTCTCTTGACGGCCCTTGGACGGGAAGCTCTTGATCACTTGAAGGTCCTGGGACGGTAAGCTCTTGATCTCTTTAAGGTCCTGGGACGGTAAGCTATTGATCTCTTGAAGGTCCTGGGACGGTAAGCTCTTGATTTCTTGAAGGTCCTGAGACGGTAAGCTCTTGATCTCTTGAAGGTCCTGAGACGGTAAGCTCTTGCTCTCTTGAAGGCCCTGGGATAGTAGGTTCTTGCATTTTTGAAGGCCCTGGGATAGTAGGTACTTGCATTTTTGAAGGCCCTGGGATAGTAGGTTCTTGCATTTTTGAAGGCCCTGTGATGGTAAGCTCTTACTGGCATGAAGGCCCTAGGATGGTAGGCTCTTGCTTTCTTGAAGACCCTTAGATGGTAGGCTTTTATCTCGTCGGAAGACCTTTGGACAGTAAGCTCTTGCTCTGTTGAAGGTTCTGAGATGGTAGACTCTTGATCTCTTGAAAGCCCTGGGACGGTAGACTCTTGCTCTCTTGAAGGCCCTGGGACGGTAGACTCTTGCTCTCTTTAAGGCCCTTGGACGGTAAGCTCTTGCTATCTTGAAGGCCCTTGGACGATAAGCTCTTGCTCTCTAAGGCCCTTGGACGGTAAGCTCTTGTTCTTTTGACGGCCCTTGAACGGTAAGCTCTTGTTCTTTTGACGGCCCTTGGATGGTAAGCTCTTGTTCTTTTGACGGCCCTTGGATGGTAAGCTCTTGCTCCCTTGACGGCCCTTGGACGGTAAGCTCTTGCTCTCTTGACGGCCCTTGTACGGTAAGCTCTTGCTCTCTTGAAGGTCCTGGGACGGCAAGCTCTTGCTCTCTTGAAGGACCTTGGACGGTAAACTCTTGCTGGCATGAAGGCCCTAGGACGGTAAGCTCTTGCTGTCATGAAGGCCCTAGGATGGTAAGCTCTTGCTGGCATTAAGGCCCTAGGACGGTAAGCTCTTGCTGGCATGAAGGCCCTAGGAAGGTAGGCTCTTGCTTTCTTGAAGACCCTTGGACGGTAGGCTCCTGCTTTCTTGAAGGCCCTGGAATCGTAAGCTTTTGCTGTTGGGAAGGCCCTGGGTGTTTAGGCTGACGATTTTCAATTTATTTGATGAAATGGTAAGACTCAACTGACGGGCAGCATTTTCCCTCTCTCTATAGAGTTATTTGTAGCAAGCCAAAGAACTCTGGATCTCTCTGGCATTTTTGGTGCTTCTATCCATGTTAGGGTCATTCTCTTCAATGATTCTAATTGCACTGTCACTGTTCTTAAATAAATCAGCAAATTGTTTTGTTGAAAGTTGTTTGATAGGCTCAACAACATAAGGCTCTTCCTCTTCATTCTTTATGCCATTCTCCATTTCTAGAAGATCTTCATTGGTGAGTTCTGTTGAGTGGGATTGGAACAATTGATCCAAATTTACCTTATCTATGTCCCCAAATCCATGCTCTGTCAACGATGCCATGTCTTGAATTCGAAAGCTCGTGGTCAAGATCAAAATCATGAGGATCAGAAACTTCAGGCAAAACATTCTTCCAAACTCCCTTCATACAGGACTGTTTAACTTCTGCCCATGCATATCCAATGTTGTCAATACCACCCCCCTAACACCAAACTATACATTAAAGACCAACGCTTTCACTGGACACAAGGTCACACCACCACCACCACACAGGATGACTGCGAAATTCCAGCTTACCATGCACTATTTTTGTATTTCTTTGTGTCGTGTTATAGCGAAAACGCGTCAAGTGATATCACGTATAACGAGGGATACCTTATTTATTGGTCCCACTGCGCATTTTTCTCATTTATTTTATTCATTACAAACATTAGAATTAATACATACAAAACATATTATGAGAAATGTTATCTGATGCAGCTCAACTAAAAATCATGAAACACTGAAAATTAAAGTAGATTTCCATACACCTTTGCCCTATATTTGTTACTAGCTATAAAACCACTAACCAGTTTTGCAATTTCAATTTTGTTGAGCCTCTCAGGCGATTTAGTCTACATTGCCTTATTGTGGAGCGAAGATAGTTTTTAATGCGTCCAAGCATTGAAAAACTTCTTTCTGCAGTAGCTGATGTAGCTGGTATTATTATCAGAGTTTTCAAAATCTCTCCAGTGTATGCTCCAAGCACATTTTATTTTTAATATGTTAACATAGTGTGAACATTGTATCTTGCCTCAATAAGATGTTTACATTATCTAAAAGTTTTACTATATTATTTTGGGGGGGTAAAAATTATACTTTTTACCTCCCTCAATTTTTTGGGGGGGTAAAATTTACCCCCGTACCCCCTAGTTCCTGCGCCACTGCCTTTTAATAGTGGATGTAGTTTTACGAATCTGCCTAGCGCTTTTTTGTTTGTTTGTTCTATGTGTTTTCTCCATGTTAATCTCTTATCTATTGTTATGCCTAAATACTTAACGCATGTCTGTATGGGTATTTCTGTGCTAAATAAGGTGAAGGAAGCTGGTGGATTTTGTAGCCTTTTAGATATTACCAGTGCTGCTGATTTTTCTGGATTTACTTTGGTGTACATCGCTTGCCTAAGCTGTGTGAGGTATGGTTTGAAGGGATTGATTAATTTTATTTTGTTTAAATCTTTGAAAAAGTTAAAATATCTACTTGATGTCGGAGGCTGTGGAAGTTTGTTCTTGGGTGGCTTGTTGTGGGGGCCTACTTGACTGACGCAGAGCTTGGCTGTATTGCCGGTGAAGGGTTGGCGTGTCTACCCGGCTTGTGGATGCGACCTGAGATTGGCGCGTTTCGGCCATTGTCTTGGGTCGTTGGGGAAGTGAAGGGAAATGTCTGCCTGTGGTTGGCGGAGGTGGGGGGATTCATATTTGCTGGGTAAGGGCTTCCTGCTTTGCAGTGTGTAGTGAGAGTTTTTCGTCCAGAAGTTTTTTGTACACGGGGCATTTACTATAGTTGGCGGAGTGATCTCCTCTATAGTTAACACAACGTGCCGGGGTGATTTTTTTTTTTCAGTCTTTGGTGTCGTGCGATGAAAGGCATTTGACACATCTTGGTTGTTCTGGCAGTTGTTCCGTGTGTGTCCGAATCTCTGGCATTTGTGACACTGTGCTCTTTTGTTGAGGGGAGGGATGTAGGGCTCAATTCGCACTCTAGTGTTGTTGATGAACTTGATTTTGTAGATATCTGAGTTTTGGTTGTCCTTTGATAGTGTCACCTGGAATGTTGGTAGTAGTGTGACTGTCTGAGTGCTGTTTGTCGCCGGTGGTTTTGTGGTGAATTGCCTGACATGTGTGACGGGGTAGACTAGCCCTATCAGTTCTTGTTGCAGATCCTCCATGAGCATGTTTGGGGGTAGGCCCTTGACGACCACGTGGACTGGATTGTCTCTCGGGAGTGAGTAGGTGTGGTATTCCTGTTTCAAGTCCTTTAGTAAGTGCTGCATCAGGTCGAAGTTTTGTTTGGTGGTGGTATGGATTTTCAGGCCGTCTTTTAGGAAATACACATTGGTATTATTTCCTAGTTCCTTGGTGTACTTTGTTATTTTCATGTAGTGATGTGATCCCCTTGTCACTATTGGTGGTAGTCACTGTTTGGGTGTCTCTTCTATTACGTCGTTGTTGTTGAATTGCATGTTGTCAGTCATCATGACCTCATTTTCGTTTTCGGCCCTTTTTAAGGCGTCAAACTGGTTTGATGTTGTGGATTTTTTTTGTGTGTGTTTTGTTTTTGTTCTGCCTTACATTTTTGTTTTCTGTTGAGTCTGGTGGCCAGTGTGAAAGTTCCTTGCCTGTCAGTGTCAGATTCCATTTCTGTGTCGTCACTAGTTTATAGTTCTGAGTGTGCTGGCGTCATTTTTGTTTTGATGTTTTTTGTGGCGGTGGCCAATTCGCACAGCCCTGAACAGGGCAGGCTAGTGGCCAGTGTGGAAGGGCTTGAGTACCCCCCTCTGTTCAGTGTGGGTGGGCTTGGGGTATGTTTAGTGATGTCCCGGAGGACGGACTCCGGTTGCGAGGTATTGCTTCGCAGCCGGTCACGCTTTACGGCACGCTGTAGCTTCGTTGCACCGTTAGGATCCACTACAGCAAACCACCGATACGTCCGTCCCGAGTTCAGTAATGGGTGTGTGGCCAGATTAGGTTTCCCCGTAGGGTGTCAGTCGATTGTCAACACTTTGCTTGCTTGATGGTGGTAGTCTCAGTGCAGCGCAAGGTGAAACACGTCCTTCCTTCTCAGAGTCTCACCAAAAATAAAAAACCCACCACACCTGTCTATCGCTGACCGTGTATATATAGGGGTGGTCCCAGCGAGGGTCTGGAATCATCCACTTCTAGAATACTGGGCCAGAATTAAAAGGATCTAGACCCTTCTAGACGTGTGCCCCGCCCTCCCCCTGTCCTCTCTAAACCCCAAGTAAAGTGAGAAGGCCGCTGCCTACCTGTTAGACAAGTAGGGAGACAGAGAGAACAGGGAGTGCAGCCAGGATAAACAATGAGAGTGCGCCGGTCCCACTGTTAAACACTTATCTATTTACACCATGTTGAAAATTCTGTCTGTCTGTTTAATTTATCAACCACTGATAGTTTTTCTAGCTTTAGCACTCCTTGAATCTTCCATCATATGGTTGACCTTTCCCTTTTTTATTATTTACCACCTTCAACCACTAAACAAAGAATTCATTCTCCAACATTCAACTGATAATATTAAATTAGATGCTTCATCTTCAGGCCCTTGGCTAGTATTTCATAGGCCCCCAACCTATATCGATCTAATGTAGGGCTATTATGAAATTTAAAAATATGTTACCAAATATTTTTTTTACTTTCTCTCTCTCTTACAGGTAGAGAAAGTATGGTGATCGTCAAAAAATCGAACTCGAGATTTTGATGAATCTTGACGTTTCATGACTCCCTGAATCCGAAAAAGTGGTTTTTGAATTTCCGTCTGTCTGTCTGTTTGTACCTCCAACTAGAGCCTAAACTATTTTACCGATTCAGCTAAAACTTGATATCTAGGGTTTTCATAGGGTTGCCCCGAGGGGTTTTTGGAATTGGATATCCACCCCTAAAATTAAGGGTAGTTTACTGAAGGGAAAAAAGAGAAAAGGTCGATTTTTTCAAAATCGGCTCTAACGATTTTGATTAAATTCATTTATAAACTTTAATAAATATTCCACACAAAATGGCTACTCTCAATATTTCGGCAAAATGGCTTTAAGGACTTTGGTCTGATGTGTAAATTAACATTTTTTATAATAGCTCCGAAACTATTTGAGATATGAAATTACTTAGTATTACAAATATTCGAATATATTCGAAACATATTTTTATAAAATCAATAACTTTCAATCTATAAGCAATTATATATATTTTTTTAACTTTTTGGAAATTAAAGTTTAAGTATTGCGACCGTAAAAAAAAACTAACCTGAAATGTTGATGGATATCGACGTCTCATGACCCCCAAACCCTAAAAAATAGTCTTTGCAATGCCATCTGTCTGTGTGTCTATTAAAACTTAAAATTAAGAGTAATTTTATATAGGGCGAAAAGAGAAAAATAGGTTTTCTCAAAATCTGCTCAAACGATTTTGATTAAAATTCGTATCTAGGCGTTGATTAAGATTATAAATAAACTGGCTATTTCATTTTCCTATGAAAATGATTTTAGGGTACTTTACAGAAGTGTTAATTTCCGTATCTCCACAACTATTTGAAAAACTAAACAACTTATCATTGCAAAATTGTAGGACTATTAGAAATAAAAAACTTTTATTTGACATATATTTTTATAAAAGCAATAGTTTCTAAGATATTTGCAAATATATTAATACAATTTTGTGAGCTTTAGTTGTAAACATATACTACTTAAGTCTTAACGAAATAATTCTCCAATGCCATAGAGTAATTAAATATAAGTAAGTATATAAAATAAGTATGTTATTATTCCTTAAAACTCTTAGGAGAAATGTTTGCACAGCAATTATCTATCTCCATTTTAGACTCAATAGTCAATATTTACATTTTTTATTGGTCTAAATGTATAACTATAATATTTTTGGACATAAATACTATTTTTTGTTGGAATTAATGAGCAAATATAGTTTGAAACCCATTCTGAAGTCTGACGAGTCTACGATAAACAACGATACGCAGATAGAAGTCATTTTCAGTAATATGACGATAACCAGATTTGAAGTGTACGAAAGTTGTTTTTCAGAACATAAACCAATTTACTGCGAGTTTATAAATTAGTTTCCCGACACTCCGATTTCTTTATTATCTGTAAATACATAAATCTTTATTGTTTATATTATTAAAATTAAAGGTCAAATCTTCTGTCCTGTTTTCAAGTGTTATTACTTCCAACTAATTTGATTTTACCTTTACACAAGCAACAACAAATAGTCAAAAACTAGTATTCACTATAGCTAATATTGCACTTTCACATTCTTTCATTAGTTATTGATTCCTTAGATTTCTTTCTACTTCCCTCTATTCATCTCTAGTAATATAATTTTCATAAATTAGAACATGTAAAGCAGATCCGAGTTTTCAAGCTGTCAGCAATTGGTTCAAATACCATTTTATTAAGATCTTTAAAACATTAAACTGCTTGAAATGCTCTTAGGTGGACAAAGATGCGCCTCTTTTCTCATTGATTATATATTATTGTATATTATTTTATGCGTATTCTTATGTGGAATGGTGATGATACAATGTACATTATTCCGTTCAGAAATCTTACGAGTTTATATATATAGAGAGAGAAAGTCTGTGCGGTGCGCCGTACCATTTATTTATCAATGTTTCAAATAAAGAATATATCCCATGCCAAACCACTGTTAGGTTTATTTACATGGGGAAAAAATTTAATAAAATATCATTAAATACATTTAACTGCAACTATACAAACTAAGCTTAAATATAACTTTAGTGTCAAAATTAAAACTAAACTCAAATATACAGCTTAGCGAAATGTAAAAAAAGAAAGAAAAGGGAAAACATAATACAACATTAACTACAGCTAGGGTATATTTTTTAATCAATCTGATAATATTATAGTGAATACAATTGAGTAAATTAAAACATCATTTCACCCGCCCCGGTGGCGTAGTTAGCTAACGCGCAAGCCGTGTTGATCTCGACCACCGAGGACGGGGAGATCGAGGTTCGAATCTCGGTCGGGTGAACTGGGGGTGGTTTTTCCTAAATGGTTTCCCACTCTCCCTCCACGCAAATGCGGGTTCACTTCCTCTGAATGTAACCTTCCCAATTCCTAATCCATTAGTGTAATTAGTACTTAAGCGTATAACCCGAACGGGTAGTAAGACGCGGTGCTAACAAATTATTATTATTATTATTATTATTATTATTAAAACATCATACTTTAAAGCAGTTTCAGAATATATTACAACGACATTGAAAGTTATACTTTTTGCACTGTAACAATACATTCGGAAATTTATTAGTTGATTTACAAAATTGTCAACACAAACAGTATTGAATAAAATTGGTAGTCAGTGAATAAAAACCTTCAAATTATTCTGGGAACAAACATTGATAGAAATAATAGCATTTCTTGTCAAAGTAATGCACCGTTAGGTACAACACGCATCCCACCCAAAGTTCATTTTCACCCGAAACGCTCGTGGGATCTTTACACAATAAAATAATAGTGAATAAAAATAGTAATTTAATGAACATGAGATAAGAAATTATATTTCACAGTGAGTTATATAAGTTCAAAATCATCTGTTACACTAAGTTATGGTATATGACAACTGCTGCAAGCTTAAGGATGTTACAGTGGTCGGAATAATCTTTCACACGTCAGATTCATTTTATATTGACAACTGTATTAGTTTTAAAGGAGCTTCCCCCACTACTTTTTTAAACCGAGTGACCCCTGTGTTCGACGTTAACAAGTTGAATCTGGACTGAAATATAATAAAGGGGAAAAAATATACTCGCCAAAATGTACAGCGCTGTTGACGTATAAACCGAACGGGTAGTAAGACACGGTGATAAAAAAAATACAGCGCTGTATCCAGAATAAGTAGAGGTAGGGCTGGGTGAATTAAACTGAATTCACTTTTATTTTGCTCCACATCTTACTACCCGTCCGGTCTATTTGCATTTTAATTACGCTAATGTGGCAGGAGATATATAAGGTAGAGTTCAGAGGTAAGGTATTTGTAGTTGCGTGGAAGGAGAGTGGAAAACTATTTACAAAGATCCACTCTCAGTACATCCAACCATTATTTAAACCATGACCTTCCCGTCACCAGTAAACCAGACTACATGAACTTGACGTTTAGTCCACGTGTCCACCGGTCTGGGTTAGAACACAACCATGGAATCAACTTCAGTGATCAGATGGCCTTAGGTGTCACTCACACGATATGTTGGATTGCCGGGAAGAGATAAATCGGAGTTTGAATCCCGGTCGGGCGTGCTAAGGGTGTTGTTTTTTACAAGTGATTTTCCACTCACCCTCCATGCACATGAGGGTGCACTTTCTCTCAAGTATAGCTTCCTTAAACTTAACACATACGATTTATTTATAGTTTAGATACGTATAACCCGAATGGGCTGTGAGATGCAGTGACAAAAACTTGATGAAAATGTTATATTATTTAAAACAATAAAATGTGAATATGAGAATATGTAAACATTATCGGTGGTCACATTGTTTACTGCGTCACTCTCGTGTTGGACTGGATTATCATTGACGGGACTGTTTGAGTTCGAGTCCCGTGTCGGGTGTGTCTAAGTGGGCGAGGATGTTTTTTCATACTCACTATTCCTTCACTTAAATGAGGGCACATTTACTCTTAAAATCTACTATCCTTATTAGTATTCTATTAGCATAATTAATGAATGCATGCGTACAACCCGAACGGCTACCAAGGCGTGATGAGAAAAATCATAGACCTAATAAAAATAATATATTTAAATACATCTTAAAACTCTATAATCGTTTTATTTGGGTCATCAACCAACCCATTAGAAAATACTTTTGAAGATTACAAAAATAAAATAATAAGATTCACTAGCAGGCAAGTAGTTCCTGTCCCAATAATTATGCTCAATATAGTTAATAAACACAAAATAAATATATCAAACTTAATTCTTATATTAAAATTGTAATAGTATTTTTACTTTCTCTCTATCTTACAGGTAGAGAAAGTATTGTGATCGTCAAAAAAATCGAAGTCGAGATTTTGATGAATTTTGACGTTTCATGACTTCCTGAATCCGAAAAAGTGGTTTTTGAATTTCCGTCTGTCTGTCTGTCTGTCTGTCTGTCTGTCTGTCTGTCTGTCTGTCTGTCTGTCTGTCTGTCTGTCTGTCTGTACCTCCAACTAGAGCCTAAACTATTTTACCGATTGAGCTGAAACTTGATATCTTGGGTTTTCATAGGGTTGCCCCGAGGGGTTTTTGGAATTGGACATCTACCCCTAAAATTAAGGGTAGTTTACTGAAGGGAAAAAACAGAAAAAGTCGATTTTCTCAAAATCGGCTCTAACGATTTTGATTAAATTTCATTTATGAACATTAATAAATATTCCAAACAAAATGGCTACCCTCAATATTTCGGCAAAATCGCTTTAAGGGCTCCGGTCTGAAGCGTAAATTAACATTTTTTATAATAGCTCCGAAACTATTTGAGATATGAAATTACTTAGCATTACAAATATGTATATATATTTATAATACAAATATTTTATTCGAAACATATTTTTATAAAATCAATAATTTTTAATCTATACGCAATTATATATATATTTTTAGCTTTTTGGACATTAAAGCTTAAGTATTGCGATCGTAAAAAAAAATAACCTGAAATGTTGATGGATTTCGACGTCTCATGACCCCCCGAACCCTAAAAAATAGTCTTTGCAATGCTGTCTGTCTGTGTGTCTATTAAAACTTAAAATTAAGGGTAGTTTACTGAAGGGCAAAAAGAGAAAAAGTCGATTTTCTCAAAATCGGCTCCAACGATTTTGATTAAATTTTATTTATGAACATTAATAAATATTCCAAACAAAATGGCTACCCTCAATATTTCGGCAAAATGGCTTTAAGGGCTCCGGTCTGATGCGTCAATTAACATTTTTTTAAATAGCTCCGAAACTATTTGAGATATGAAATTACTTAGCATTACAAATATGTATATATATTTATAATACAAATATTTTATTCGAAACATATTTTTATAAAATCAATAATTTTTAATCTATACGCAATTATATATATATTTTTAGCTTTTTGGACATTAAAGCTTAAGTATTGCGATCGTAAAAAAAACTAACCTGAAATGTTGATGGATTTCGACGTCTCATGACCCCCCGAACCCTAAAAAATAGTCTTTGCAATGCCGTCTGTCTGTGTGTCTATTAAAACTTAAAATTAAGGGTAGTTTACTGAAGGGCAAAAAGAGAAAAAGTCGATTTTCTCAAAATCGGCTCCAACGATTTTGATTAAATTTCATTTATGAACATTAATAAATATTCCAAACAAAATGGCTACCCTCAATATTTTGGCAAAATGGCTTTAAGGGCTCCGGTCTGATGCGTCAATTAACATTTTTTTAAATAGCTCCGAAACTATTTGAGATATGAAATTACTTAGCATTACAAATATGTTATATATTTATAATACAGATATTTTATCCGAAACATATTTTTATAAAATCAATAACTTTCAATCTATACGCAATTATATGAATTTTTTTAACTTTTTGGGCATTAAAGTTTAAGTATTGCGACCGTAAAAAAAAAAACTAACATGAAATGTTGATGGATGTCGACGTCTCATGACCCCCCGAACCCTAAAAAATAGTCTTTGCAATGCCGTATGTCTGTGTGTCTATAAAAACTTAAAATTAAGGGTAGTTTACTGAAGGGCGAAAAGAGAAAAATTTGGTTTTCTCAAAATCTACTCAAACGATTTTGATTAAAATTCGTATCTAGGCGTTGATTAAGATTATAAATAAACTGGCTATTTTCATTTTCCTATGAAAATGATTTTTAGGGTACTTTACAGAAGCGTTAATTTCCGTATCTCCACAACTATTGGAGAAACTAAACAACTTATCATTGCAAAATTGTAGGACTATCAGAAATAAAAAACTTTTATTTGACATATATTTTTATAAAAGCAGCAGTTTCTGAGATATTTGCAAATATATTAATACAATTTTGTGAGCTTTAGTTGTAAACATATACTACTTAAGTCTTAACACAATAATTCTCCAATGCCATAGAGTAATTAAATATAAGTATCTAAAAAAGTATGTTATTTTTCCTTAAATCTCTTAGGAGAAATGTTTGCATAGCAATGATCTATCTCCATTTTAGACTCAATAGTCAATATTTACATTTTTTATTGGTCAAAATGTATAAATGAATAATTAAATATCAATGCGATGACTTGAAGATCTGCAACACCTTATAAAATGTTAAAATTTTAACCAGAAATCGAAATTTTAATACGAAGTGTTGACCCTTGTGGAAGACATTAAACTGTTTGAAATGCTCTTAGGTGGACAAAGATGCGCCTCTTTTCTCATTGATTCTATATCATTGTATATTTTTTTATGCGTGTTCTTATGTGGAGTGGTGATGATACAATGTACATTATTCCGTTCAGAAATCTTACGAGTTTATAGAAAGAGAGAGAAAGTCTGTGCGGTGTGCCGTACCATTTATTTTTACTATTCTTGCGCGTGAATCTCTCTAGAACTACCACGCGTCAATGAACATGTAACAATGCTAATCTTTTTAACGAGTCCTCAATAATGTTTTATAATTTCATAAGCATGTTTTAGCCTCCTCAGGTGAGGATGTATTAACAATATAGATTATTTTTATTATTATTATAAGCACCGCGTCTTACTACCCTTTCGGGTTATACGCACTTACGCTAATGTGTAATGGTAGGGTGATTGTGAGATGAAATGGAGGACCTACAGTTTAACGTAGAATCCGAACCACGGTAGGGCCTGGCATTCCTCACATTCACAAGTTGTGATTAATACACGTCTTGTCAGAGGTGAAGGAAAGGTTTGGCAATCAGCTAAATCTGTGCCAGGACCGAGGATTGAACCCCGGACCCTCAGCACAGAAGTCTGACACCTTACCCCTAGACCGCCAGGTCACCAATAGTATAGACACAATCAAAACATCACACTCACAGTTTATGTTTCTCACCACGTCTTACTACCCGTTCGGGTTATACGCCTATGTACTAATTGCGCTACTCAATTAGGGATGAGATAGGTGTAATGTATAAAAAGTACACCCACATTTGCGTGGAGAGAGAGAGTGGGAAATCATTTTCAGGAAATACTACTCTCAATACAGCTGACCTGAATCAAACCCCGATCTCCTAATCCTCAGTAGTTTAGTATAATACCACACAGCGCGTTAGACCGTGCGGCTACCAAGGCTGGTAAACTATTTTTAAAATGGCAATAGTGATTTGGTTCCAAATTGGTATCTTAGAAGTGTTTTACATGTCAAATAAAACTGTATATTTGTTTTTTGAATAAAATGTCGTTCATGGGTAGTTAACTTATAACTGATTTTTCAAAAACTTCAAATAATTTTGGAATGGCTTTAGCGATTTGGTTTCAAATGGGTATCTTGAGAGTGTTTTACATGACAGATATCAATGTATACTTGTTTTTTGAATAAAATGACGTTCAAGAGTAGTTTACTGATGACTGATTTTCTAAAAAAATTGTTTTAACGATTTGGTTCCAAAGGGGTATCTTGCGAGTGTTTTACATTCAAAATAACAATGTATAGTTGTTTTTGGAATAAGAAGTCGTTTAAGGTTTGGTAACTGACTAAAAATTTTTCAAAATTGAGATATATATTTAAAACTGCTCTAGTGATTTGGTTCCAAATCGATACATTGAAAGTGCTTTCATTGCCAATATCATTTAATGCTTGAATTTTGAATAAAAGTTAGGTATTTTACTTATGACTGATTTTTTTTAAACTTTAAATATTTTTAAAATGGCTTTAACGATTTGTTTCCATATGGGCTTCTTGGGAGTTTTTACATGAAAACTAACACTCGATACTGGTTTTTTGAGTAGAAAATCGTTTAAAGATATTTTGCTGGTGACTGAATTTTCAATAATGGACTAGGCGAGATAGTTGGGTGATAGTGCCATACCAAATATTATGTTTATTTGTAGTGGTACCTATACCTGCTTAACGAATTTCAGTTATTTACCACACAGATAAGTAATTGAATATATAAATTAATTTTAGAAATGTTGACCCCCCACCTCACTGCCTCCTACCATTTCCTTAGCTCCCACTTAGATATTTCAAACTTTAAGATTTATTTGATTAAATTGAGGTGTCCTTATACCTGCTAGACAAATTTACATTTTTTATCACACCAAAAAGTTCTAAGCTATTCTCATATATCCTGGGGACCCATTTTTAATATTTAAAATGGTTATTTGGCGTTGTGCAACTTACTTTACTCCCGAATATATTTTTTTGTTGTTGTTGATATAGCTTGACACTGTTCTCTGAAAAATAAGGAATACAAAAGAAGAAGTCCCGTTTCAATACGTTGTGTACTTTTTAGCTTACTGGCTACACTCATTCATACAGACAGACAGACAGACACAATCGACTGTACAGAAAGATTTATAGTATGTATAGCTAAGTCACATTACCAATCCATGCACCGAGTCCATGATTGAATTATAAAGAGTATGCCATTAAATCTCATTTGTGTATTTGAAAGAATTGATTAAGTTTCAAAGGTTAAAAGGGCTGTTTAGACATCTGAGACAGTGCCAATTAGACATTACGCTTAAGTCAAATATTGATAAAACTATGAGTAGTAAACAAGCTTGGTCTTCACTGAAATGAGCACAAAACTATCCTCTACTACGCTCTCTCTCTCTCTCTCTCTCTCTCTCTATATATATATATATATATATATAAATTAGTTATAAAGTTTAATAACACAGACAAAAAATAAATGAAAATCACAATTAAATTCGTAATTTAAATGTTTTATATATATTTGTCTGTGTTACTGAACTTTATAACCAATTTTTATATAATGACGACTCATATTTATTTAATAATTAAATTTATTAAATATAAAATATTAATAGTGATTTTCTTTCATTTAAACCGTATAGCCATTTTAAATAATGAAGAATAATATTAACAGTGATTTTATTTAATAATTAATTTTTTAACTTTATACCCATTTTCAAATAATAATCTTGAGTAGTATTAACATTGGACGCTTTATTGATTGACTGACTGTATGTAATACAACTGTTATGTATCTTTCCACCCAAATATCTTTCACAGTGTACTTTTTATTAGGATTTACCGAAGAATGGCCCAGAGGGGAAGAGGGTACATCCACAAGAGCCATGTTAGAGAGCCTTACAGAGGACGGAGTTTGTTTGGCCGAAATAGCTGCATCATATGGCAAGTTTTGTAACTAAACTGTTTGTTCAGGCCAACAGCACATATTTTTTGAGCCTCCTCGAATCGGGACCTCCCAAATAGGCTTATATTGTTTTCAGGGGTGGAGGGGTGAAATTAATTTAAAGGTAGTTTAATATTGACCGGTGAAATAGTTTTGATAGCTTACAAATAGATTGTTTTAGGGCGGTACCCTGGGACTAGAAAATTTATAATGGGTGGCGGTTTGAAGCGTGTAACAAGATAAGATTCCCCAGAGCTCATTGGTCAAACTACTGACATGTAAACAATGTGTTATATGTTATATAACATTGCGAGTTCGGCGGAGTAGCACCTACCACCCGTCCATCACAATACCCGGCCCTTCCTCAGGAGGTGGAAGGTGTTTGTACAGGCAGCCACTACAATGATGACATCTATAGGGATCTGAATGAGATTGACAGTATTCTATGTAAGTAATTTTATGGCACGAACACTAAGCATGAAACCTGGAAGCTACAGCAGTGAACTAATATGACTAGACTGTACTTTTACTCTCTATGTGTGTTAAAGTTAATGACTGCATACAATAGGTTTCTTTTCACCTTCCAGCCCCCATTATTAGCCACGGGTTTCTTAATTTACTGCCATCTACTGTGATAGATATAGTGGGATTTTGGTAGGAAGAACAGTATTTACGTCAAATCATGTGATCCACAGCTTTGATGTTGAATGCAAACAAAAGTTTGTATTTTATAAACTAACAGAATCCCACAATTTTACATATTCATACGTCAAGTCATGTGATCTGCATCTGTCACCTTTATAGATACTATCAATATCTATAAAATAATACAACATATATATTAAAACGCTATCAATGTTAACCACAATTTTCTTTACTGTTCTTCCAACCAAAACCATCCTATAAGAGAAAGCTTGTGCAATTGTGTTATATTATACGTAGGCCTACCTATGAAAATTATCAAACGCTCAAATTCAAAATTATTTTGTACAAATAACTGAACAAATTCAAAATAATTCTAGGGTAATTTACAAATAAATTATTTAAGAGTGTTTATTGTGAGATGTTACCATGGAAGCTTTCTTCCAAGCTTATACGATTGTGTTATACTATTATATACTCGTGAAAACATATTTAGGGTAAAGCATAGATTGTTCTAAATAAGCTAATGTAAGGCTTTCAAGTTACTTAAAACATCTTTACCAATTTGATGAATATTTATTCCTAAATAAATAAATCTAAGACTTTATTATAAAAAATGCATTAACGTTTGGTATAGGGGGAAATATTTTATATTATAAATAATCAATTTAACTCATTCTAATGTGACGTTGTCACTGACATAAAGCAAACATGGACGATCTGGCTCACCTGATCTGGTCCCCTTTGACTGGGCTGGATCTCGACTTCATGAAACACGCGCACTCAACTCCACTCAACATCACGCGGCTTACTGACCGCCCGTGGCTCGAGGCCCGATTAGAGCAAGACTCGGACAATTGAACATCAAGATGCGCTAACCCGTATGCGCCGACGGTTGTGTTCGAGTGAAACAAGACTCATCCACCGGCGCGTGATTTGAAATTATCACGAGAATAATCGAGACTTCTGTCGAAGCAACGTACACCCCTCTCCCTTCGTCCCAGTGTGATTCCCGCCGTATGTGAACACGTGATTGACTTTGTACAGTATATAACGGCTGGACTGTGTAGTGATGTCACTCATTTCTCTGCACTCGATTAGGTGAGACACTTGTCTTAGATTTAGACGTAGGTTGTTGTTCGACGTTTTCTAAATTATGTTTGGGTGAAATTGTTCAAAATTTAAGTTTCGACTTTAAATATAAATCATGGTTACTAATAACTATATTTGTCTGAGACTGCAGGATTTGCCTGTCAGCCATTATGGTTTATGCGCTAGCTTTGTTTCTTTGTACTTAACGTTGTGTCCGCCTCACGGACGGGTTGGAACTTTAGCATGTCGCCATCTTGGGGCGCTAATGGAACTTTAGTATGTCGCCATCTTGGGGCGCTAATCATTTCTGTTTAATGTGTAACTTATTTAAAATAGTTGTTCTGCTTGCTAAAAGTTAGTTAAAGATTTGTTATGATTGTAATTTTTTCAAGTTGTTACTCAACTCGGGGGGCGCGAGCCCGTGCGCCCAGCACATTGGTCATTATAATAATAATAATTAGATTGAACTAGTTTGATTAGGATCTATTGTAACAGGTTAGGTTTAGGTAAATCATTTATTGCTTTTCTCTGTTGCGCCTTACAATGGCAGTCTATTATAAAACCTCATACTTATGTCAATATAGTGTCAACATCGCCAGGTCGTGTAGACCTATACATATTACTTGTATTTAACTTTCTTGCTAGGTTAGTCGCCTTCTGCGAGGGTCAATTTAATTATGTCTATGTTGGTATTAATCATTCTGTTTCTCTTAAAGACTTGGGGTCTTGCCCCTTTATTTATTGTTTACTTCGGCCCTTATCGGCCAGTCACTCGACTTTCCTAGAATGCCTCGCTCTCGTATGTCTGCTAGTTGTTTGTAAAATAAAATAAACTCTCCTGTAACTAACCTACCTTTCATTTATAGCAATAAGAACCTATCAAATCAAAGGGGGGGCTACAAGAGAGAAGCTGCGCCACTCTGCTCTCGCAGAGTTGAGTGGGGCACTTAATAGGATATTAGGTATAGTTAGGAGAGAAAATAGGGTCCTCCTGTCTGCAGTATTGTTGGATGATTGATATTGTACTGATCCTTGTTTGTTTATGTTTCATGACTCCGTGACCATGGAGACCACTCCTGCAACTGCCATGTCCACTTTGACCACATCTAAGACTGCTGTCTACCGCCTGAGCCGGGACGAGTTGACAGCTGAGCTGACTTCAAGGGGCGTCTCCTTCCCTCCCAATGCTACTGTGGGTGAGCTCAGATCTAAGCTATGTGGGGAGATTAGCGGGACTGGGGAGGCTGAGACTGACTCGGGTATGGACAGGATTGAGAATGGGAATCCACCCCCTTAGCGCCTATCGCTCCACCTCCACCTCCTTCACTAGTTAAATGTCAGAACAAAGTACTTTGGAGATTTTAAATCGTACCCCTATTTGCGACGGTCAAGATCACGCTACTCTGTTTAAATTTATGGTTGAGATCAACAGAGCATATTGTCTAAAGTTAGCGAGTGATAGTGAATTTTTGATTCTGTGTTTGGCCAAAACTTCTGGTTTTTTAACCCAGTTGTTCTCCCGTGGGATTCAAAATGGTTTATCTTGGAGATCACTTACTGACCTCATTTTAGAAGCGCTGCTACCCAGTAGGGCTAGAGAAAGGTTATGTAAGGAAGTTATTCACAGGTTTCAATATCCCCACGAATCGTTGAGAGATTTTGTTTTATCTATCACGGAGGCAGCTCAAGTTCTCAATAGTGGCCTGGGGGAAAGTCAGATCGTTGATATTATTCTAGAGAATGTGTCGCCCCTCACCCGGCGACATTTTGTATTTACATGTAAGCCCTGTACGGTACTTGAACTTTTCTCTCTAGCATCTTCGATTGAAAACACCCTGCTCGCCGAACAGGAGTATTTAAGTGCGCATGCGCCGGCGGCATTAAACCGCAGACGCACGGGTTTAACTCCCGAACCTATGAATACGGCCTTGTCATTAGCGCCTGTACTACCGAGCGATCGCGATGCTAACACTCCTAGGGACAACTTCAGGCCTTCGGGTTCAGACAACCGTGTGCCCCGCGACCTCTCGCGCGTGAGATGTTTTCGGTGTAGAAGACTAGGTCACGTACAGAGACAGTGTAGATCGGGAAACTTATAGGGCGCGCTTGTAGTCGTGGTCCGGTCGTGCCCACTTGTATTAAACCACGTGCTCCTACCCCTGTAGTTCAGATCCAGGTAGCCCAAAATGATTGTGTTGCTCTTTTAGATACAGGAGCCAGTCACTCATTTATATGCCGTGAGTTTTTGCGCCAGTTAGAGGGTAAAACAAAAATCGATTATAGGTCGATAGGTCCTAAGATTTACGCCGTGGCTAATGGGCAGACTATCTTGGTCGATTGTAAAGTAGTGCTCTCTATTAAGATAGAAAGATTTGCTTGGAAACGTCCATTCCTTGTTATGCCAGAACTTCCCTTTGATGTTATTCTAGGAACTGACTTCATGTTCGAGACTGGAGTCAAACTTGACCTGAGACGCTTAGGAATATCTTTTAGTTTTGAACCTAGTTTGTTTATTCCGTTTTGTGTTGGGCACCATCCTCGCAGGTTGTTCCCCATTGTCGAGGAACGTGAAGCGATAGATCGTTTGATAGCTCGATTCCCTGACGTCATCACTGACAGATGGGGCAAGTGCGACATTTTGCCGTACGACATTGTGGCGCAGGACCACATTCCTGTTAGATCTGGTCCCTACTCCTGTGCACCCCCCAAACTCGAGATATTTAGAAATCTTATCATGGACTTGGAACGAAAGGAGGTTATTCGTCCCTCCAAATCCCCATACGCAAGTCCTGCGTTCATTATTCCCAGGAAAGGTCATGGGCATCGCTTGATTGTCGATTATAGAAAGCTTAACAAAAAAATAGTGTTCGACCCGTACCCCATGCCTAGCATAGAGTCCGCCTTCCAACATCTTGGCGGAGCCAAATATTACAGCTTGATTGACCTTAATGCAGCTTTCTGCAATGTGCTCTCTCAGAGTCGTCTAAGAAATTTACCGCGTTTATCACCCCCTGGCAAGTCTACGAATTCAACCGAGTGCCGTTAGGGATAAGTTGCGGGGGGCAAGCGTTGAGTAGAGTCTTAGACCATATTTTGGCGGACCTGAAATACAAATTCGTGTTTAACTACCTTGATGATATCTGCGTTTACAGCAAATCTTTTGATGACCATTTGCGTCATGTTGAGGTAGTGTTGAGGCGCCTGCGCGAGGCTGGATTGACTGTAAACCCGGAGAAAGTCACATGGGCGAAGAGATCTATCCCATATCTTGGCTATATCATTTCTGAGGGTAACCTGCTCGTTGACCCAGATCGGGTTAAGCCTATCTTGGATTTTCCCGCCCCAAAAAATATAAAAGGGGTATTACGGTTTCTAGGTATGTGCGCCTATTACGCTAGGTTCATCCCTAACTTCTCTGACTTAGCCAACCCCCTTAACTCCTTGAAGAAAAAGGGTGCCACCTTTATTTGGGGTTCTGCCCAACAGCAGGCTTTTGTTGCGCTTAAGCGTCACCTAGTGTCACCAGCCGTGCTACGCATGCCTGACTTTTCTCTGCCTTTCCAATTACATGTTGATGCTTCCTCTGTAGCGCTAGGAGCGGTTCTCTCCCAAAAGACTTCCGAGGGGAGTAGACCAGTAGCTTTCGCCAGCAGAACTTTGAGACCTGCCGAAAGAAAGTATAGCATATATGAAAAGGAATGTCTTAGTTGTATCTTCGGCATCGACAAGTTCGATGACTACCTAGAGCTTCGCCAGTTTGAGTTGTACACTGACAACATGGCCCTCAGCTGGATGTGGAATCACCCGAAACAGCTAGGGAAAATTGGACGGTGGGTTTGGAAGTTATCCAGGTTTAAGTTTACTACCCATCATGTTGCTGGGAAGCTAAATGTTGTCGCTGACGCTTTGTCTAGGATGTCTGAGGATAAGGAACCTGTAGGAGAATGTAAGGAGGAAGGCTCGTTATTTGTTATCCATACGATTCCCGAATCCTTTATTTCAATCAAAGACCATCAGTTGATGGATCCGTACTGCAGACAGATCGTTGACAGGATCAAGCGTGGAGAGAGGATTGGAAACTATGAGATTTATAAAGACCTCCTAGTAGTTCGTCTCAAGGGTAGAATAAGATATTTTGTGCCAGAGAAACTTAGGCCTATGTTACTTAAATATTTCCACGACTCCCTTTTTGGCAGCCATTGCGGTGTCCTTAAGACCGAACGCAAGATTTCTAAGGAATTTTTTTGGCCCTTAATGCCTAGAGTCGTTAGAAGTTGGGTGCGCAAATGTGAACCGTGTCAATTGGCCAAACCGGCACGTAATTCTAAAATAGGGTTTCACTCCGCGGATGTTGCTAAGCAACCGTGGGAGAAAGTTTTTGTTGATTTTGTCGGCCCCCTGACGCGCTCTACCCAAGGGAACACCTCTATACTCGTTGCCATGGACGCCTTCTCTAAATTCGTCATACTCATCCCCCTAAGGAACATGAAGGCAAGGACAACTGTTAATGCTCTGTGCAGACGTGTTTGGGCGATTTTAGGGACCCCGAGGTTCATAGTAAGTGATAATGGACCGTGTTTCCGTTCTAAAGCTTTCGGAGATATGTGTTTCTCGTGGGGGATAAGGCACGTTACCACTATCCCGTACAACCCATCACCGAACCATGTAGAAAGGTTTAATCGTAACCTGAACATTGCTTTGACGATCTTTCACCACCAGGATCACACCCACTGGGACCAGGACTTAGACGTTTTGAACATTGCTTTTAACGCCGCTTTCCATGAGTCAGTCAAAGCCACTCCTTCCTCTATCCTCCTTAATAGGGACCTGAACCACCCATTATTGTTTAACTGGGATATTGACCCACTGCTTAATGACGCGGGTGATTGTTCTTATGAAAAGAAATGTGAGATAGGTTTTCTAACCTCCTGAAGTCCCAAAGGAAGGTTGCCGCCACCTATAACCGAGGGCGTATCCCTGTCCCATTTAAACTTGGGGACATTGTTGTGTGCAAGTGTTTTCCTCTTAGCTCAGCTGCTGACAAGTCTTCGGCGAAGATGGCGTATAAGTGGAGTGGTCCCTGGTCAATTGAAAGATTTCTTACACCTGTTTCGGTATTGTTAAAAGAAGTATCCGACCCATCTTTGACACGTAGAGCACATGTCAGCCACCTAAAGGCTGCAGGGAAATGAGTCAATTGACCCCGTGCTGTGTGTCATCTGTTTGTTTAAGTGTACCTTTGTGATTTAATTTTGCGTTCTTAAGTGCATGTTTCTAGGTATCTATACTGTTGTATATATAATTTAAATTAGGGAAGGGGTACCACCCCCTGGTATTGTTAGGATAATTTTGTAGTACTGTAGGGCCTAGGTATGACTTTGGGCAGAAACTTGTGTTGGACTGTTTGTAATAAAGCGTGTGTCGGGTCCAAAGTACATTGTGCAGAACGTCCACCCCCACCGACTGGACTACCTCTAAGTGCGTGTGAAGCGGCAAACCCACCTTTCCTCATTCGTGGAAAGTCTTCGCTAAACAGAGTTGTGGGTATCTCTGTGACTCGTGCCGGTAGACAATGTTAGTGCTACGAAACTGCCACAGTAACTTTCAAGAATGGTTGTGCTAACTGATAAACTTTATAATTGTATGTGGTGTTCACGTGTAAACTTTTGTTCTCAGAGACTTCACCTATTCGGCCTTCCGTCCCTCCCTTTCTGCCCTGTCCTTTCCTTCCCCTCCTTTGTTTCTGTACACTCATCGGCAGTCAATGATCGCCAAGCTGGGCGTGGCGATGAAGCTTCCCTGGTGGTTAAAGCGGGCCACCATACGAGCATATGCTGTCTCCCTGTCAACTCGGGATGACGGTGTGTTGGAGTGAGCGTGTGAAGCAGAGGTCAGCCCCGGAGTCCTGTTATTCGTCATCTCTCGAACCTGCATCTGGCCACCTAACATGGCCTCGGAGGGTACCGGAGCCGCCACCCACACTCTAGTCAGCGGTGAACATCGAGGAAGGCGCCTCCCCGTGTCTTCACCAAAAGCTAAGGACGTCCTTCTTCTCCGTCCAAGGGGGGACATTGTGACGTTGTCACAGACATAAAGCAAACATGGACGATCTGGCTCACCTGATCTGGTCCCCTTTGACTGGGCTGGATCTCGACTTCATGAAACACGCGCACTCAACTCCACTCAACATCACGCGGCTTACTGACCGCCCGTGGCTCGAGGCCCGATTAGAGCAAGACTCGGACAATTGAACATCAAGATGCGCTAACCCGTATGCGCCGACGGTTGTGTTCGAGTGAAACAAGACTCATCCACCGGCGCGTGATTTGAAATTATCACGAGAATAATCGAGACTTCTGTCGAAGCAACGTACACCCCTCTCCCTTCGTCCCAGTGTGATTCCCGCCGTATGTGAACACGTGATTGACTTTGTACAGTATATAACGGCTGGACTGTGTAGTGATGTCACTCATTTCTCTGCACTCGATTAGGTGAGACACTTGTCTTAGATTTAGACGTAGGTTGTTGTTCGACGTTTTCTAAATTATGTTTGGGTGAAATTGTTCAAAATTTAAGTTTCGACTTTAAATATAAATCATGGTTACTAATAACTATATTTGTCTGAGACTGCAGGATTTGCCTGTCAGCCATTATGGTTTATGCGCTAGCTTTGTTTCTTTGTACTTAACGTTGTGTCCGCCTCACGGACGGGTTGGAACTTTAGCATGTCGCCATCTTGGGGCGCTAATGGAACTTTAGTATGTCGCCATCTTGGGGCGCTAATCATTTCTGTTTAATGTGTAACTTATTTAAAATAGTTGTTCTGCTTGCTAAAAGTTAGTTAAAGATTTGTTATGATTGTAATTTTTTCAAGTTGTTACTCAACTCGGGGGGCGCGAGCCCGTGCGCCCAGCACATTGGTCATTATAATAATAATAATTAGATTGAACTAGTTTGATTAGGATCTATTGTAACAGGTTAGGTTTAGGTAAATCATTTATTGCTTTTCTCTGTTGCGCCTTACAATGGCAGTCTACTATAAAACTTCATACTTATGTCAATATAGTGTCAACATCGCCAGGTCGTGTAGACCTATACATATTACTTGTATTTAACTTTCTTGCTAGGTTAGTCGCCTTCTGCGAGGGTCAATTTAATTATGTCTATGTTGGTATTAATCATTCTGTTTTCTCTTAAAGACTTGGGTCTTGCCCCTTTATTTATTGTTTACTTCGGCCCTTATCGGCCAGTCACTCGACTTTCCTAGAGTGCCTCGCTCTCGTATGTCTGCTAGTTGTTTGTAAAATAAAATAAACTCTCCTGTAACTAACCTACCTTTTATTTATAGCAATAAGAACCTATCAAATCAAAGGGGGGGTTACACTAAGAGTCACCCTTACTGAAAATATCTCTAACGTTCGGGAATATTTTACAGGATCAATAATTAATTTAATGCTTAATTGGTGTACCGGTAGTAAATAATGCCACGGGAAACCTAGTTCGTGTTGTCTGAATTACAACTCTTTTGTTTAAGTTCAACTGGAGGCGGGAAACACCAATACAAATCATCCCAACCAGCCCATTGGAACCGTGACGCTTCCAGACGGCGTGGCGCCCTGCCTTCAAGGCCTCCACCACCTCTAAGAGCAGGAGATGAAGGGACGTGTCTGACCAGAGTCATTCCCGTCCCAGTGGCGGATTTGGCAGCAGCTGGTCCATAATCACCACCCTAACTATAATTAGTGGCTCGGTAAATCAGGTTGGTGGAGGGCTGTCTCAAGGTATCTCTCTTAGAATCGTTGAGGAAAGAATTAAACAATTTAAATGTTTTTTTTATGTCGGGCGTGAATTGATCATGCGATTAGGGACGTCAGACACCGATCATGACGCTCAAACCTGGCTCGAGGAGCAAATCAATGCTCATCTGGGGCGTCTCCAGAATCATGGAGTTAGGGTGGAGGTTTGGTATTAGACAGCACAGATTCCTCGTCAAGATCTGTGTTTATGTCATTTAGACGAGAAGATCAGATTGACGTGCAGGCTGTGCTCTTTAATGTATAACGAGTGTTACAAAGCAATGTTTCGTTCCTCACTTCGCCCCCATTGTATGTCAAGTTACACTACTACAAAGAGCCACGCGGTAGGGTTAGTAATAAATGTTATAAACTCTCTCCCACTAGCTCATATAGCCGTAATAGCAAAGGAATCATTATGATTAAAATGGCTACACACTTTGCCCTGCCCATGGGCTGACTGTCACCAAAGCTATATGTGATATTAAAAGAGATGCATAGACGTGAACACCGTTAAACAGATCAAAATGGGTCGTCATATTCAAAAACTCAAAGGAGAGGAACTATGCTGTGATGCCCGTGTGAATTTTTTGAAAAGTGGTGGGCTCACTAAACTGAAACAATTTCAAACATGCCTCTCCAAATACAAAATCACAGTGTTCAGGGAACGTCGGGGGAGGCAAATCAAATATGAGGGGCCTACCCGTGCCTGAGCATTCCTTTAAGGGTTACCTGGATTTGTATTTTCACGATGATAAGCAAAATTATTTCGATGTCAAAACATCCTTGAAAACCACATTTAGGTGCGGGTACTTTGCCGTGATTGTCGTGTGGCGTTCAACATAAAAACGAGCGCAAATGCAAATCCACGTGCAAAAAGTATAAAGCTAATGCGGTTTGCAGTGGAGGTCGATCTATGACCTGTAAAGACTGTGGGCGTTGGTTCAAAGACCAAACTTGTTTTGATAACCATAAACGTCTCGGTTTTTGTAGAGGTCACATGTCGATTTGTGATGTCAAAAAGGTTTGTGAAGTCTGAGAGCAATTTTTTAGTTTGGAAAGAGCAGAATTTTCACACAGTTTTATAATAATTATTGTAGAGTATGTGAGGCACATCATCCTTTGGTCATTTCTGCTACACGAAAAAGGCCCCATCCAACCCGTCAGTGGAAAAGAGCAATTACTTGTTCGTGTTCTATGATTTTGAATGCAAACAATAAATGGTTATTCAGGGTGTGGCCAACACTTACTTGCACTAACCTAATCTATGTGTTGCGCAGACGTGTTGCAAGGCCTGCATTCATATTGATTGAAATGACCATAATTGCACTGAATGCGGTGCGATAGGAGTCGCATATCCAAGGGTGATAGCCACTATGATCCAATATTTTTGGATATCTCTAGCAAATTAAAACAACAACATTCAAGGACATCGTCCTCCTACCCCCAAAGGCCAAGAGCTATGATGTAAATTTTATTTTAAAAATATATAATGAAGGTAAAATAATGGACTCCAGAGCTCATAATGAACGGTGGGAAAACCATGTCCATGCGTTATGGCCCACTCTACTTTATTGACTCGTTGAGCTTTCTTCCAATGGCGTTGTCCAAAATGCCAATGACATTCGGCTTGGACGATTCCTTGGCCAAGGGATATTTCCCCATTTTCAATAAAAAAAGAAAACGTGGGGTATAGAGGTCCTTGCCACCAAAGCAGGATTACGACGTTGGTGAGATGTCAGTTGAGGAAAAGGAGCACTTTGAGAAGTGGTATGATGCGCTGCTCAAAGGAAATTATTTCTTGACCTGAGTTGGAACTGTATTGAGTGAAAGATGTAGAGATCCTACGGAAAACCTGCCTAAAGTTTAGAGATATGATCATGGAAAAAGCAAAGGTGGATCCTTTCACAGAGGCGTGTACGATCGCAGGAGCAGCCATGTTGGTTTACCGCGAAGTCACCTTAAGGAGAATAACGTTGGTATCATCCCTAACGGTGGCTACCGGCGTGCAGGCTAAAAGTGGCATGTCGCTGAACAATGGCACTTCTAGGAGGCCCGTCAACGCGTTGTCTTTATGCTTTATGCTTTATGCGGGCAACGGCGGTGAGGAATATGTATTAGGGCGATGTGTAGACGGTGTTGTTAAAGCTGGAGATACCACCGTCTTCCATTTCTGGGCTGTTATTGGCAAGGGTGCACTCTCTGTTATTTTGATAGGACCACCCCTATCAAAAAAAAACATTCGCGATGAGACCATGTAGACGCGAAATGAAGCGACCATGGCCTGGGTGGAATAGTTTAAGAATGCCGGCTACACGGTCGTAGATATGTGGGAGTGTAGTTTAATGCGATGAAACGCACAGACAAGGACTTGAAACAATTGGTACTCCAGCACAAGGTATACAGCAAGGACTCCCCAGTCCCAGGGACGAATTCTTTGGCGGGTGTACAAATTTTCTCAAACTCCTCCAAACTCTTCCACGAAGCAGATCTTTCTTGTGGAGAGAAGATCAAGTACTTGAATTTGTGTTCATTGTATTTTTACATTTGTAAATACATAAAATATCCTTTCGTCCACCCTAATTTTCACTTGAACCAAATTGTCCGTATAGATCAAGTATAAGGCATAGTCAAAGTTACCGTGACGCCTCCCCAGGATTTATTCATGCCCATATAGCCTACACGGATGCACGAAAATGTTAATGTTCATTTTGTATAGGAAATGCGGGGAAGAGAAGAACAAATACGCATGTCAGCACAACGACAATAAAGATTGCTGGTTAACAGGCGTATGAGTGGTTGACAAGATCCAGAAGGCCATTGAGAAAGGCTATATCACTGAAACCGTACACGAAGTGTGGGAGTAGGATATATTTGTTTACGATCATCAGACACGTTCTTCGGATTGTTTCACGGATACATTAATTCTTTTTTGAAAACTAAACAAGAAACCTACGTGTGGCCATGTGTGGTGTACCTCACAAGATAAGAAGCTAGCTTATATTCTAAACTATGAGGAAAGGGAAGGGGTAAAACTCGATTTCGATTCTGTTTGTAAAAACCCTTGTCTCCGCACACTAGCTAAATTCTTTTTAAATTCACTATGGGGAAAGTTAGGGAAAATAACCGATTTCCCACGCGTAGCCATTGTCAACGACTATCAGGGCATGCACAAGTACCTTACGGATCCGTATATCACCGTGGAAATTGTCATTGATGTTAATGATGAGTTTATGTTCATCAATTACAAAGATGCGCATGACTAGTTGCACCCTAACTCTAACACAAGTGTGGCGGTGCATTCTACACGACTGCTATGGCTAGGGATTTCTTATACAGCATCCTTGAAAAATTGGGGGACCACGTGTTGTATCATGATACAGATAGCGTTCTATTCACGGAACGTCCCGGCGATTGGAGTCCACCAACCTAAGACATTTTGGGTGGCCTCACTGATGAAATTCAGGATCACGGTCCGGGTAGCTATATTAGCGTCTTTGTATCTGGTGGCCCCAAGAATTACGCGTACTGAGTTTATGTTGGTGGCAATCCTGCCAAAACAAAAACGGTGTGCGAGGTTCGCGGGATCACCATAGGCTACGGCGATGGGAACTACGTTAATTTTGACGCTTTGAAAGCAATAGTCACCGAACAGGCTGCGGTAGGTACACTCCGTCGAGATTGTAAGGTAGCAACTTTATAAATCAGCCCACGCGGTATGCTATACCTCCACACATGACTGCAGAATAGTTTGCCTAGCTACGCCCAAGGCTAAATTTAGAGAAAGCCTTAAGTCCTTAAACTATTTCTTGACTGTCTGGAAGGAGTGATGGGGGAGGGGATATGTCTTTTTTCGATGTCCTAATGGTTTGATCTACTAAATAAATTTTACTTTTTGGTTCCCTTCCTAATAAAATCAATTATTCCTTAAATACTTAGTTAATTAATTATGTTTTGTCTCATTAATATATGGGCTGGATTTTTTTTAACTGTTAAAGATTTAACCACGCCACACATTATTTTAACAGCAGTGCTACCCACATTTGTTGGTTTTACATGGAACCTTAAACCAGGTCTCCCTCTTTTCAGAATCTTTATTACTGTGAATAGCTAATTATGAATTTATTAATAATTAATTATCATATTCCACACATGTAAAGCAAATAACATGATAACTTTAATAGATTTTTATTTTATTTATAAAAAGATGAGTTTAAAATACTTAATAATTTAAGGGCACCAACCTGATTTAAAATATTTTATGTTATTTCAGGGTGGACAAAAAAAGATATTTGATAAAATCTTATCTATTGGACATATTTTAGTTATAAAAGTGAATTTATTTGTTTCTTCAACGTTTATATGACTGTCTATAGCTTTGTGGGACCATAGATCGATTTCATACCTTATTTACTGTTACCATAACGGCCACAATATAACTATTGGTAAAAAGTTTTGATAAACACTTTGATTGAGAAAAATGGTAGTTTAATAAGATTTTCGTTGATGATAATTTTCTATTAAATTAAGTGTATAATGGTACATTTTTTTTGTCAAATCTGTTTTTTTCACTAAATCAATTCTGGAAATCCAAACATTAAAACTGACCATATCTTAGACAATTATTAATACAAGAGTAAGAAGGTTTACATAATTGAAAAGCAAGGAGAAATATTGTATTTGGTTTACGAGCTTAAAGACACTTTACATGATATCTCTGCTTTTTTAAGGTTTGGAAAGTAAATATCTTTAAGTAAAAAATATTGTAGTTCTGTACTGTTTTTAAGAATGTATGTCTGTTGGCAAAGATACCTGAAACTTCATAACCGATTGTAGTGCATTTATTTATATTCATTAGGATGTCTGCTAAGGGAGGCTCTCACATACATACAGTCAGGGTTTGAATCTCCGTTAAAGATACGGCCGGATTTATTTATATCTGTAACTTAGGACATCTGGAACCAATTAACCAACTGCGGTGCGGTTTTTACTTAATTTTTATACTGGACCAATATCCAGGCAGGTTTTAGGATTATTTGTGTATAACCAGGTGTTTTGGTGTGAGTCCCGGTGAAGGGCCAGCCGATTGTTTGTATATATTTATGGAACCACATAATTACTATGGTGTAATTTATATTATTCTGTAGAGTATTAATCCAACATTTTTAGTGTAATAATTATAATCGGGTGTTTTGGTGTGAGTCCCGGTGAAGTTTCATTAGGATATTTGTATAATATATATATATATATATATATATGGAACCACTTAACCGATTGGGATGTAGTTTTTCTTTCTTGGTAGAATATTAATCCAGGCATTATTTAGCATGATAAATCAGGTGTTTTGGAGTGATCCCGAAGAAGTTCCAACCGGATATTTTTTTATGTTGCCTAGTATTTATGGTATATTTTAGCCCATTTTTGTGCAGTTATTTATATCTGAAGGAATTCCATTTATCCAATAATAGATTTTATATGTCAATAGGATTGGGCTGAGAGTCCCCGGTGAAGTGGTGGCCTGACATGTGATGACGTAATTTGCTGGTTTACAGCCAGGTTTAATAAATCATCCCGGTGGTAGTGGAGTAGGTTTAAAACCGAGATCCTATTGTGATTTTGTCTCCCGGTGATGTTCCGTTAGACCTAACAGTAAAAAGTTTGGCGTTCACAATTTTCTGAGGATGGTAGAAATATTTTTATTTGAATGATCGTATTTTTAAAACCAACTATATCGTTAGTGAGGACATGGTTGTATCTTAGTAAAAATTTAATTTTTAAATGTCATTTGTTCATATGTTATTGCTCTTTAGTTTTCTACGTATTATAACCTTTCATTGCCAAACAAGCATCATACTATTATATCCAATTCACATCTCTTTGACGGAATTTTTAGAGATGGTAATGAAAAATAAAATATACTCCATTCAAAAAACATTTAAAGAAATGTAGACAATTTATTCTATTGCAAGTTTCCGTGCTACAGCGAGAGGGATAACATAGCCAAGAAAAGATGTTAGAATATATTTATATATCAAACAAAATTTACAACCACTTCTTACTACCCTTCTGAGCTATAAGCATAATAATACGTGAGTGAGTTATTGTAAAGGAGATCGGATTGAATGAGGATGTAACCATATTTACATGGAGGAAAGGTTCGAAACAATTTAGGAATAAACACCCTCAATAGGCTCGGCTGAGATTCTAGCCCTAACATCCCCATAATTGACAAACTGGACTAGAATTGCTAGATATTTAAACACGTGAAATATGATTCGTTTAACAACTAATCGATTGTTTGAGTTTATATATTTTTTATCTTATAAAACATAAGAGTGTATTTATTTAGCCCAAAGGCTGGCTACCCTTGGCTGGTCTGTATAAGTAGACCTTAGCCCTCAATTTCCATTTTCCCAATTCCATACATTACAATGTATTGGGCAAAAGTGTGTTCATAAGCTCAAGAACAGGTTTTATATCAAGGAGGTGGGAACAATTTACTAGTAAATTCGTATCGCCACCCATATCCCATCCCTGTTAGTAAAGATGTAAGGATTTATTGATTTAGGCCTACACTAATTTCTAGTAAGGGCTTTTCACGCTAAATTATTTATTTTAAAAATTATATTTTTTTAATACTACGTTTAAATATTTTAAAATAGTTACTGGCTCATTACTGTGGCATAGAAAAGTTTCAATGTGCTTATTCCTTTTTTTCAAGGAAGCAATATATTAATATGTAAGTTCAGATAAATCCGCATTATGTAGGTTCAGAACCAAATAATATATTATATATATATATATATATATATATTTATATATTTAGTGCCGCACCGCACCCATTCGGGTTTTACGCCTGTATACTATTAGTTAATGTTAAGGATGGCTGAATTTACAGGAAGTGTGCCCACATTTGCGTAAAGAAAGAGTTGAAAACCTTTTATGAAAAACCCTCTCAGTGAACCCGAATATCCCCGTCATTGTCAGTTTAGTCTATTGAGAGGGTAGCATCTTAGAACATGTGACCACCGAAACGGTTGAATCGTGTTATACGTAGTCTTCTTATTAAATGAATTTTTTTAGTTTGTTCTGTTTGGCCTTCGAGTCAGTGCTTGCTGTCATGAAATTCTTATAGCAAACCAATCTTGCTCCATGGTTAAATAGGCCAGCGTGGCCTGAATTTACAAAACACAATACAAGCAACGTCCTCTCCAGCCATGCGTTTCGATAGTTTAGAGTGTAGTTATCAATTGGATGTTACAGGCTAGACTTCCAGAGTCAAGGAGGTATTAGACAAGAGAATTTTCTAGGAGGGTCAAAATAAGGAGTGGCGATAGGGGAGGATCATATACGAAAAAGTGTGAGGAAGACAACGTATAAACTAGCTTGGATGTCAAGTTAATTTAGTACGTTTTTCCTGTGACAAGGAGGTCAGGGCTCAAATCCTGATTGGGTTTGATGAGGTTGCATTTCTTAAGTGGTTTCTCATGCGGTGTATTCCAGTTAATCATGACGTGGAGGACAAGGTTCGAATCTTGTGTTAAAAAGTACGCAAATGAAATACATCATAATTTTGAAAATAATTGTTTATTGATTATTATTATTATTAATATTATTATTAATAATAATACCACTACGTCTTACTACCCGTTCGGGCTATACGCACTTACGCTAATGTGTAATGGAAGGGTGATTGTGAGATGAAATGGAGGACCTACAGTTTAACGTGGAATCCAAACCACGGTGGAGGCCTGGAATTGCACATATTCACAAGTTATGATTAATACACGTCTTGACAAAGGTGTAGTAAAGGGTTTGGCAATCAGATACATCTGTGCCGGGACCGAGGATTGTACCCCGAACCCCCAGCACAGATGCCCGACACTTTACCCCTAGACCGCCAGGTCACCAGGGATTATTAATCAAAATTAACTTTATTCTGGTTAATATCTGACACCACTCTCTCATCGTCGATTTTTGTATATTTGTTCTACTTTCTTTGCAAATTACGTTTTTACATGACTTAAACATATTATTTTATTCTCTTCATGAGAAAATGTGTCAGCGTAGTTTGAATATTGACATATTAAAAAAAGGGATCTAAATGAATATTATGGAAAATTTCTCTGAACAAACATATTTTCACCACGTTGTATGAATTTAGTTTTAATAATATTAATAATATTTAGCACCGCGTCTTACTACCCGTTCGGGTTATACGCTTAAGTACTAATTACTCTAATGGATTAGGAATTGGGAGGGTTGAATTTAGAGGAAGTGAACCGCATTTGCGTGGAGGGAGAGTGAAAACCATTTAGGAAAAACCACCCCCAGTTCACCCGACCGAGATTCGAACCTCGATCTCCCGTCCTCGGCGGTCGAGCTCAACACGACTAGCGCGTTAGCCAACTACGCCACCTAGGCGGGTGAATTTAGTTTTCTTTGCGAGTCTAACTTTACTATAAGGTCCTTACTAATTATTTATCGTTCTTGGATACGATTCAAGGGAGAGATTTAGGAAATCATATTTGAACTTGAGTTGGATATAAAATATAATTTTTTTCGATGGGTTTGCCTTGTAACATTCCATGAACTACTGTTGGATGTGGTGTATCAAGTATTCGATTTTAGGCAAATTTTTTTTTTTTCACCATCGCGTCTCACCACCCGTTCGGTTTAGACGCCATCCCCCTCTTCGGTTGAAACCTTCTGAGAGTGATTTTGTTGAAATAATCCCACTATTGTACAAAATAGCTTAACAGAAGTAAAAAATAAGATTGCTTTGGACACTTTGTTCAACACTTCAATAAAAACATTTGTTTGTGTGAAATTGTAATAGTATATTTCTTAATTTTTTCAAATTTATTTAACCGTCAGTTTGGCTCAGATGGCAACGTGACATCTTCATGATCTAGAGTTCAAGTGTTCAAATCTTGAGAGTTCAATTTTTTTGTTTTTTAAATTTATCAGACTGAAAAAAAAAAAACCTTTAATTTTAAATTTTTGTATTAATCATTATATAATTTGTTTTAAAATTTTGTATAGAAGTATATAAGGTATTTGAGCATATGTAGAATACCACAAAATTTTTATTTAAAATAATTTAATAGGTTAGTAAATTAAAATCAATACATTGATTTTGAAATTTTGTATGTTGTTGATTATTTAAAAATAAAATTATTGGGTTTATAATATAAAAATATACATATTTAAAAATAAGGCTAAGCAAGCTAATTGCATAGTAACAACATTTAGTGCATAGTTATGTTTTAAAAATAGTTGCGAATATAAAATAATGTTTTACTGAAGTCAAATTATTAACAAGTGATTTTTTATTCCGAAATAATATTAAAACGTACTCTAGTTAGAATTGATCTATTGAATTTTTGAGATTCAGACGAGCACGCTACCAAGTGAACTAAATAATATATGAAATATTCTGAAAGTTTAACTCATAATTATATAACCCGATAAATTTTTGAGACAATAAACTTAGATGCAATCAAATGGAAGATGTTTCCTAATAAAACCAAACAAACCGAATTACATGATACACTCAATACAATAATAGTGTTTACTTTCAGTGACGCATCTTGTAGAATGGCGGATTGTGGCATCCCTTCGCTTTAATATTTTGGTACGTCAGGGTTTTACAGTGTTGTCAGATTGAAAACTCATTCACAAGCGAAACAACGCCACACCAACTCGCACGAGATTAGCAACCTTTAAAAATTAGCTCTGTTTTGGTACAGCCTGCGATTTGTGAGATAATTAGTAGCGAGATTTTTTTTTTTGCAACTTTCAAAATTATGGGTCCAGGGGTGGCCAACATTATTTTCTGTCTTACCACTATCTACATTATATGCTGTTTGCATTGTGCGTGTAGCTATAGTCCAAAACCTCAAAACTTACCTGACTACTGCCCTTTTTCCCCATCGTGGACAGTAAAAAATAGGGCTATTTGGAGATTGAAATAGGGGATGAACAAAGTTATTCAAATTTTAGCAACAAGTGAAGTTGACCGAAATAACCGATCTATTTGTTTTCTGATGCAATAGACTATATTTTTTATTTAATCTACGGTGACCTTAATGTTGGAACTTAAAATTACTTTGCGTGCCATTAGTGTCGTGTGTTAGTCATCTCTGCCCTACTTGACAGACAATACCTGTCTCGCAAGGTGTTTAGCTGGGGAGAACTGCCTGGCTAGTCACTAGTCTGACATCACCTATTCTTACAGCACAAACGTTTCAAGACCTAGAGAGCCCTGGGCTGCACGATGAATCCCGGTCTAGTGTAATAAAGGAGATTTTTATTAAATAATTTCACACTGTTATCAAATCTAACCTAATCACGTGCGGGTAAGTTTGTTAGTAGCGCTACATTACTCCTGACTACACCATTATAGTAATGTGTAATGCCCGGACGATAAATAAGACGCAAAGCAAAGAAACATTTATTTTTTGATAAATTAGTATACGAAATATACAAAATTCGCTAGCCAAAAAAGTTATTTATGGTTATTACTTCACTGTGAAAGAGCCTTAGCCTATATGTAATTTATAACTAATAGTATATTTGTTTTATTTATTTGAGGTATTTAACATGCACGTTATGCACCGAGTGATTATATCAGCAAACGAGAATTTCTATGAGCAATAGCGAGAGAGCCTTCCAATTCTGCCGGGAAAGGTATTTTCACACACCTTCCAGGGTTCTTTTAAATGCCACAATCGACTTGGCACGACGACTTTAATTCCTCTCCGAATGAAGTTGTGCTACATATTTTAAACATTCAAGAAAAATTCATCGACCTCAGCTGGGTTTGAACTAATAGTTAGGATCCAAGATATCAATCTGTATAAAGAAAATGTTTCGACATATTTTTTGTAAATATTTTAGACAAAATCATAATTAATGTAACTTATTTGTCATATTATTATTATTGTAACTGATTGTAGGCCTATCTATACATGTTAAATTGTATCAATATGTATCTGATTAAATAAAAATGTGGACGAAAATTAATGGTCTAAGCTACTACTAATTCTTCATAGCAACGTGGAGTCTACTTGTTTTAGCTCAATCATTATTACAAAGAATTTAAAATACTCATAAACTACAAAAATATAGCCTTCAAGAGAATAAAACATTGTTGGTATACAACTGTTTTAAACTATGATAATATAACTATAGAAATTATGATAGAATTTAAAAAATAAACACACGTAGGTTAAACTCCGTATGAGACTCCGTATGAGATTTTAACATAAAGGTTGTAGCGCAGACTACGAAATACATAATTTATTTGGTCTTTAAATTAGCTTGGAAGCAGTAATAACTGTTGGCTTAATGCAAAACATAAATGTTTAGAACATGTATGATTGTTAACTGCATTAGAAACTGTATTTTGCTAGTGCATTACTTGATAAAGTTAATAATGTGATCCATCCTCCTTTTAGACAAGCGCCATTTAACTATTATACACTATACGTGGACATTAACGGCCAGCTAGCACACACAAACGAGCTATTTATTATTATTATTATTAGCACCGCGTCCTACTACCCGTTCGGGTTATACGCACTTACGCTAATGTGTAATGGTAGGGTGATTGTGAGATGAACTGGAGGACCTACAGTTTAACGTGGAATCCGAACCACGGTAGAGGCCTGGCATTCCTCACATAGCTATTTATTAATATGTTTGAATGCCAGGAAAACTTCACTGTTTCTAAGATAACCTTCATATAGTCAATCTTAAATCAATATGACAAGGAAAGTGTGTTTAAAGCAATTGTTGAGGGTTGGATTTTTTGTGTGTTTTTTAGTACCGCGTCTTACTACCCGTTCTGGTAATACGCCTAAGTACTAATTACTCTAATGTGTTAGAAATTGGAGAGGTTGAAGTTAGAGGAGGTGAAACTACATTTGCGTGGAGGGAGAGTGGAAAACCATTCAGTAAAAACTACCCCAATTGGTGACCTGGTGGTCTAGGGGTAAGGTGTCGGACTTCTGTGCTGAGGGTCCGGGGTTCAATCCTCGGTCCGGCACAGATTTATCTGAATGCCAAACCCTTCCTTCACCTCTGACAAGATGTGTATTAATCACAACTTGTGAATGTGAGGAATGCCAGGCCTCCACCGTGGTTCGGATTCCACGTTAAACTGTAGGTCCTCCATTTCATCTCACAATCACCCTACCATTACACATTAGCGTAAGTGCGTATAACCCGAACGGGTAGTAAGACGCGGTGCTAATAATAAAATAATAATAATAATAATAAATAACTACCCCAATTCATCTGAGCGAGATTGAAACTCTATCTTCCTATCCACATCAGTCGAGCTAAACAGGAAACTAGCACGTCAGCTAACTACTCCACCGGGGTGGGTCTGTGAGTTGTTGATAATCTCATTGTAATAAAAACATTATTGATTGAACTTAAAAAAGAAAGCCCCAAATTAATCATAGATTATAGACCAGTGTGATATCTTCTCGAACACTCACACAATAAAATATTCAATATCTTATATTAACCAAAATAACAAAGTAAAATAAATATTCTAGGAAATACGGTAAATAATTTATATTTTACTGCATCGGTAGTCATGCGGACAGAAAATTTCTCATATGGTCCATTTTCAGTAATGGATGAAACAGGGTTCTAGGCCTGGCCGGGAATATTGAGACAAGTTTTCCTAAATTTTTTCCCAACTTTCTTCCAAGCCAATGTGGCTCCATCATCTTTAATTTGTATCTTTTTCATCACTAGCCCCCAGAAATTAATAGTAAAGATGGTTGAAATAGGTAATATTATGTTACATATAAATATTCTCCTATAGTTCCCTCTGGACCATATTATCCTCTTTGCGGAAGAACGGTATTTCCCCTTCCGGCTGACCCACAAAATCCATTATAGATAGGACTGTCAGCATTTCCAGGGACACACAGAAAAACACCTGATTAAACTAATGTTAAAACCTGTCTGAATATAAAAACTACGTTGATCTATATACACAACATCCATCCGAAACTTTAACAGGGACTCGAACCCCAAAAGCTAAATCTATCATGCTTCAATTTGCCTGATTGATATCCTACGGAAAATAATTAACTACGGAATTAGTTGTTCACAAATATCCGGCTGGTTCTTCACCGAGACTCACAACACAAAACATAATTAAATCATGTTAAAACTTGCTTGGATAAATATTCTACTAAAAAAACTATATTGCAATCGGTTAAGTGGTTCCATAGAAATATACAAATATCCGGCTGAAACTTCACCAGGATCACACCAAAACACCCAATTACAATTACTATAGTAAAAAATGCCTGGATAAATACTCTACAGAATAATAAAACTACTCCACAGTAATTGTGTGGTTCCATAAATGTATACAAGCAATCGGCTTGCCTCTTCCCCGGGACTCACACCGAAACACCTGATTATACATAAATCATGCTAAAACCTGCCTCGATATTGGTTCAGTACAAAAGTAAAAACTGCACCGCAATTGGTTAAGTGGTTCCCGAGGTCCTAAGTTACAGATATAAATAAATCCGGCCGTATCTTTAAAGGAAAATCAAACCCTGACTGTATGTATGCGAGAGCCTCCCTTAGCAGACATCCTGATTGAAAGAAATAAATACACTGCAATCAGTTATGAAGTTCCAGGTATCTTTGGCTATAGACATACATTCTTAAAAACAGTACAGAGCTATAATTTTTTTTTACTTAAATATATTTACATTCCAAACCTTAAAAAAGCAGAGATATCATGTAAAGTGGTTTTAAGCTCGTAAACCAAATACAATATTTATCCTTGATTTTCAATTATTATTTAAATTTCCTAACTCTGATATTGTATTAATACTTGCCTACGACAATGCCATTTTTATTGTTTGAATTTCCAGAATTTATTTAGTAAAAAAACAGATTTGACAAAAATAACCACATAAATAATAAAAAAATAAACAAAATTAAACACATAATAATCACCATTATAGATTAAATTTATTAGAAAATGATAATCAACGTAAACTTAATAAACTACAACATTTCTCAATAAAAGTATTAATTACTAAAGCTTTTTACTAATAGTTATATTGTAACCTCTATGGTAACATTAAATAAAGTATGGAATCGAACTATGGTCCCACAAAATTATACACGGTCATAATAACTTTGAAGAAACAAATAAATTCACTTTTATAACTAAAATATGTGCAATGGATAAGATTTTATCAAATATCTTTTTTTTTGTCCACCCGGAAATAATATAAAATATTTAAATCTGTATTGAGACCCTTAAATTACAAAAGTTTTTTTAGGCTCGGCTTCTTACAAATAAAATAAAAATATTTTAGAGTTAATCTGTTATTTACGTTACATGTGTGGAATATAATAATTAATCATTTATAAATTTATAATTAGTTATACACAATAATGAATATTCTGGAAAAGCGGAGACTTGCTTTATGTTACCATGTAAGATGTGTACAATGTGGGTAACAGTGCCAAAATAATGTTTGACATGGTTATATTTTTAATAGCTAAAAAATGAGAGTAAACATAATTTATTGACTAAGCATGTAAATAATAATTATTGATTTTTATCATGATCAGAACAGTAAATTAAAATTAATTTAGTAAATCAACTCATTTGGGCATAGCTAAAAGACATAACCCCTCCCCCATCACTCCTTCCCAACAGTCAAGAAATAATTTAAGAACTTAAGGCCTTCTCTTATTCCATCCTCGGGCATAGCTAGGCAAACTATTCTGCAGTCATGTGAGGAGGTATAACATACCGAGCGGGGGTGAGCCAGTAAGTTGCTACCTTTTAATCTCGACAGAGGGTACATAGAGATACCACAGAAAATTATAAGAAACGGTCTTGGGACGTTATTTACCACTTCACAGACTAAAGTCTACCTGCCCGTGTACACCAAACGACGGATGATTATAATACGTTGCCGTTTGGGTATCAGAGTCCTTGTAAACGCACTCACCACGACTAAAAGATGATCATTCAGTTTGGCTGAGTAGTCATCCTTTTTCTTTCATTCAAGACAGTTCCACTAACACTAACATAACATTTTTCAAAGATTTGAGATTTTTCATATTTTTTTTGCATTAAAACTCACATATTTTTATTGATTTATTTTATGCACCCGGGATACTTTTTTATATTCTATTATCCACCAGTACAATCCTTCAACTACCTGATTATTTCTGGTCAAATAGAATTAGTTGTTTGTATATATATATATATATATATATTTGATTCTAGTCAAATACTTTTCTTGAACATATTTTAAATCGAAACCATCTTTCTGTGTATATATATTCAAATACTCATTAAACTGGTCTTAGTTATTTAGTACCGAGAATATCCCCACCATGACCTAAAAAATATATTATTATTTCTTCTATACAAAGACATATATATTTCAAGGTGTACTTGTAAATAAATATTATAAAACTGACATTAAAATAAATATTGTAACAATGGTTATCATGATCTGAGCTATCTTGCAAAACATATTTTCTAAAACTGTTAATTGTAGTGATTATGATTGTAAATAAATAGTCTTAAACTGTTATGTTTTTGTTTTAACATCTACTCCCAAACACCCCCCCCTATCCTATAATTTCAAGTTAATCTAGCTTATAAGGTAACCCTCAAACATTATGGAGAATTTGAAACATCCATCTGGGGATAAGGTAAGGTGGCAAGTTCACAAACACACACACGTACGTACACAAACGCATTTAAATTATTATGATAAGCCAAACTTATATTTTCATGTATCCATTTTTTAATCACTTTAATTCTACGCCATCTAGCGAATAAAATTAGTAATTATTACTTTTTCAATATCATGTGATAACACAGACACATACATATTTAATAAATGTTATTATTACTATTCATACAATAATGTAAATACGCTGTTGGGGTAGGAATAATGAAAGTATTTATGAGGGGAAAGTGCTCCTACATTTGTGTGGAGGGAGAGTTGGAAATAACCTCAGTTTAATAGGACAGTGTTCGAACTCCAACCTCCTCAACCAAACCATACCTGACAAGCTACGCTTAGTTACTTGAACGTCTCACAAGACCTAAATAATATTGGTGCTTGTAATTTTTAAAAAAACTTTGTTGTTTCTGTTGTATGCTATGAATGTTTTAAATAAAATTAATTAATCGCCTGCTGTTGGTCAATAAAATAACTAGTAAGAAAATGTTGTTTTTTTTATTTTAAAAATCCCTAGAAAATGTTGTTTGGAAACCCTTGGAGAGTCAAAGACAGGCAGGAGAGGGCAATATACATGTGTCAACATTGCCAGAATTAAATATTAAATAGCTTAGAGTAGTAAATTTTAAGCTTTATTGATTACACATGTGTAGTTAATATAGCTTTAGCAAAAAATATATTTATTTGGGCTGTAGGATATAAGTAGAAAGGAGGAACAATTATAATATTAATACTATCTTTCCACCAGTTTCACTGCTTAAATATTGATTTATAATTTTAACTAATATGGGCTTAAGGTAATTGTACTTATAGAATAGGAGGGGGTGTTTGGGTGTAGACGTTAAAACATAAACATAATAATTTAAGAATATTTATTTACAATCATAATCTACACAATTAACAGTTTTTTGATCGTGTGTATGTTAATTCAACATCACTCTGCGAGAACTTATATTAATTCATAAGTAATATTGAATACAATTATGAGGATCTTGAATTTATTTTAAATGTCATATGGAACAATCACGGCGGCTATATTTTGATGAAATAATATATAACTTTTACATATGTTCCTAAGTTAAATACCTGGGAAAAACCATGGTTGCTATATATTTTGATGAAATAATTTATAACTTTTTCCTAAGTTCATAAGTTAAATATCTAGGAAAAATCACGGTGTCTTTATAACTTTTACATAAAATTCATAAGTTGTAACGGTTTAAATATTTATAGAAGTGTTTATTAGTTTCTTTAATACAATTAAAAAATAAATGAACCTATTTTATATTTCCACCAAACATTAGTATATTTTTATAAAATTTGATAACTGTCTCAAATTAGGGTTTTGTGATGCCGCAGTGACTATAAATTTGTTTATTTAATAAATTTATTAACAAAAATAATAGAAAATTAAATGAACAGATTCTAAATTTCCTACAAATCGTTAAGGTATTTAAATATTGATTTAATATCACTATCACACATAAGAATATTTTGTCATTATAGACCCCCAAATATTTTATCCCTCTAATATACTACCTTTTCACCGCAAGTGTTTCTTATTCAATTATGACATTATTTGTTACGGTACCAATTAACTTTTCAACTAGATGTAAATCTGTTCTAGCAATACATTAAGTTGTTAACACTTTCATTGTTTAGTATTATATATGTTTTGTTTTACATGTTTCTAAATATATGTTTGTTACACCTTATTCCATTTTGGGTGTTTTAACTGCCAGCTTTATCATTCAACTATGTCTAATTTATATATTTACAACTTTCATATCCTTTACCGTCCAACTATACCAAATAAGTTTTTGTATAAATCCATGTAATTGAAAACATTTAACTCTAAGCTTTAAGTCCATTTATCTAATATTTATTTGATTATTCGAGTTTACATATTGTGGTATTTTAAAGTGTTATTAGCATTTAAATTATAATCATTCAACTATGTCAAATAAAACTTCCTATACAAATAAGTAATTGAAACTTGAATTTATTTTAAATAGGGAAAAATCACGGCGGCTATATATTTTGCTGACATAATTTATAACTTTTGCATAAGTTCATAAGATATATATCTAGGAAAAAAAATCACTGCCTCTATATAACTTTTACATAAGTTGTAACGCTTTAAATGTCTAGGGATAGTGTGTTTATTAATTCCCTTAACACAAATTTTAAAAAAATTAAACCGATTTTATATTTCCGTCAAACATTAATATAAAATTTGATAAATGTCTCAAATTAGGGTTTTGTAATGCTGCAGGGACTATAAATTTGTTTATTTAATAAATTCACTAACAAAATAATAGAAGATTAAATGATCAGCTTCTATATTTCCTGCAAACCGTTAAAGTATTTAAATATCGAGTTACTATCACACATAAGAATATTTTGAGTGCATGTGTTTCTTATCAAATAATAATCATTCAACTATGTCAAATAAAACTTCGTATACAACTAAGTAATTGAAAACATTTATCTCCTGTTGCAATTATCTAATAATGTTAGTCTATTTTAAAGTGATACAAACTTATAGAATATCTACCTTTTCACCGCATCTTTTTCTTATTCAATTACGTCCAACTATTCCAAATGAAATTTTATGTAAATCTATTTAATTTAAAACATTTAACTCTAAGCTTTAATCCCATTCATCTAATATTTATTTGATTATTAGGTTTTACATATTATGGTATTGTAAAGTGTTATGAGCTTTTAAATTATAATATTTTAAAATATTCATCTTGTCAGTGCATGTGTTTATTATAAAATTATAATCATTCAACTATGTCAAATTAAACTTTGTATACAACTAAGTAATTGAAACTTGAATTTATTTTAAATAGGGAAAAATCACGGTGGCTATATATAATAATTGTTTGAATATTTGAACTTACAAATGTTATTAAGTTTTAAATTAACATAAATGTATAAATTGTACATTTTTGACATTAATGAATATATTTGTAGCCAATTAACTTGATATGAAGTTGTTCTAATAATACACCATTATGATTCAAAATTATGTATATATATATATATATGTGGTGTATTTTCTTACCATACATGTTTACAAATTTAAGTTTGTTACGTCCTCATGACACTTGTTCTCGATATATTCACAGCTGATCCCACATTGATGTTGGTGTTATTAAATTTACGTAAAGTATTTCGTCATCATCATTTCCAGGGGGATGCATCATACCTCCGTTCAGACCCATGTCTATGGAGGGGGTCTTGTTGCCATCACTGGTAGAGGGGGGCATTGCCCCCCGTTATGATTCATGCTGGTGGAGGGGGCTACTGAACCCCCATTCGGAAGCAGCTCAGGCTTAGCTCCTCCGGAGCTTGTGATGGTCTTGCAGAGGTATATGTGTCTTATGGTCTTCACAATCTGATGTGACGATGTAGTCAAAGGGGACTTCCATACTATGGTGATGGCTGAGTCTTACTTTGTATTCCGCAATAAGGGATTTGGCCTTCGCCAGCTCAACTCGTAGATGAACGATTTCATCGATTTCTATAGTACACAATGAAACACATATATAAGGTATATTAATTATTGTAGTTCCCCTCCCCTTAAACAATATCGAAAATAGCCGCCCTAAACTCAACTTAAGGGCCAGTTTAAATATCGATTAAAAAATGTCCTCCCAGATACCGCAATGAATAAAAAACAAGCAACAGAAAAATATTAGGATGGGAAAAACATACATGGTCAAGTGACTGTTGCAGATCACAAGTCTTGCTAAATACGTGTTTTTTTCTCTCAAAATCCAACTATAGCTGTCCCAGCACCGCGTTTTGCTACCCGATTGGGCTGTACGCTAATGTGTTAGGGATGAGAAAGGTTGAATTTAGAGTACGTGCACTCGTATTTGCGTTGAGGGAAACCACCCTCGTTGAACCCAAATGGGTTCGAACCACGATCTCTCCATCCCCGACAAACGTGACGCATTAGAACTTTCAGCCACTGAAGCAAACCAGATTGGGTATAGATTAGGAATCCCCTCACTAATGATCCAGAGCTGTGGGGATGGGTGTGAGTAGCTTCAGAGTACAACCTAGGTGTATTACTATTTTTGGCACAAAGAGTAAAAGTAATTTCACATCTATGTCTGTTATTAGTCACCTACGTATTCCCAGGACGCAAACAAACATTTTTTCTGACTTCCAATCAGTAACTCGTGCTATCCCTACCGACCTACTCTTACACATCATGAGTGGCTACAATCAGGGAAAATATTAAGGGTGATTTCTCACTCCCCCTTAACACTGTTGTGTTTGTAAGTCGTGTGTTGGTGCAGAAACCCTTAAGTAGGTTTTCCTCTCAACATCTGCTCAAGTTATTTGTAAGCTAACCTAAACGTCAAACAATTCCCATCAACTCTTCAGGGCCAAAAGTTTTCTGTTGTAATGTCAAACACTCCCAGTATACCCATTTAACCCAACAGCTTGGTTTAGTTTAGTTGGTAGCGTGTCTGTACACTGAGACAAGGGTTTCCTTCGAATCTCGGGTGGTTGAATTAGGGGTGGTTTTCCACTCTCCCACTACGCGTGTTTATTTCCTCTAAATTCAACCTTTCCAGTTCCTAATACATTAGTACCTAAGCGTTTAACCCGAAGGGGTAGTAAGCAGCTGTGCTAAACAATAAAATAATAATTAAAAATTGTTGAGTTCATATAATATGTGTTCCGGATCACCAGATAATTACGTCCAAGCTTCCATTTTAGAAAATAAAATTGATAATAGTTATTGGAAGTTAGGGGTTTGACCCCACCGCAAGTAATTTTTTGGGTAAATATTCATATTTCGTATCCCAATTCCAACTCTGAAAAATTGATATACATTTCCCTTGGTAAATCTAATTTATTTAAACTTACTTCCTTCGTGCTATAAATATTAGATATGTAGGCTCTGTGAGTATTGTAAATGGACAATCATAAGTTTTAATAAATATTCAAGGTAAGCTAAACAAATCCACGCCATAGTATTCAATTTAAAGGATATATTATAGTTTCCTTCATTCATGTCGGGCGTTTTTAGGGAGGCTTTCCATTCTCCCTCCGTGCAAATGTGGGTACACTTCCTCTAATTTCGGCTTGAGACCGTTATAGTAAAACTAGTTTTTGTTTGACATATTGCTACTCTCTGGAAACGACACAAGTCCATAGCGTAGACTGATTGTTTTAAATTGTATTTGAGATTACATATTATTATGTCGACAAAATATAGTTGAGATTATATTTAAAAATTAAATTTCTTTGTTTGTCATTTCTGTTAACTCATAATCAGCAAAGATAACACTTTATTAGTAAATTAATTCTGGTACCTTTTCAACAGGCAAACTAACTTGTCATGTGTAGGTTGCTACTCCTTCCCAGTATTTGAATATCCTGGAATTTACGACTAGGCTTGTATTCTACCATCCACAACAGTTACAATTGAGAAATAAAAATGACGTTAGATCTTGTGCGTGAATTTGATATTTAAACCTCAAAATTAGTTCCTTTTTCCTTCTCCTTGGGTATCAACAATAAAACAGGTAGTGATATATCTTACCTTTATAGTTGATTGTAGATGCAATTTTTTTTCTTACAGAGTGACGTTGAATTAACACACACAGCCACATGATCAGTGAATTGAATTCCTTTCCCCGACAGTATTTATAACCTTTCAAGTGATTAATACAGCTCATGTGGTGTGTCCGGCTATTAGTTGTCTAATAGTCTCTGCCTTAATATCAGTTATCTATCAAAAGTGACTGTTACGGATCACGGACTTGACGTATGAATTTATTTAATTTATTTGGTAGGAAGAACAGAACTATAGTTGTATTCTGCTAGAAAGAGCAGGCAGATCATCTGCAGTTCACATGAGTCCTTTACCAGCTGTCAGTATCTCACTGACTTGACTTATGAATGTAAAATTGGTTTGATATCATTTCTATTATCTCATAATCAGCAAAGATAACACTTTATTAGTGATTTAATTTTGATACTCTTCCAAGATCACATGAGTCCTTTACCAGCAGCCGGTATCTCCCTAACTTGACGTATGAATATATTTAATTTGTTTGGTAGAAAGAATAAACACAATTTTTTTTTTTTTTTTTTTTTTTTTTTTTGCAATCATGGAACAGAATTATAGTATAATTCTGATAGGAAGAGCAGTTTAGAATCACTAAGAGGGACAGTTTAGAATATTCACACATAATTTGCTGTCAAGTGTATCTTGACGTAATTGTGCTTACCGGTCAAAACCCTACTATAGAAGTCCTTTTACTGTAGATAATATGGGTGACCTGGTGGTCTAGGGGTAAGGTGTCGGACTTCTGAGCTGGCGTCCGGGGTTCAATCCTCGGTCCCGGCACAGATTTATCTGATTACCAAACCCTTCCTTCACCTCTGACAAGATGTGTATTAATCACAACTTGTGAATGTGAGGAATGCCAGGCCTCCACCGTGGTTCGGATTCCACGTTAAACTGTAGGTCCTCCATTTCATCTCGCAATCACCCTACCATTACACATTAGCGTAAGTGCGTATAACCCGAACGGGTAGTAAGACGCGGTGCTAATAATAATAATAATAATAATACTGTAGATAATAATTACATCGTTAATGACACTTAGCGCTCACGTGATACAAAGATCCATGTCACGGAGCCGGCTGGTGTTGAACATGTATTGAATGCCCTGGGGCCCCGGAAAATTACCGTAAATGCTCTCTTCGAACTTGGAGGGAGATCTGTGTGCCAAGCTTGTGGGCACTCGTTAGTAATAAGGCTGAGTTGCTCTCAGTCTGTGGATTCTGAGGGGTGAGCTCCAAACACTGACTGGTCCCGAGTTTGAACCTCCATGCCGGCACGTCGCGAGAGGAGTGCCCGAAACTGCACGTCCTCCCCCCACGTCAGCCCCATCCATTGGGCACATTAATGGGCACACATTAAAATCAAATGGGCTAAGCCCATCAGCCCTAGCCCTGGGGCTATGGTCTCGGTAAATCAGCCGCTCAAGAAAAATAGCCTCGGGGCTGTTAGTATGGTGGGGTGGGGAATCAACCGGATGTGGAAAGTAGGTTAATTGACATCACAATACACTCTCTCGGTCCTAGCCTAAGGAAGGGAGGTATGGGTGGGGAAATTAACCGGATGGGGAAAGTAGGTAAATTTGTTGCCTGGGGGCTGTTACAGGTGGTCGTACTAGACTACTTAGATCAATACATTGTGTAAAATATTTACAGATGAGAAGGCATGATGGAGAATCCAAGTCTAAGGGCCGCTTTACATCCAAGAAATAGCAATAACATTGTTGGTAGCAAAAGTTAGAAGCAAATCATATACTGAAAATTCAAAAATGACACCTGGACACGGGTTCGATACCCGTGTTCAGGAGTCATTTTTCAATTTTCAAACTATTTTATGATTGTTTTGGTAAATGTAGATAGCAAAATGTTAATAGCAATGTATATTTATATATGAATGCACATATATGTTTAATTATATATGTATATTTGATATATTATATATAATATATGAAACTACATATACATGTAAATATATGAAAATGTATATATTTATGTATATATGAATAGGCATATATGTATATATAAAATATACTATATCATATATATTATATGTATATATAAATATACATATATGTGCATATATGAGCCCCTGAGAATACAATGGTGTAAGTCACTTTTTTCATATTTGAGTTAACAATGTAAGCATGTGAAGAATTATTCATTCTGTCATCTGGTAAAGTGGTGTAGATCATACTTTATAATTTTGCCGCTATATTACACTACATATTTGAGCTTGTTAACACGCCAACGCGTTTGTTGACAGAACAAGTGGTGTAAGTCGTGATGTGCTTTTTAATTTAGAGGTCTGGTTCAAATTTCTAAGTTATAATGACCACACTTAGTGATTTTACGATCAAAAATGATTTAATCAATTCATCATCTGGCTCCGAGTATGATCCAGAAAGTGAAACAACCTCCAATGAAGGTAAGATAATACAATTAAGCTGCTATTGAAAATGATTTTATATGAATAATTTTGGTTATGTTTTTATGTTGCTTAAATCTTTTGTAGGGCCTAGTTAAAAATAATCCATTAGGCATTGCTTATTACTAATGCAACCTATATTGTTTCAATATAACTGTTTGCTAACTGTAATTTTTGTTTTAGGTGGGAATATTGAACCATAAAAAATTCAAATTAATTGGATAATGAAAATTATTTCATGTGAAAAAGTTGGGTTATGTTTTTATGTTGAATAAATCTTTAGTAGGCCTAAATAAAAATATATTATTAGGCATTTTTTATTTTAGGAGGGAATATTGAACAATAAAAAATTCTAATTTAGTAGATAAGGCCAATTATTTCACGCGAAAAAGTTGAGTCAAGTTTGTACGTTGCTTATAAGTAGTGTGGGGGGCACCTCGGAACAGCCCTCAGGCGTTGTTATTGTAACAGGTATCCTGTTGTGACGTCACCTGTTGTTATTGCAACCTGTATCCTGTTGTGACGTCACCTGTTGTTTTCATTGCCTATACACCGTTTTTTGTTAAGAAGGGAGAAACTTCTCATCCTGTGAGGTATAGTCCGTTTACGCTAAGAAGGTACTTCTCAGGGAATCCCCAATTCCGCTGACGGGTCAGGGGTGTTGCCCTTACTCCCAGCCCCCTGCCCCTGCCTCCCGCCCTCCGGGGCTCCTAAGCTGTAAGGTACCCCCGGTCTATATTAGTGACGCGTTGTTGAACATGATCGTGCCTGTCGCAAACTTTGCCCCGCCCTCGAACATGACCGTGTTTGTCTGCAGATCGTCGCCGAAAACCACCCTGGTTCCACGTGCTTGTCTGGCACCCGGGTACTCCCTGCACCCCCAGGCCCCAAAACCACCCCGAGTTCCCACTCATATAGAGCTAGTATTGCGATGTGACGCGTTGTTATTGCAACCTGTATCCTGTTGTTGTTGTTCCTGCCCTTAAACATGTACGTGCTTGTCTGGCACCCTCACATCCTCGTAGACCGTGCTTGTCGAAGGCACCCCCAGGCCCCAAAACCACACCGGTTCCCACTCATATAGAGCTAGTATTGCGATGTGACGCGTTGTTATTTCAACCTGTATCCTGTACGTGTTTGTCTGGCACCCTCATATCCTCGTTCCACCGTGCTTGTGTCCCGGGGGGGCATTCCCTACACCCCCCGACCCCGCCCCCCTACACCCCCCGCCCCCTACACCCTCCTCCCGCCAGGTAGATATGACCGTGCTTGTCTGCAGCCCCCCAGACCCCCCCTTTGGTAATCAATCGTCGCTCGGGAAAGGAGAATAAAACACGACGGATAGAGAACCCCACTGGGTCAAAACCCTTTGTGCTAATAGAGGGAGCATTGATGGGGCCCCAAATTGGCTGTTTGGTGGGGGGTGACGGCATGTAAGAGACAGACAGGTTTTGCTGAAAGGTCTAGAACCCAACTAGAATTAAGGCCTGGGAAATTGAGCTGCGTAGTAGTCCTGCGGCGTGAGTTAGACTGTCGAGGTTCGAATATCGCTGGGGTGGTTTGTGGGTTAACTCAACCTTCCCTATTCTTAATCCATTAGCGCGACAAAGCATCTTGCTACAGAATATTTGACATCGATGTGAGTATTTAAAGACTTAATATAATATTAATTTTAGCGTATGGAAACCAAATAAGTTGTTATCGAATCTTACTATTTCATTACGATTACACGTTTATGTGCTAAATAATCGGGAAACAGACACAGTTTCAGACCTAATATTCTATGTTAAGAATATATACTATCCGTATAGGTTACAAACAAATAAAACAGTCTGAATATCGATAATTGGTGATCGATGATCGATCGTCGCTCGGGAAGGAGAATAAAACACGGATATTACAAATAATGATTCATGGAACATGCAGACCGCGGCGTCGGGCGCTCTCGACACCTACCCCCAGACATGTTGATTCTTCATGGAACATGGTGGGGGAGTGAATAAAACACGGCAGGTATCCTGTTGTTGTGCCTGCCCTTGAACATGTACGTCGAAACAAGAATAGGGGTCATCTCGTACCGCGGGAGGGGGTTGGATATATAGGGGGGGCCCGCTCTGTAGCGTGTTTATAAGCGTTGTAGAGCGTTCAATATGGACAAGTTACAGCAGCTGGTGAATATTGTTGACGCTGTGCAGACCGTAATAATAATAATATAAAATATTAGCACCGCTCTTACACCGTTCGGTTATACGCTAAGTACTAATTACTCTAATGGATTAGGAATTGGGAGGGTTGAATTTAGAGGAAGTGAACCCGCATTTGCGTGAGGAAGAGTGGAAAACCATTTGGAAAAACACCCCAGTTCACCCGACCGAGATTCGAACCTCGATCTCCCCGTCTTGCGGTCGAGCTCAACACGACTGGCGCGTTAGCCAACTACGCACTGCAGACCGTAAAATTGAGTGATCTAACAGTGGATCAAAAGTACTCGGTGGATAAATTAAAAGCTGTGAATACAAAGTTCGGGAGACGCCTAATAGCCTATCTGGATGGCAAGCTTTGTGTATTTTTACCCTGTCGTTTTGGTACGCTAACAGATGAAGACGTGTGCGAGCTTAATAACGAAAAATTGGTATTTACCTGCGCCGGAGTAAAACCCGGTTCACCTACCATTGTGAACTTTGAACTGTGTTTAAGAGTCAACCAGTTAACAACAACAACAACAACAACAACATCGGGCAGACGGGTAGTTAATACATGTGCACGGTGGACCCTACAAACCAAACAGCACGGGTACGCTCACCATGCTTAGAACCGGCTATATTAATTTAACGTTTGTGGGTCATACGGTTACGGGTCGTGCCTATATGACTGGAGAAAATATTCACAGTGTGGTTGTGAGCGATAGACAGGTAATTTACAAAGTAGTGAACCATGACATAGAGGAGCGAGGCTACATCGAGTTTTGCGACTCTACCTGTCACACGATAAGAGCGACTAAAGCACTACCCTACGAGAGAATCGAGGAGACCTACCTGTATGATATGACATGTGCTGTTAACAATTTCCGCCAAGGGGACGTCGTGGCTGTGTTGCCCCGGTCTCCACCACCATTCCCCACCCGCCACCACCCTTCACGACGCCGCAGCCATCGCACCCACCCCCAGAGTCACCGGCGTACCCGTCGCCAGAGTCGTTGCCTACCAGTACTCACAGCCAGAGTCACCCGCATGCCCACCGCCAGAGTCAGATGCCTACCAGACAGCAGAGTCACCCGATTGTTCACAACTAGCGGAGGAGGAGGAGGTAAAGTCCGAAGAACCCGTAAATCTCGAGTGTTTAACAATGTACAAAACTTATCCAAACGTTAAAATTATGGGTGAAGCACCCGATGACTACATAATCGGTCTGGGCAGATTCGGTAACGTCTTACTTCCAAAGTCTGCCTATTATTTGGATTGTAAACGATTTAAATCTAAAGCACGCTGTATGATATATCTCGGAGGACAAAGTGTGATGTTTAAAAGTGAATTAATAAACTAGACGCGCTCATGTTGTCGTAGCACTCTGCTGACGTCATTGGAGCTAGTGGCAGACATTTTGAGAGGGGGGAACGCAGGGCGTTGCCGCTTGAGCGAGAGTTTTTTTTCTCCCTGGGATATTTCTTTCGTTGCATCTCCAATTGCCATTATGCCATTTAAATGTGTCATTTGTAAGGGGGCCTACGCAAAGCTCTCCAGCCTTATTCACCCCAAACATCAATGTCATCAAACACCTCAAAATACTGATCACCACGATGTCTGTTGGGACGAAGAGGTATTGTCCAGTGCATTAGACCAGATCAAGGAAGAAGAATACAACCGTGTCAAGTACTTAAACGAACTTGAGAAAAACAAAAGTTATAACGTTGTGAGATCCCCAATGAACCGAACGTTATCATAATCGAGAATGTTGGAAGAATAAGATTTCCATGTAAAAACATTGGAAACATTGTCAATAGGCGTTCTAGTGCCTCTGAGCGTGTCCTGAACTATTTTGGAGGTGACTCGTACTCATTTTCTAGATGGTAAAAAATATATACTCTCCTGATGTTTTATATTAGAGAAAAGAGTGATTATATGTTTTTTTTCATGCTATCACATGTTGCACTCTAATCTTAATTACTTGTATTGGTCACAAGACCTAAAAAGTACTCTTGTTGTTGTTGTTGTCGTGGCTGCAAGTTATGAATGTTTTTAAATTAATTAATTTTGATTGTCAATAAAAAAACTAGCAATAAAATGTTATTACTTTATCACTATCTTACAGTTAGAGAAAATATGGTGATCGTCAAAAAATCGAACTCGAGATTTTGATGAATTTTGACGTTTCATGACTCCCTGAATCCAAAAAAGTGTTTTTTTGAATTTCCGTCTGTCTGTCTGTCTATCTGTCTATTTGTACCTCCAACTAGAGCCTAAACTATTTTACCGATTGAGCTAAAACTTAATATCTTGGGTTTTCATAGGGTTGCCCCGAGGGTTTTTTGGAATTGGATATCTACCCCTAAAATTAAGGGTAGTTTACTGATGGGAAAAAAGAGAAAAAAAGATTTTCTCAAAATCGGCTCCAACGATTTTGATTAAATTTCATTTATAAACATTAATAAATATTACAAACAAAATGGCTACCCTCAATATTTGCGCAAAATGGCTTTAAGGGCACCGGTCTGAAGCGTAAATTAACATTTTTTATAATAGCTCCGAAACTATTTGAGATATGAAATTATTTAGCATTACAAATATGTATATATATTTATAATACAAATATTTTATCCGAAACATATTTTTATAAATCAATAACTTTCAATCTATACCCAATTATATGAATTTTTTTAACTTTTTGGACATTAAAGTTTTAAGTATTGTGACCGTAAAAAAAACTAACCTGAAATGTTGATGGATGTCGACGTCTCATGACCCCCCGAACCCTAAAAAAATAGTCTTTGCAATGCCGTTTGTCTGTGTGTCTATAAAAACTTAAAATTAAGGGTAGTTTACTGAAGGGCGAAAAGAGAAAAATTTGGTTTTCTCAAAATCTGTTCAAACGATTTTGATTAAAATTCGTATCTAGGCGTTGATTAAGATTATAAATAAACTGGCTATTTTCATTTTCCTATGAAAATGATTTTTAGGGTACATTACAGAAGCGTTAATTTCCGTATCTCCACAACTATTGGAGAACCTAAACAACTTATCATTGCAAAATTGTAGGACTATTAGAAATAAAAAACTTTTATTTGACATATATTTTTTAAAAGCAACAATTTCTGAGATATTTGCAAATATATTAATACAATTTCGTGAGCTTTAGTTGTAAACGTATACTACTTAAGTCTTAACGCAATAATTCTCCAATGCCATAGAGTAATTAAATATAAGTAAGTATCTAAAAAAAGTATGTTATTTTTCCTTAAAGCTCTTAGGATAAATGTTTGCACAGAATTGATCTATCTCCATTTTAGACTCAATAGTTAATATTTACATTTTTTATTGGTCAAAATGTATAAATGAATAATTATATATCAATGCGATGACTTGAAGATCTGCGACACCTCATAAAATGTTAAAATTTTAACCAGAAATCGAATTTTTAATACGAGTGGTGATGATAAAATGTACATTATTCCGTTCAGAAATCTTACGAGTTTATAGAAAGAGAGAGAAAGTCTGTGCGGTGTGCCGTACCATTTATTTTTTAAATCCCTATAATATGTTGTGACAAGAAGGAGATAACAATATACATGTGGCAACAATACCAGAATGGTAAATGTGAGCACACACACACACATTCATTTATAAATTATAATTGCTACCACCGCCAAAGAGAAAGTAAAGTAAAAGGAATTAATTAATTTATCCATAATGTTCCAGGCTAAATAAACTTGTATGATTTAATTATTTTATCCATAATGTTTGAGACAGAGCTTCTAGGCTAAATAAACTTGTATTTATAGGAACTCAGCGTACCGAGGTATTTTCCCTAGAGGATTCCTTACTCTCTTTTCAAGCAAATGTGGTAACATTTCCCCTAAAGTCTTCCTTTCTCGGTCACTTTAAAATAGTGAAATTAAATGGGGATATTTCGAACGAGAAGTAAGATGAAAATCTCTGATAGGCAGGATTGACTCAATGTTAATAATCTCGACTGACGTGGACAGCTTTTATTTAGGAAGTTAATATTCGTCTATCCTTTTCAGGTATGATAGGAGTGTTCTCCCACTTATTTGTCTACTCATTCTCTCTCCACGTATTTCACCGTATTTAAAATAAAAATATATTGAAAATTTATTGTGGGGACATAATTATTATTAACTAAAATAAAATTTAACTGTGCAATAATCGTGGCCCAAATTTTTGTCACCCGTATCACATATTTACTAGCACGCTCAGGCTATCCACATTTTTTCACAATGGTGTAAGAAAGATAAATGTACAATTTAGAGGGTATGTACTCTCATTTGCGTGGAGGAAAACTCAGAAACCATTTATTAAAACTCACTCTCACTTGACTGGAATTTGAACCGGGTCTCGCCATCATAAAAAAAAATTCATCATTCGATCACCGATGCCCGCTAAAGTGCAGTTATTGAGGGAAGAAATCAACAATCATTATTGGATGCTTGTATTTTAACAGCTTATTACATGGCATATGGCACTAGCAAACTTCACTTATTTGTTGAGTTAATTAATGAGTAATTCTTATTAAAATACATATTATATATTAACCGTCGAAAGTCGAAAGTCTTGAGAGCCGCAACAATCACATAAATAGGTATCCTGTATAAATACTATTTATAAAATGTGAGTTTTTTTATTTTATTGAAAGCGAAAGTATGTTAACATTAGAGCCTAATATAATAATTACCCTAATTAATCACATTGGAAAATTCAAAATGGCCTTCAAAATACCTTACAAACGTTATGTGAAAATCCAAGATGGTCGCTAAAAATCCTTACAACTTTATATGAAAATTCAAAAGGACCGCCCTATACCTTATAACGTCATGTGGAAATTCGAGATGGCTGCCACCAAAATCAAAGCTTGCCACCCCTATAACTTATAAGCAGAGGGGGGGATACAGAACCCTAAAGCCCATCAACGCGACCTCATGATGACAAATTCCGTACGCCCAGTAACGAATTAAAATATTTCTCCAGGCGAATGCTGATGCACTTGACATATTCTGAATACCTCCTCTACACCACATCCTCAACACCCTAACCCCATAACGGTAAATAACCCACGTTTCCTCGTAAGGTTATGACATTTCTTCCCTTTGACTTACATTTCTCTCTCTGACACACCCATTTTTGCTGCAAAATTCCCTTTTTGATATTATTAACATTATTTTTGACAGGTATTGCCCCTGAGCCCTAGAGCCCACAATGGTAAGTTACCCTTGACGCTCCATTTGGGTATAAGAGTCCTTGTAAACGCGCTCGCCACGAATAGAAAGGTGATCATTTACACTCTAGACAGTTCCACCGACATACCATTTTTTCAAAGATTTGAGATTTTCTTTTCTGCATGAAAACAAGCATATTTTATGCATCCGAGATATTTTTATCCGCCGTTATAAATCTCCACCTACCTGTTTATTTCTAGTCAAATAGAATTAGTTGTTTGTATATATTTTTATTCTAATCAAATCTGAAACCATCTGTACATATATGTTAAAATAATTTTTAAACTGGACTTTGTAATTTAGTACCGAGGCCACTATTCCCACTACGAACTCAATAAATTGATTAGTGTTTCCATAATATATATATTCTATAACTATAATTTTTTTGTAAATAAATATTCCAAGTATACTTTTCATAGTATGAGATATACCTGTAAATAAATATCCCAAGTATACTTTTCATGGTGTGAGCTATGTTTGTATAAATAAATGAATATTTTAAAGTATTTGTAAGTAAAAATTCCAATAAATAAATATTTAAAGTATTTGTATAAAAACCTTTGATTTGTGTAAATAAATATAGTTTTTAATTGTGTGATATAAATTTGTAAAAACTTTGATTTGTGTAAATAAATATATTTTTAATTGTGTGAGATAAATTTGTTAAAACTTTGATTTGTGTAAATAAATATTACAAGTATACTTTTCATGGTGTGAGCTATGTTTGTATAAATAAATATTTAAAGTATTTGTAAAAAATCAACTTTGATTTGTGTAAGATAAATTTGTTAAACTTTGATTTGTGCGAACGATTGGTCAAGCTATTTAAAATACGACTTTCCAACATTTCCTGCTCTATTTTTTTTATTACAAACGTTAATAATTTACGCGTAAGATATTTAAATGTTATAGCTGTCTTTAAAAGAGGGTTAGCAAATTAATAATTTATTAATGTATTTCTTTAACTTGAACTGTCACATCTACTTCATTTCCATCTTAAACAAATATTTTCTAAAAAATACAATCTATATTTTAAGATGAAATATTCAGTTGAAATTATTTCATAAGCTAATATAAATCATAAATGTTTTAAAACTCACCGTATGTCCACTTCATACATAGCATTAATTCAGTTGTGTGTTGATGAGATAATTAAATCTTTTCTTACAATGTAACTTCAAGCTTTGATTCAAAATATTGTTGAAATAATTTTCAGAAATAATTTCAAAGATTTATCATTCTTATAATCATCGGTGAGAGAACAATGGATAAAAATATTTTAAATATTACAGGTTTATAATTATTTTTAATAAACCAATTAAAAATATGGCAACTAGAAATTCTTATTTTAATAACTATCTTTTTTCAATTATTTTATTTTGTTTTTTTAAAAAATGCTCAAAATATTTATAGGATATGAAAAAGACTAAGCAAAACAAATAGCAACATAATTATCATTCTTAAAATTGCAGCAATCTTAAACGTTTAATATATTTAAAACATTTAATATATAAAGAAATTTCCTGAATTTTTCTGTGGGAAAAATCTGAGAGATACGAAAATCACTCTGGCATTAAAACCTAATACCAAAGTTAATTTGTATAAAACAATATATTATTGATTATTAGCAATGAATAAAATACCTTGTACATTTAAATTTCGTATTCATAACTGCTCTCATGAATGTTGTTGTTTAAGCTTTTTAATATTTCCAACTTGAACAAAATTGTTTACTTAAAGTCCTATAAGTAAATGACATTTTGGGTTAATTATCTTGACTATTTTCAATCTACAATAAAGGGTTTTATTAGATACCTTATCATAATAATAAGATATTTGTAATCATAAACATTTACTATTTCAAGATTATGACAAACTTGGCGTTTTATTTGCTCCGGAAGCAAAAGTGAAACTTACAATGTAATATATCTCAATGTCTGTCCCAGAGTCTACAGATGAAATGTTTTATTTTATTTTGGTCAAACTTAATATTAAGATTGTGTATGATCATAGCTCAGGATGGTTTTAGGATTTTAATTTCGACCCTTAAATAAATGGTAAATTACTTATCAATATGTCGTTAAAACTTAAAATATTTGTAAATGGTTAAAGCAATTTTGATTGTAGTGAAATATTTGGGGAGTGTTTGACATGACAAATAAAACTGCTGCTTGTTTTTCAGGATATTATGTTTAAGTATACATGACTGATTACTGGTTTTTAAAAATTTAGTGAATATGGCTCCAAAAATTTTGTTTAAAATATATCTGGGGGGTGTTTGTCGTGTCAAATAACACTGTATAATTTTTATAAAGGAAAAATAGCAGTTAAATAATGTATATTTTTTATAATTACAGATTTTTAAACAAAGTACCAATAAATTTAGTATCAGTGAGAGTTGAAAATAGCCTAGAACATGTTAGGCCCTTGGCGGTGGAAATGTTTGAGCCTTAACTCGGCTACTATACAGATAACTAGTAAGAATATTATGTTGTTAATAGTGTACCCGCATTTGCGTGGAGCGATAGTTGACAACACTACTATAGTAGAAACCTTTCAAAATTAACTATGTTTTAGTACAGCCTGCGATTTGCGAGTTCATGAGTTGCGAGCCAGCTCGCAAGCGAATATTTACGCAAGTTTCAAAATTAGGGGTCTTGGTCACGGGTCCCGGGGGTTCACGTCATTGGGCACCACTATAGACCGTTTTGAGGGATCAATAGTTTATTGTGCAGTAAGACCGTTTGGCAACAAGCGTTAAATGTTTATTTCCCTAGTCAGAGTCAAACAGTGGAAAACACCATAGTCACACACCTATAACCCCGCGGTATTCAGGTGTTATGGCATCAATGTTGTTGTCGCGAGCTATGTACTGTTAGGAGCATATCGCTAGCTGCTGCTAGGTAGATAATCTAGACATAGTTTCAGAGCTAATATACTTTCTTTTTTAGATTATAAACACACCGAATGTCGGATAAATATTATTTAACTTTACTTAAGAAACAACATCCCTGATAAGAGATTAGTATATAAATGCACGGGGTTTGTGATAATATTATGACAGTTATCACCACATCCGAAGATCAGAGAGCAGGTATTATGGATCGTTACAATAAAATAGTCATTGGAATAAATTATTTAATACTAGAATTGGAGTAAATAATTATACAGTACCATCTTTATATGAAATAACTAAATTAGCTGTAAGACAACAATATAAATTTAATTGGAATGAAGTCATAGATATACCAGAAATAGTAAAGAAAGATTTGTTACATGACTGGCTACATTGTGAGGAAATATTTCCACTAAAAAATGAAATAGAAGAAAGTCAAATTAATAATATCATTGCCGAAAACATGAGCGTTTCACCGTATAGATCATTTGCATTATCTACACAAGCTTTTGTTGCAATTATGTGTTTACCATTAAAAATTCCAGATTTTGCCTTTGAGGAAAATCACATACATTTTAAATTTGTTGTTAAATACGAATTAGCTAATAACAATAGAACAAAAATATGTGAAGGATGTTTTTTAAAAAAGTCACTTTTTTACTCCATACTCTGAAAATTTATGGAAAGAAAAGAGAATCTTTTATATGAAATATAAATTTCACACAATAGTAAAAGCTGAAAACCTATTATATGAAATAGTTGGGAACCCTTATAACTATTGTGCGCATTGCTATACAGAACCATTATTTATAATAATAGATGAAGATTTATGTAGATTGCACCATAATTTACATACAAGAAATCCAGACTATTCAACAGACGATGATTCTGACGGTGATTGCAATGATATTATAACTATAAAAGGAAATTGTATGGATGATTTAGTATAGTGATTAAATGAAGACCCCAATCGGCTACCTTTCGGACGATGAGACTTACCTGTACTGTGTACAATTACCGCAAAGGGGGGGAACGTCGTAGTCGTGTTGCCCTGGTCACCGCCACCACCATTCCACCGCCCACCAGCAGCACCCTTCAAGACGCGGCAGTCACCAGAATACCCTCCATCTGAGTACCCGCCGACAGAGCCGTTTGCATACAACACCATCCGACATCGACCTTCACGATGCCGGCCCTAGAATCAGCCACCACCCTTCACGATGCCGCCCCGAATAACCTCAGCCAGAGTACCCATCATCGGTGTCGTCTATCTAGAATACTCCTAGTCATCAAAGACCCAATAAGGTAAGGTGTCTAGTTCACCTGAACAAAAACATGATAACAATAGCGAGTATTCGGGCAGAACTTTTATTTGTACCGCCTATCACGTGACTCGACGTATGATTCTGTCGCATGACTCAGCGTATGAATATGTTAAATAGCGAAAGGAATCGGGTTCGAGTTCCGGTCGGGTTTACCGAGGATTATTTTATTTAAATGGTTCTCACTCCACACTAATGTTGAATATATGTATTTAAACATATAATAACTGTTTAAGCATAACCTGGATGACATATCTGTTATTTCTAGTAATTATCCAATTAATCTTGTCTCAATAGTTAACACAAAAATATTTTAGGAAGCATTTGACTCGAATAACAAGTTTTTTAACAATAAGTCCTTACACTCATTTATTAATTTTGTGAAATTATGTTGCTTGTTATGTTTTAACTTTCATTTTAATATGTTTCATTTTAATATGTTTCATTTTTACATGTATAAGTTTCACAAATAATAACTTAAGTCAACTATTTTAACTTTCTATCAATCATCTTTTTTACTGTAATTGGTATAATTTCTTAAATATTACAGAACATATCTTCTTGTCAACATGTTTTTAAGCTGTTTACCTGTATAATTAATAATTCAATTAATAAGTTCACTATTGTTGCCATACTGATGCCTATTAATTTTGTTAAGTCATGACCTTCGTTAACCTAGTATGTTTATCTCAAGAAATCAAAATGTTGTAGAGTCCTTAATTATAATATTAATAAATCTAATCTAGTTCTCCACCTACCTGTTTATTTCTATTAAAATAGAATTAGTTGTCTGTATATATTTTTATTCTAGTCAAATCTGAAACCAACTGTACATATATGTTAAAATAATTTTTAAACTGGACTTTATAATTTAGTACCGAGGCGTAGTACTTAAGCGTATTACAGCTTAGGAGCCCCGGGGGGGGCGGGGGGCTGAGAGTAAGGGCAACACCCCTGACCCGTCAGCGGAATTGGGGATTCCCTGAGAAGTACCTTCTTAGCGAAAACGGACTACACCTCACAGGATGATAAGTTTCTCCCTTCTTAACAAAAAACGGTGTATAGGCAATGAAAACAACAGGTGACGTCACAACAGGATACAGGTTGCAATAACAACAACAGGTGACGTCACAACAGGATACCTGTTACAATAACAACGCCTGAGGGCTGTTCCGAGGTGCCCCCCACACTACTCTTATATCTTTAGTAGGGCTTAAATAAAATAAACTATTAGGCATTTCTTATTACTAATGCTACTTACATTGTTTCATTATAACTGTTTGCTAACTGTAATTTTTATTTTAGGCGAGAATAATGAACAATAACAAATTCCAATTCAGGGGATAGTGCAAATTATTTCATGTGAGAAAGTTGAGTTTTCTGTTTTATGTTGCTTAATTTTTTTTGGTTGTGTCTTTTAACACATTAGATTTTTACTTTTTGTCATTAGTTATTTTCAAAATCTTGTTTAGTGTTAGTGATAATAAATCTCTATTGAAGTTACAGTGCTACTATGAAAAATAACTTTGTTTAGTCTTTCAAAGTGATGGGAGTGACAATGTAATGCGTGTCAAGTTAGGGAGATTTAAATTTAACATAATGGGCGTTAAATTTAACATAAATAAGTTTTTTGATCTATAATTAAAAATTAAAAAACTACCTAACTTAGACAAACAGCTTTTGAGTTATTTAATAGCCTAATTCTAAAAATTTTTCACAGCACAAATGGTCTAAGTCATCAAATAATACAAATAATTGTAAAAATAAATTTTTAACTAGACAAGCTTTTTATATTTTCTAATTTTGATTAGTGCATAAGTTAAGTTGAACCTTTATGTATGCACCTAATTATTTTGAAAATATCAGAAAAATCGGTGAGTTTTCTATATGGATCTAACTTTACCTCTAATTATCTCAAAATGAGAAAAAATGATTTACACCACTTGTATTCTTAGGGGCTTATATAAACACATATATTATTCAAATATATTTATATATGTATATAAATATAAACATTTATACATATTTTTGTATATCTAAATATACATAGTTATATAAAAAAATTCTCTCTCTCTCTCTCTCTCTCTCTCTCTCTATATATATATATATATATATATATATATATATATATAAATTAATATATTTAGTTATATAAAAAAAGTATAGCTAAAACTCGGGGCAAATATAGCCAACAATTATATTTACTTAATAAGGGTTATGTAAGATGGTTGATGGGAATATGGCCAATTGGTGGTACAGGACATAGTTTGTAATGATAAATATAGATAGCACTATCATGGTCTCCCAGACGTGATTGTAGAGTCATAAATACGAGTTCCGGGCAAGAGTTATTGGATTTAATTTCTAGATCCGAATCAATTACGCTATCGGGAAGAGCCTAGAACGGCGTGGAGCCGCCATTTTCTGAAGGTTTAGCTGTTTGGAGAACTTGCTTCATATTTCACTTCGGTAAGTTCGCATTCGTTCTCATGTTTTACTAACAGATCATTTCAATTTTTTTATTACTTAGTATGCAGTTTTCTATGCTGATTCGAGTAGAGGCATCGAAATTTAATTTTCTTTAACAAGCAATATAATTTATAGAACTTGCTGAAAACTCACCCAGTTTGTTGATATTGTTACACCTAGCCATAAAAGCTTCGATTGGCCATACTAGCTGCTTTTTATAAAATAAATATTCTAAACTGCATTTTAACGATAAAATATAAAGGAAATGTGTGAAATAAATAATCCTAACCAAATTTTATTTGACGCTTGTGGAAATGCTACAGGATCTGTAACTCCCCCTATCTACGTGTTTTCTGGGGTAAGGAAAAATATGGTTTGGGAAAAAAACTTCCTACGTGTTCACAAACAGAAATGACGCGAAAAGGTTGCATTACCACGGATATATTTGTTTCCTTTCTCAGATATTTCTCTATATTCAAGCCAAGTGGAACTTGTATTCTGATTTTTGATGAGGCTAAATCACCCCTAGATTACAAGATATGTGAAGTTGCCGAAGAGAATGGTATGCTCTTGTATTGTCTGTCATTAACACAACGCTTGAGCTATAAACTTTATACAAAGGTCATTTCCGATGTTTTGAGATTTTTTGGGATCAGCATGAACGCCTGTATTTTTACACGCATAAATAGGAACAAGTTTTTTCAAGGATGAACTTCGCTGAGGTTTTTACTCCAACATGGGAGAAGTCTATGACGCAGGCAAACATGAAAAGTGGGTTTATGGCCAAAGGAATATACCCCTTCAATCATCTTTTGATCCCCAAAGAAACCTTTGCACCGAGCACAGCCACTGAGTAGCCACCACCAAACACAGAGATGGTTAACAATACCGCACCAGGCACCACATCTCTGGAACAAATTAATGACAACCATCTACATCCAGTGTCAGGCCCATCCACTCTTCAGAGGAATGTCCACCAGCAGCAACGTAGACGTCACAGCAGTCTATCATCCGATTCAGATAGCTCTGGATACTTGGGTTAACCTTCAAATCGCTCAGATCACTTTTATACAGATGAAATTGATGATTTATATGATATAGAAGCAGTAGAAAATTCATCTCATCACAGTTTTTTCGAAGAAATGCTGCCTACACAGAAAGAGAAAAGGAAGATTACGTGAGTTATGAAACCTGCTATCAACAGTCATGGTGTGTTATTGAAGAAAGTTTTATTTTAAGGTAAGAAAGACAAGAAGGATGACAAACACGCTATCAACAAGAAATTTGAAGACTGTGCCCAAACAAAAGGCAAATCTAATGCCTAATGGATGGCCATATTAACTTCATATGCTCTTAATGTGGCACAGAACTCTTCTTTTAGTGATGAGTTTTTTATGTTTCCAATAGAATGAGATATATGATTATTTTTTTCTTCATTACCAAGGAACCAAAGTACACTGTCCCGCAAAATGTTTTCGAAAATTCCATACATTAGTGAAAGGAAAATTCTTCAAAACTTAGCATGGCCATATTCCCATCATCTACCTTATTATGTTTTCAGCCTGAAGTGTAAAAAACACCATACTTTTTTATAAATAGCCTGAAGGTTCATTTATATGATATAAATTAAATGTTATTTTTCTATCAAACTTAAAGTGCACATAACGCCTTGTGTTGTAAGTCTATTTTAATGATTAAGTGTCATTTGGTGGTAAGGTAGTTTTATTTCTCATATATAATCTATTGTTTAAAGTACAGTACTATGTACTGACACTCTTGAACACAACACTTACAAAATCTAGTAGTAGTTGTATTTTGCTTCTTAATGTCTTGATACTAAAAAATGTACCTTGAAAGGGTACAACAGGATACAAAAACATTTAAAAATGAAATTAAGAATATGTTTCTTATTTGATCTTATTTTCGAGCTATAGCCATGTTGGTTGTATTCCAGTAATTATTATTGTAACCCTCACACCCCCAAATCATCCCTCATAAATAATGGTTAGGGGTGGTAACAAGAGTTATTTTACTCAGGTAATAAATAAATACAGCTCAATGAGAGAGTGAGACAACATTAAGCGTTAGGTGCTCAAAGTAGATATAACTTTTAGAAATGAACATTTATATAATTTGCAAAAACAGGTTTTATGGACCATAGAACACCGTCAATTCCCAAATGGCATTATACAATATGATAACAGCAGATAACTGTTACTTCCCTCTCTCCAACCTTTCCTTACGACCACAGATAATTTAAAGGAAGGGGGAGGGTTGCAAGCTACATACATACAAAAAGGGAAATTAAATTCAAGATTAAATAACAATGCCATAAACGGTTTATTCAAAGCAAAAACAAAGCAGAGTTCTTTACATGGTCTCAATGATCGTACTGAGTTCTGTGGAAAGTCATAATAGAGATAAACAGTCATTTCGCGCAGTTAACTAGAGAGAAACTTCCCTCATACTTGACATATCTAACAATCAGATGGGCTAGTCTTGAAGAGACAAACAACCCATAGTGTTGATAAGAGTACATTAATAAAATTTGTAAAGTTTATATAAGGGCCTTATGGACCTTATTATATTGTTCCAAAGGCGTCTGATTTACTACAATCAATGCAGACTTCAACAAATCAAATAATAAATATAAAGTATAATTATTAGACATTCTAAAATACGCGAGAGTTTGGCTAACAGACTTTAGTCAAACTTCCACGAGATTATCTGAGCTAGACTCAATGTTTAGAAACTTACATTTACTTGCGAACTCAAAGTAAATAAACTATTATAAACAAAGCCTAGCGAAAACATTTGAATAATGTACTACTATAAAATTAATCACTAATTTTATTTTATCTGTAAAAAATTTACGTTACAAAGTTAAATTTAATATATATTCATCATAACAAAAAATATCATAACAATAATTAGCAACATTAATTCAAAATGAATTATTTATAAACGTGTCCAGCACAAAATTATCTAATAGTTGCGGTTATCAAAAAGAAAAAAAAAAACTGACTCTAGCGCCCAAGTGGCGACAGACACAAAAATAGAGTTTCATTTCAAAGTTTAAAGTTCTGGCAAAGAAAATTATTGTGCAGAAAAATCACAACGTCAAACATGGCTTACACAAAAAGTTAAAGTTTTAATTTTAGAGTTCAATATATACGTTGCCATAGTTTACGTCCGTAGATTATCAAGGTTTGTCCCGGCATAGTCCTGGTCCTAGGATTAAGTTCCTCCATCCAGTGTCGATTGAATAGTAATCTTTACAATACGTGTTCATCACTTTAAATAGGGTTTTTCAAAGCCGGAAAGCAAGGTGGGGGAAAGAACAATTTTGTCGGTGGCGTTGTTCTAGAAGCAATGGAACGTCACGTAGCTTTATTGTTGTTGCCCCATCCGTCTTCTGGAACAGTCCTTCTGCCATCGGATGTTGTTTCTGTAGTACATGATTCTCCCATCAGAGGGCAGGTGGGTAGTATTCCATTGGTCGAGATTAGTTCGGCCTGGTCTTCTTCAGTGTTAATTTGATCTAGTTGGTGTGGACTTCGACTGTAGGGATCTCGTGGCTCGCGTGGTCAAATCCCCATACTCGGCTTCTACCCGGTGTTGCTCGTCTAGGTGGTTGCTCTAACCACAAGAAAGATTTGGTGTGTACAGGAACAGTTTATTCTACAATTCTATTTTGTTGATATTATTAGAATTTTCTATTACATTGTATCAAATTACAAGAACTACAATATAGAAGTGTACTATTATAGGGATTAGATTATTTCGAGAATATTATGTAGAGCGGGTAGTATGAATCCAAAGGCGAGTTATGTGTGTTACATGGGGGCGAGTCCTATTGTAACACAATGTTACATAGCCAAAGTTTGATATGTGCGATACACCTTCTCACGCCCATAGATGGCGACTCAAAATATATGAAATAATCTATAGTTAAACTGACCTTCATTCCAGATTCCTATCAGCCCCACCATAATAGCAATTAACAGGCAAATCAAAGATCCAGGTATTAACAATTTATCTAGTAAATATGAAATAGTTATTAAGTTTCCCTTATTGAGATCCCCAAACAGTCCAAACAATAACAATGTGGTCCCATTTAACATACATCCTCCCAATTAAATCAGACATATTGAAACATCTGCAAAAGTTCTAATTTTGGGACTTACACCTCCAAAACGCTGTACACACATTAAATATTAAAAAGCGTATAAAACGAACGGGTAGTAAGACGCGGTGCTAAATTATGTATGTATTATGTATTAAATATTAAAGCGTAAACTACAGTATAAACTCGCCAACCCGCGGACCCATCTTTGACTAACATACAATAAACATTCAAAATATCTAACAATAATAAAAATCTCCTAAGTAATAACAAATTACTATAATTCCTCTAAAATTTAAATAGGCAGAGCTGTAGAAAGATCCTATCTGTTTAATGACCGTCCCAATAATGGTAGTAACCATAAATATTAAACCCATCCATTAGGTGGATAACAAAGGTTTCAAGTTAAAATACAGGAACCAAATTTCCTTCAAAAATATCATAATATCAAAGGTAGACAAATGGTTTGAACTAACCGCCAAAAGATATTAAACATTTTCATGGATGTAAGAGCAAATTTACTAAGTTCATTTCTTATTAAATATCAACAAAATTAAATATTACAAGTCCAGAACAATAATTTTGAATAGGATAACATTTTAAGCCCAGAGGGAATTTATAATCATCTAACGTTAACTAGTCTACGACAACGTCGCTCACATTATGGTCAGTGTGTAATGTGTGAGTACATCACAGATCCCTCCCATTATATATCCTAAGAATATGCCATGTGCTCTCAAGGTGCGGGGCAAAAAGGAGGGAGAGAGGGATAAGGGGTAGCATTCTTCTAGAACAAGCTCTAATACTCTACGCGCCTTCAAACGCGCGTCGAAAAACAGTTCTATGAGCTTTCAGAACACAGCTGACAGAGCGCATTGAACTCGAGGATATCGTTCTTCCTTTTTTTTTTTTTTTGCGCGGTTCAGCTCTCACCTCAGCCTCGAATCAGTCCAATATTATACAGTACCGCGATGTGTTGTAGAGTCGTGGTCTTGCCGAGACGGGTCAACTGGGGCCAGGATGGTGAGTCAAACAACCTCTTAGTGTTCACATGTTGTAACAAGGTTACATTATGACCAACTGAGCTAGTATAAATTATCCATTTTATTGTTTATAATAATGCTTGATAATTTATATCTTACATTGCTGACTATTCTGTAAATACAAAATAAGAATTGATCATGTTAGTAAGTCAAATTGAGAATCAAACCTCTGCTTTGGACCAGTCACATTGCACGCATGTCGAGAGCAGCTCTTGATGGTAGAACAGAGAGCCCACTACTGCTTGCGCATCCCCAGACGAGGAGAGAAGATGACTTAATGAATGCCCTAAAACGTCTCAACATCCACGATGAGTAGAGGGAGAGAACACATACAGGATGGGCTGGAGGCTAAATGTAATGACGATTAATGACCTACATGATCGCCAAATGGTGATAACATTTAGGAGCCATTTCAGTTCATTCTCTTAAGAACACTAAGTGTTGGAAGCTGCTACTTTGCAGTGCACTAAAGTGATAATGAATAATTTTTCAAATATTTTGATGTATGAATTTGCTGGATGTAATTAAGCTGTAGAAGGACGTCTGTACGAGCACCACATTCCTAATAAATATCTTCCAAATAAAAAATTATTACAAAGACATTAGTGCCTAAGATATATTGCATCATTTAAAAAAGAGTGTCATAGACCTACGTTGGTAAAATAATCACTACTAGAACACTTAATTTTGGAAAGTGGATCTCCAATCACCTTATAGATAATGATGATAATCAAAGCACTCAAAAAATAGCAGCATTAACGAACGTAGTACTTATGACTGGAGAGTTTTGTGAAACTAACAGCTTATCCGTACCATTTTCAGCGATTACAGGGACTTAACGAGGTGATCTTCCTCCAGAAGTAACTTTTTTACTTTGTTCCGGTAGATATCTACCATCGATGATCATTCTCTATCCACTACATAATTTACTAGTACAGCTGGATTAACCAGGCATGTTGATAGTTAATTTTCGTAGCACTCATTGTTGAGGCTGAGGAAAAGTCATTTGACGTGACATTTAACCCATGAGTAAGATGAATTTCCAATACTAAACTTAGATTTGGTTTTTTCATATAACGACTTGATTTATTTTATGCGTTCAACACTGATGTTCGTTTCTGTTAGAGCTTCCCACATCTTTGTTAAAGGTATGATGTGATAGGCTTTCTTTAAGTCGACATATAACCAGTAGTGAGACGTCAGATTGGCCAGGATAAGCTCAGCTATCCCAAAAGGTTTTGAAAAATTATTGACTATTGAGTCTAGAATGAAAGATAGAGAATAGTTAGAGCTGATTTTGAGAAAACAGAATCAACCAATGTCAACGTATCATGACCCCCGAACCCTAAAAAGTGGTTTTCGCAATGCCGTCTGTCTGTCTGCCCATCTGTCTGTGAGTCTGAACCTCGGGCTAGAGCCTAAACTATTTTACCGATCGGGCTACAACTTGGTTGGTTTTCATAGGGTCGTCCCAAGTGATTTTCGGAATCAGATATTTAACCTTAAAATTAAGGGTAGTTTTCTTAAGGGCGAAAAGAGAGAAAAAATCCATTTTATCAAAATCGGCTATAACGATTTTGATTAAATTTCATTTCTAAGCCTTGATCAATATTACAAACCAAATGCCTACGCCCTCGATTTTTTGTCAAAATGAATTTAAGGGTTCCTTACTGATGCGTGAATTCTAATTTTTTATCATATCTCCGTAACTATTTGAGATATGAAATTACCTGTTAGTGCAAATATTTAAGTCTATATTGAATAACAATCTTTTATTTGAAAGATGTTTTTATAAAACCAATAATTTTCAAGCTATACGCAAACATATATATATATATATATAAAACATATATATATATATACGCAAACATATATATATATATATAAACATATATATATATATTAACTTTACGAACACTAAAGGTAAAGTATTACGACCATCAAAAAATTTACCCTGAGATGTTGAGGGATGTCAACGTTTCATGACCCCCCTGCCCTCCAAACCCTAAAATGTGGTTTTTGAAATGTCATCTGTTTGTGTGTCTGTTTAACCCTAAAATTAAGAGCAAATTACTAAAGGGCGAAAATAGAAAAAAAAAAAACTATTTTTTCAAAATCGATTTAAGGATTTTGATTAAAATTCGTATCTGTGCATTGATTAAGCTAATAAATAAAATGGCTATTTTCATTTTCCCATGAAAATGACTTTTAGGGTGCCTTACAGAAGCTAAAATTTCCATATCTTCACAACTATTTGAGATATTAAATAACTTACCTTGCAAACTTGTACTACCATTAAAAATAAAGAACTTTTATTTGAAATATATTTTTATAAAACCAACGGTTTCTGAGATATTGGCAAATATATTAATACATTTTTGTGAGCTTTAGTTAAACGGAGATACAAATTAAATTTTATCGCAATAATTCTCTAATACCATAGAGTATGTAAGTAAGTCTTTCAAATGTTGATGTTCTTTTTCCTTTAATCTCGAAGGGGAAATGTTTGCGCAGCATTGATCTATATCTATCATTTCAGATTCAATAGTCAATATCTACCTTTTTTATTGACCAAAATATATAAATGAGGAATTTATTAGCAATGCGATGAGCCCTAATAAAATTTTAAAAATTTTAATCGGAAGTAGAAATTTTAATACCTAGTGTTGACCCTTGGGGAACCAATGTTGATCTTTTTTATTGGTCTGATTATACAAATTAAGAATTTAATTAGTTTAAAAACACTATGAATTTTAAAACCGCGAGTCAAAAAATGTTTTACTTAAATAATAATAGCACAATTTGTACTAGGATTTGCTAGTGTGAGCTTTATTATTTCATTTCACATATACTAAGTATTTTGAGTAAATTTATCTCAAATTTTAAACAGTGGACTGAGAAAGTCCGTATGGAGTTCCGTAACATGTATTTATTTCAAAATTTATAAGTGAGGCTGAGGTATGGATGAGCAGTCATGAAGCTGACTGTACCACATATGACACTATAAAATTAAACTTTGGTAAGATATTTTGGTCTGTCTACAAACAAAATAAATTAGTAAAGGACAGTGGTGGCTCGTGACTTTTTTTTCATGGGAGGGCACAAAATTGAAAATAAATAATAATTAATAAAAATATAAACTCACCTTTTATTTATTATATATTGTAATGGAAGTCCATCCTCCTTTCCTTGATATTTGAGAATACCTCAATAACTTTGTTTTTAAACTCAGAAATTGAATTAATAAATTTCTTTTCGGCCGATAGACCTGCTAAAGCATTTAATCTGTTTTCCGTCATTGTACTCCTCAAGAAAATCTTGATCCGTTTTAGGGTAGAAAAACACCTTTCACATTCACTTGTTAACATTGTTGTATTGCAAATAATGTCCAAAAGTTTGAAACTTTCAGATAAAATCTCAATCAGGTTATTTTGTGAAATAAACACTAAAAAAGATAACACCCCCTCAACACATAGCATCACGATTGTAAATTACATTCAATTCACTCTTTAATTTTATAGCGTTTAACATGGAATAGGATGCAACAGTTTCGTTAAACACATTTTGAGGAAAAATTTTTTGACAGTTAAAAAAAATGAATTGAATAATTTTGCTGCACTTAGGTGACTTTTAAAATCAAATCTATCCTTAATTTGGTTTAGAATAGTGTCACAAACATATTTTGCAGCAGTATTTCTACTATCTCCACCGGTGAATGAAGTTTTCTTTCTTTTTTCCTCGGGTTCTTCAACCTCATCCCGACCCGCCTCGGTGGCGTAGTTGGCTAACGCGCTAGTCGTGTTGAGCTCGACCGTCGAGGACGGGGAGATCGAGGTTCGAATCTCGGTCGAGTGAACTGGGGGTGGTTTTTCCTAAATGGTTTTCCACTCTCTCTCCACGCAAATCGGTTCACTTCCTCTAAATTCATCCCTCCCAATTCCTATTCCATTAGCGTAATTAGTACTTAAGCGTATAACCCGAACGGGTAGTAAGACGCGGTGCTAAATATTATTCAACCTCATCTGTACCATTTCTAATTTGTTTAAATTTGTATCTCAAATTGATCTATAGCTTTCTCCAAATATAAGCTATCAATACCACGCACTTGAGTTTGATTTTAAAAAATGTTCACATGTGGCATAATTAAATTAAATTGTTTCAGCCAATAAATGAATTCTGAACTATTTAAGTGGTTCAGTAGGCCACTTGCTTCATTTAGTCTTTTCGAATCTACTTCATGAGTCTATGATTTTTTCTAAGCATTCCTTAAATAAGTCTTTGTAGTCAAATAAAATATTGACTGTTCTGCTTTTAAATTTCCAGCGAGTTGGAACCGCTCGTGGTAACCTTTTTATAAAATTAATTTTGGAATTCATATTTTAAACACTCAAACAGTTGAACGAAGAACGATAAGAAATTAGTCTACAGCTCTAAACATTTGCGCGCGATTGACTAGTGACAAACACGCTGGTTAACTGTTCTTTGGGGACAGTGTTGCCAATTCTATAGCATGCATTGTATTTTTACCGGTATGATACTACTTTCTGACATTATATTGATAAACCAATGATTTTCATAAGAAAATAGGTAAAATTTGTTACTTTATAGCAGGGTCACAGGATATTACTTTTAGAAAATACCCTAAAATTGGATTTTACAGGTGGTGAAATTATATACAGTATCCAGATCGTACAGTTGGCAACACTGTTTGGGGATGGCCTGAAAATGTGAAGCTTGACCTTGAACGGACTGACAAGTATTCGGCTACTTTACAATGGATGGGGGATGCGAGCAGCAAGAGAAAAAATATGTCCTTTCTACGGCCGGTATTACACTATCCTATTTTTCTTCGATCAAAGAAATAACACATATTTCTTTGATCAAATATAATTTGTGATCAAATATTTGATGCCATCTTTGATAAAAGATGTGTTATCACACATCACATTTCTTTCAAAGTCTCTACAATTACAGTATTGTGTTATTTCTAAAATGAGCTCGAATGGTTTAATTTTATGTACAGCGGCTGTGACTGAGAATGTGACAATCTTGTTGCTGTTAAAATGAAAAGAAAACCTGTGTAACATTTAAAAAATAAGATAAACAATTACGTCCATCCCCCCTACACCCGCCTAATCAATTTATACAAAAATATTATCCAATCTTCCCTCTCTTTTCTTTTAATAATTTTTAAGCGTTTAAACACTGACAAAGCGACTCCAAATTTTTCCAAACCATTAAAGTGATTATGTTGTTAGTCTATTTCTTTTAAGTCTCAATATTGAATTTGACATTTAGGTGTTTTTTTTATTAATAAATAATTATTAAAATATTTCATTTGAACTATTACATTTTTAAACACTAAAAATACATTTTATTGAAAAGTTCCCCTAGGATATTTGCGCCCTAAATTCATTTCTATTATTAACTGTCTCTCGCGTCCAGGTTAATCTTTCAGTTGCCAATTTCTTTGATAAAACCCAAGATCATATTCTATAGCGTAAATCTCCTCTTTTGATAAAAGTTATTTGACGATTCGTCAAAGTTAGATCACCTTTCCTTAACAAAGAAATATGACCGTGTAATACCGCTCTACCAGCGAGCCCTTGCCCTTCAGTGACGTGCTTCCCCTACTGTAGACAAGACACCTCTATCTCCAAGCTTCTACTCACAGGGGAACACTCCAATATTGCCCCACTTAGAGTTGCGCAGAGCTGTTCTGAGCATCCCGTCCCTTCCCTCGCCTTCCTCTTGACAGCCTTGACTTGGGGAACATTCACTACTTTGCCCCGATCGGGAAGATAGTTGCTTCGTTTGGAGGTTTTCGCTCAGCAATTTTAAATGTCATAATTATTTTAAGAAAAACTAGAAAAAGGTTTATTTTAATTCTAATATTTCTTTTGTTTATATAGCTTAATTATTATTACTATAGCTTATAATGGTTTGTATGAATAACTTGGTGTTTAGGTGAGAGGGCACCTGCCCTTGTGCCCTTTAGGACGAGCCGCCACTGGTAAAGGATATTTTTACTGGGCATTAAGAATCACACAAAGGGCCTATGTTAGAATACTACAACAGGTACGCCATGGACGCAGGGAATTTGTACAGGTCCATTGATAAAGAAAGGTTAGTACACCAGTCACTACATCATTTTCCTAGAGAAATACAGGACGCACTTATTACTGCTAGAGTTAAGACTAGTATTGAGGTGAGGGAAATCAATCCTTGAGATATTTGATGAAAGCTCTAGAAGGGAAAGGTCAAGGTCACAAGCACAACTTCCCTTATTTCAAAATGGAGGAAACCAACTGACCAGAGAAAACAAAATAAATAATCCTGAAAAAGAGTTAATTCTATGGATGGTAGGAATAATCAAGTGAAACTCTACCAAAGATCGAACCAAGAATCGGGAGCTCAAACTAGGAATGATCTAATTATAAAGGAAATAACTTCAATCCTAATTATAAGGTTAACAATTTTAATCCCGATTATAGAGGAGAATCGTCTAAGCCACCAGAAGATAGGATTAATGTAATTCAGAAAAAGAAATTACAGGAATTCCTAGTCAACAGAAAGATCAGCTGATGGGAATAGACTAGATAAAATAGAGTAACACCTTCAACAAAATAACAGATATTCTATAAATACCCACGTAGTTATGTGTGAAGAAACGTACCTAGACAACGAGACTAACAAGGCCAGAGTAAATAGTGTATTACATGGTGATCCAAAAGAAGATTTACTTTTTGAAAATGAAAAAGGTAAGATAGTAAGGCCACTTCAACATAGATCGAAATAAAAATTCACCGACGGGTGGTAAAATTCCTCATAGATACCGGTTCTGTAATTACAGCCATTTCTAAAGATTATTATTAAAAATTATATATATATATATATATATATAAGTTCTAAGAGAAACGATCCCTAGCCTCCCTGTCAGTAAAAAATAAAAAGGTCAAAGAGCAGATATTACTGGACATTGAAATTGGGGGAAGTAAGATGAACATCATATTTTTAGTTGTTGAAGGCTTAAATGTTCTATAATTTTAGGCGCAGATTGAATTTCCTACCTTAATGATATAATTAATTTTCAAAATAAACAACTAACAACTAAAAAAATCCTGTGAGGTACAAATTCCCTTTGTTGGAGAATCATTTTCAAAATTATTATACCTGTTTATTAAAAGAATAAACGATGAAATATAAAATCAGTTTATTTATTTGGAAAAAGGTTTTAGAATCCTGCAAATCAATTGAAATGACGCAAATATACCTTGTGGGGAAACCAAATACATGAATTGTAAAATGTCAGAAATTCCCTCTGAAAACTAACAAAAGCTGTTAGAAGTAATGTGACAGTGTAAGGACGTATTATCAGAGAAACCAGGGTTAAACAAATTTTACAAGTGTCAACTACAAGTAACAAATCAAGCGCCATTTAATTGTAAGTCGTATCCTGTACCATATAGTTAACGGCAGGCAGTACAAGAGACATTAGATCACATGATAAGTTGGGATATTATCCATCGGTGTAGCTCCGGAATTATAAATTCAATAGTTGTTGTTAAAAAGAAAGAGGGAGGTATTAGGCTATGTCTAGACGCTAGAAGGATTAATCAAAATCTAGTAAACGATAACGAGGCCCCTGCACCTGATAGTGAGCTGATACAAAAATTGGACGGATGCCGTTACCTAACCTCTTTAGACCTTGCCAACTCATTCTGGCAAATAGAATTAGAACAGGAATCCCTCAAATATACGTTATTCATGTACAATGGGAGAACTTATTTTTTTCAAAAGGATTTGTGTTTCAACAAGTAAATTCATAAGAGGGCTAGAAGCGGTTTTGGGAGAAAAAGTCTCAAGTTTGTAACCCTATATGTTGATGACATTCTAATAGGATCTTAAAACCTATGATGAACATATTGAACAACTTAGTATGGTATTAAAAAACCAAAGCAATAAGAGAATTCCCTACACCGACAAATAAGAAACAACTACAGACATTTTTGGGGCTAACAAACTACTATAGGAAGTTCATAATCACCATTCCGTGCTTGTATACCCCTTGCTACGACTCACCAGAAAGAAAGAAGAATGGACATGGGGAAAAATTGAGGATACCACACTACGGGAAATAAAAGAAAGAGTCATTAACACAGCTATGTCAAAACACCTAATTTAAATAAACCTGTGTGCATGTCTACTGACGCTTCAGGTGAAACCATAAGTGCTGAACTATTCCAGTTAGATGAAGAAGGGGACAATAGACCAGAAGCTTTTGCTAGTAGAGTATTTACACGGGCCAGACTTGAACTATACAATTACAGAAGAAGAATTATTAGCCATTGTTTTTGGCTGTCAACAATTTAGGATTTGCATTTATGGAAGGCCCACCACCTTATATATAGATCATAAAGCCCTCACTTTTATCAATAAATATAAACTTTTGCGCGGTCACTAAACGCGATAGATTTTATAGCTACAGGAGTAAAATTTAAATATACGGTATATCCCAGGAAAAGAACATATTGTGGCAGATACACTATCTAGATAGGTACCATAATGTATGGATGGTAAAAAACGCCACAGACACAGTGTTTAGGGTGCTAAGACAAAACAAGGAAAAAATTAGTGATCAGGACCAGAAAATACAAAAGGAACTGCCAACTTCCCCTAAAAAAACCGGCAGACTTAAATTAGTTCTAGGAGAGTAATAAAAAACAAACCCAAGGGTAGAAATTCAATATCACTATCAAATATATGAAAATCTATTGTTTAAAATAACCTTAAATACAGATATATGGACACTCTGTATTCCTAAAGAATTAGTATTAATAGTGATAGAAAGCTGCCATCAACAATATGAACACGTAGGAGGTAAAAAAAGTTACAAATTGTTGCAATTGTTGTAATTCTCCCCACATGTATCAATCAATTGCTAAAGAATTTTGTGGCTGCGACATTTGTCAAAAAACAAAAGCACCAAACGTAAAATATGAGGGTTTAGTTAAGAGTGTACTAACCAACAAACCACGCTAGTTAGTTTTTATAGACTTATATGGCCCCGTTTCCACCAGTGTTAGTGGTGCGCAGTATATTTTTGTATCTGTACAAAACATATAAAACTATACTCAATAAAAAGGGCAACTGTGGTAAGCAGTCACAAACAGGATAGTTACAAATTATTTAAAGACATGGGAATACCCCAAATAATAGCAAGAAGCTCACAGGCTAAACATGGCGAGAGACACTCACAGAAAAATACATTGCAGTAAAATATACGCCAGTTTACCACCCCCAAAGTAATAGCCTAGAACGGGCTAACCGAGAAATTGGGCGATCTGTAAGACTGTGCTGTCATGGAAAACATACCTCATGGGCAAAATATGTGGGCAACGTTTAAAATTGTTTAAATTGGGCAACCCACGAAAGTACTGGATACATGCCATTGGAATTAATGAAAGGGATTAGGCCCAATAGAAAACTAGAAGAGATGTTTATTTTGCCTCTAAGAAAAGAACCAAATAGAGAAATAAAACTACAACTATCCATAAAAAATGAGGAAGTGCTGCTGAGAAACGAACCCGGTACCATAATACTCAAATCTCCGCGCCTGTAAAATATAAAGTTGGTCAACTAATACTAGTAAGATCGCATCCACAATCTTCGAGCTTGTATAAAGAATTAAAAAAGTTTTTCTTGCTGTATCAAGGGCCCTATGAAATTAGTAAACAAATAGGTCATAACGTCTATCTACTAATAGAACCGATGACTCGAAGGATTAAAGGAATTTATATCTTCACAGAATTAACAATAAGCATGATAAAATACAATTATGTCTATTTAAGTTTACAATTTTTTGATATATAATTTTATGTGATGCAAAAAGATGCATCAACAGTATCAGGAGAGATTGAAAAAGCCTACTCCAGAAAGAATAAATCCTGGTTATTTCTTCATTAGCCTAGCTATCTCAGTAACTAGGATATTGAGGTGCCTTCACATTAAAGTGTTGTGAAACGACTGAAGAACTTTAAGCAGTATTGCAAAAAGAACCAAAAAAACATAAAACCTAATAAAAATAAATGAACTAAATAGAAAATAATAAAAAATCTTATTAGTTAAATTAAAAGCATACATTAAATTAATATCAAGTGTATTTTGTTGTTGTAATGCGTTAAATAATCAATTCATTTTGTGTAAAACTATTTTAAAAACATGTAATGCTGGGCAAGTAAAAGTGAAGGGTAATAGAATTAGACAAAAGTGATCCAACCTGAGATCGAGCCACAGAGTAAGTAACTTCATCTCTACAATGAAAAAATCGAGTTGAGGGTATTTTAAAAGAACTCCTGCTTTCGAAAGAACAAATGCGTGTCCAATATGCAAAGCAGAATCAGGTAGGAAAAGACAAGGATGTCGTGAGGCAATCTTGTGACCGTTCCGAAACCGAGTGAACCACCGAGAGCCCCCAGTGCGCCCGTAGTTAGTGTCCAGAATTCTCGAGAGACAGCGCCAGGCTGAGAAGGGCTATTAAGCCCCACACTTAACAATAAAAGGGACCAAAAGACGATCTAGTGGCAGTAGCGGGACGGGAATGTATATAGGTTAATTAAGACTAATTCTAAGAGAGTATATATGTATGTGTTTAATATAAGTTATAGTGTAAGACTAGAGAGGAGGGTTGGGCCCAACCTCCTCCCCACGGATAAAAACCGTTGATGTATGGATGGCACAAAAATAATAAAACAGAAAGACAGGAAAAAACAAGATAACCAAAAATCATGTAGTTTTTTCTGCAAACACTCTTTTTTACAACAACCCTATCAATTTACCTATAGCGCTCAGAAACATTCGGGCAGCCACACTCCCTCTGTTCCAGCGCTCATGAAACATTCGGGCAGCCACACAAGTACCACTCCCGTCATACTTTCCTCTCCTACCTTTATGCCCCCTCCTCCACCTTACCGTCATCTCCAAAGAAGGAAGAACAACAAGATGGCGCCCAACGTGGGGCCACTTCTCCTGAACCGAAGAAGAGAAGAATGATCGGCTGAAGCCGTCAGAGAACACCACGCCCAAGAACTCACCAATTTTCCGAGTTAAGAAAAACTCGGTGGCGCCCAAACACTAAAAAAAAGGAAAAAAAAAATGCCTAGACGTACCCGACATCAGTGCGGCAGTCCCACCTGCCCCGGAAGAGGAGAAAGAACAATCTACTGTGATAAGTGCGAGGACTGGTATCACTTCCTCTGCTTAAACTGGGAAGAAAAAGACAGAGATACCACCGGGCTCCAATTCATATGCCAACCCTGCAATGAAAAGACGGCCGCCGAGCACGACGAACTTGAGGAACTCCGCCGAAAGGCAAGCCAATCCCCCGCCATACTAGCCACCAATCCCCCGCAGCCCACCTTCCAGCCTATTCTCCCAGGATTCTCAGGCTTGGACCACGAAGATCCGGCAGCATTCCTGCGGACGTGTGAAGCAATCCTCCAGGACAGCAACACACCCAAGGAGCTATGGATAACGCTAGTGAAGGAAAGATTGAACCAAGACGCCGCACAGTGGTGGAAATATTACGAGGGATATTCCAACACTTGGGAAGAACTTCAAAAAAGGCTCCAAGAACGATTCGACTCTCCACCACTGAGAGTCAAACTTCAAGCGAAGCTATATGGAGAAGCCCAGACCACCGGGGAATCTACCGACCACTTCATCCTAAGAAAGATGAGGCTGTACAAGCGGTTCTTCCCCACCGCTCCCGACGAACAAATTCTACCCCTCATAAGTGAACTCCTCCACCCCACCATCCGGCCATTTATCACCTCCGTCCCACCCACTTCAATAGACCAATTACTGGAAAGAGCTCAGGCAGTGCAACGAGATATACTCCCCTCAGCCTCTCACGAACAACCTAAACCTCTTCCTCTAAGATCATTCCAAAATCCCAGACCCCCTTCCTTAATGCCATTTCTGTCCTGCCCAGCATTTCCACAGAGAGTGCCCCATACTCCTCGCCAGAAGAACCACGGACAGACCACGTGACACCCAAACTACACAGCCAAGCACGGGAAACGGAACCAGGGGATGAAAACATGGCCGAACTCATCTCCGGCACAGCAGGCCATACTCAGCAGTGGACCGCCAGCCAATTTACCCCGAATCCCAGTTCGCACGCCATCAAGAGAACTTCGAGCCGTCCTAGACTCCGGAGCATCGCAGAACTTCGTCAGGACCTCAGCCCTCGACTCTCACACACGGGAACAGATGGTCACGGCACCCACCTCGGTGTCCCTAGCCAAGGAAGGAACAGAACTGAATATTCGAGGCTACTGCCAGCTCCCTATAGAGATAGGGCATAACAAAATGGTCATTAAGTGTCTAGTCGCAGATGATCTCGTGGAAGAAATCCTTCTGGGTCATACGTGGCTCACCGAACAAGAGGTAATAGTGGATTACCAGCGCGCCAGCGTACTATTCGGAAAAGAGCAAAGAGAACAACTATATTGGGTCGTGAAAGGACCAGAGAAGGTCAGCAACTTCAGCACCGAAGAATTGAAACACAGCTTTCCCCCAACACTACAGACCCACCTCTTTCAAGTCATCAAGCAGCACCAGAAGGCATTCGACATCTTCAATCCCCAAAATCAAACCAACTGCACACAACATCAGATCCGCCTGAAGAACGACCGCCCCATCCGAGGACCCACCTACAAATATTCGCTTCAAAAGAAACAGATAATTCAGAACCAAGTCGAAGAAATGCTCAGAGACAATATAATAGAATCCAGCACGTCCCAGTACCAAGCACCTATAGTCATTGTCGAGAGAAAAGAAAAAGCTCCTAGGTTCTGCATTGATTACCGTCTACTCAACGCGGCTACAGAAGAAGAGAATAGTCCACGAATTCACATCCCACAGTTGCTTCAAGAGATAGGTCCAGCCAAAATCTTCAGTACCTTAGACCTCAAATCCGGGTACTGGCAGATCCCATTAGACCCGGCAAGTAGGCACCTCACTGCGTTCAGCACACCCAATGGAGAAACTTATCAATTCAAAGTCATGCCCTTCGGATTAAAAGGAGCGCCGGGGACGTTCCAAAAAATTATGAGCCAGCAGGTCTTGGCAGGATACCAAGGAAAATTCTGTTTCGCCTACATGGATGATATTATCATATTTTCCAACTCTTACGAAGAACATCTCGAACATCTAAAAAGGGTCTTAGAACGGTTAGAAATATACCAACTCACATGTGCCATTAAGAAGTGTGAGTTCGGGAAAACCACACTCAGCTACTTGGGACATATCATTTCTTCAGAAGGAAATAGCCCAAACCCCGAACAGCTCAAAGTGATCCAAGAATACCCCACCCCCAAAACAAGGCGGCAACTTCAACAATTCCTCGGGACGTGTAACTGGCTACTAGAATTTGTCCCAAACATGGCCGATATCACCAGCCTACTCACCACCAGAGCAGGAGCAACTCAGAAATGGAAATGGGGCACTCCAGAGCAAAAGGCCTTTGAACAGACAAAAGAAGCATTTAAACACATCCAAGCCCTGCACCGACCCGACCCTGAGAGAACCTTCTGCCTTCAAACAGATGCCAGTGGAACAGGACTAGGTGCGGTCCTGTACCAAGAAGTAGAAGGACACCGGAAGATTATTTCCTATGGTAGCGCTAAGCTATCACCCACGGAACGCCGATACCACAACAATGAGCAAGAATGCCTCGCCATAATATGGGCAATCAAAAAGTATCAGATATACCTCGACAAACCATTCAAATTAAGAACGGACGCGAAATGCCTGACATGGCTAAACAAAATGAAGGACGGCAGATCAAAGCTAACCCGTTGGTCTCTGCTACTGCAAGAGTACAGCTTCACGGTCCAACACAGACCAGGGAAGGAGAACGAGCTCCCAGACGCTCTATCAAGGAACCCGGGAGAAGATTCCACGGAAGAGAACACCCGAGAGTGGAGCCGGATGATGCCCCCAGAAACTCCCATCCCACCGCCCGAATCACTCCGCCTCCTCACCCTACCTTCCACCCCGACACTACCAGAGAAGGTCATCAAGGCCCAACACACAGACCCCCACATCCAGAAACAAATAAGACGGTTGGAAGACATCGCAAGAATCCCCGTCGACGAACGGTCCAGAGACGAAAGGCTCCATGCAGCCAGATTCACTCAGCGAGACGGTGCATTGTTGTATAGAGACTATCCAGAGCAAGCGATGAAGATTGTAGCCCCACCAGCAGTGAGAAAGGAGATTCTGACATACTTCCACGACCACGCAGAGGCGGGCCATCCAGGAGAAAAGAATACTCTACAGAATCTCAGAAAACAATACTCCTGGAAGGGAGTGACCAGAGACGTACGGAAGCACGTCCGAGCTTGCCATACATGTGCCACGATGAAGACTTCCGGGAGAACAACGAAGACACCATGGAAGGCCAGAAAGCCTACTTCATCATGGAAAGAGGTCGCCCTAGACCTCATGGGGCCATACCCCAGATCGACCAAAGGGAAGCGATTCCTCTTAGTCATTAATGATCTTTTCTCTCGGTGGACGGAAGCCTTTCCCCTCTCGAAATCAAACGTTCCCCAAATACAACGGATCTTGGAACAAGAAATCTTCCCCAGATGGGGCTATCCCGCCGCACTTCTTACAGACAACGGCCCGCAATTCCGCTCGTCCGCATGGAAGAAGATCTGCCAAACCTGGAAAACCAAAAGATGGACAACCGCGGCGTACCACCCAAGGGAAAATCCTGTAGAACGGAGAAATCAAGAACTAAAGGTGGGAATTCGCACGAGTCTCCAAGGAAAAGATCATCGCCAATGGGACAAGGCCCTACCCCAAATCCTCTTCAATCTTCGAAACCGAAGTAACGAGGCCACTGGGTTCGCCCCCAGCGAACTTCTCTTCGGGCAACTGCTCAGACGGCCCGAAGACTGGGCTCCAGAAGAACTCGAGCCTGCGCCTACCCCAGACACGGCCGAGCTACGTCAACAAAGACTGCTGTCCCAACACATGGAAGCGAGACTACATCAAGAGAAGTATCAAAAACAGTACTTAGGGAGGAGAGCAGCAGCTGAAGGAGAGCCCCTGCCCATAGGAGCCAGCGTCCTTATGAAGAACCACCCCCTGTCAAACGCGGCCGAAGGGGTACACGCCGGATTTTGCCCCAAATGGACGGGGCCATACACCGTGCAGAGGCAGTGTGGACAAAACATGTCCCAACTGCTACTAAACTCAAATCCGAAGGCGGACGGGATCAAAGCACACCGAGACCAGCTCCAGCTGAGGCCTTCGCACGAGCCAACGAACGAAGAAGAGCAAACTCAGAGTGAAACAAGTGATCACGGGAAGTGCCGAGGTAGGGAAGAGGGTTCAGATGGTCGCGAGTGAACGAATGTTTCGGAACGGGTCAACTTTACAAGGGGGAATTGTCGTGCGGCAATCTTGTGACCGTTCCGAAACCGAGTGAACCACCGAGAGCCCCCAGTGCGCCCGTAATTAGTGTCCAGAATTCTCGAGAGACAGCGCCAGGCTGAGAAGGGCTATTAAGCCCCACACTTAACAATAAAAGGGACCAAAAGACGATCCAGTGGCAGTAGCGGGACGGGAATGTATATAGGTTAATTAAGACTAATTCTAAGAGAGTATATATGTATGTGTTTAATATAAGTTATAGTGTAAGACTAGGGAGGAGGGTTGGGCCCAACCTGCTCCCCACGGATAAAAACTGTTGATGTATGGATGGCACAAAAATAATAAAACAGAAAGGCAGGAAAAAGAAGATAACCAAAAATCATGTAGTTTTTCTCTGCAAACACTCTTTTTTACAACAACCCTACCAATTTACCTATAGCGCTCAGAAACATTCGGGCAGCCACACTCCCTCTGTTCCAGCGCTCATGAAACATTCGGGCAGCCACACAAGTACCACTCCCGTCATACTTTCCTCTCCTACCTTTATGCCCCCTCCTCCACCTTACCGTCATCTCCAAAGAAGGAAGAACAACAAGGAAAACGAGAGAGCTCCATACAAACTAATAATCATATATTGTTATAGATGACTTCAACACTACTGATGCTCAAGAAGTATAAATAGTGAGGAAAGTTCATTATAAAAAAAACACCAGGCTGGATAATCTTTAAAGAGTCAAAGTGAGAATGGAAACAGGTTTCACAATTACAGAATCTTTACGCCTAATAAACATGACATATGGTACAAACAAAGTTTATCTTATTTATAATCCGAAGACGCGATGAAATTAAAAACACTATATTAAAATATGAGTAATTAAGGGCACATTTAATTTTCATTTAAAACATATAACAAATGTTATTAAAACCCATAAAATTAATTATAAAAGATTTATATAAAAAATAAAACACACAAGTGATTTTAATAGATTAGATAGGAGGGTAATAATATATTTATTTTAATTCAAATCTCAAAGTAAGAGGAAATGTGATAAAAAAAACATTTAAGAACGTTACAAAAATAAGAATTAGATAACTCTAATTAACATTATGGGAAATCTAAGATTTTACGATTCTATAAGGATGTTCTGGAGAATTTAGAAGATTTTACATTTTCGATTGTCAATCTGATATCAAAGATAGTGAGACTATTAGTGTATGTTCAGACCTCGATCCATAAAAAAAGGCTAAGGCCCTAACTACATAACAAAAATATGCTAGACCTAAAATAGAGGTTAGCTAAAGGTATAGAGAGTTTCGATGATGTAAATAATAGGCCAAGGCCGTAACTATGCGATAAAACAAGGGCAGTACCAAATTGGGAAAAATTGTGTCTGTAAAGTTAGAAGACCCACTTAGATTTAAACAGGAATATAATTATATAATGTATAAAATTTTAAGAATTTGCAAAGCAGTACTAATAAAAAAATGAAACTTTGGGAAGTCAGGTAAATATAATAATAAAAACATCAGGACATTTTTAATTTATAGGAGACTGGCAAGTGTACCCATTCTTCACACGGGGAAAGTATACATTAATTTTGTTCTTTTTACTTTCTCTCTATCTTACAGGTAGAGAAAGTATTGTGATCGTCAAAAAAATCGAACTCGAGATTTTGATGAATTTTGACGTTTCATGACTTCCTGAATCCGAAAAAGTGGTTTTTGAATTTCCGTCTGTCTGTCTGTCTGTCTGTCTGTCTGTACCTCCAACTAGAGCCTAAACTATTTTACCGATTGAGCTGAAACTTGATATCTAGGGTTTTCATAGGGTTGCCCCGAGGGGTTTTTGGAATTGGATATCTACCCCTAAAATTAAGGGTAGTTTACTGAAGGGCAAAAAGAGAAAAAGTCGATTTTCTCAAAATCGGCTCTAACGATTTTGATTAAATTTCATTTATGAACATAAATAAATATTCCAAACAAAATGGCTACTCTCAATATTTCGGCAAAATCGTTTTAAGGGCTCCGGTCTGATGCGTAAATTAACATTTTTTATAATAGCTCCGAAACTATTTGAGATATGAAATTACTTAGCATTACAAATATGTATATATATTTATAATACAAATATTTTATTCGAAACATATTTTTATAAAATCAATAACTTTCAATATATACGCAATTATATATATATATTTTTAACTTTTTGGGCATTAAAGCTTAAGTATTGCGACCGTAAGAAAAACTAACCTGAAATGTTGATGGATGTCGACGTCTCATGACCCCCGAACCCTTAAAAATAGTCTTTGCAATGCCGTCTGTCTGTGTGTCTATTAAAACTTAAAATTAAGGGTAGTTTACTGAAGGGCAAAAAGAGAAAAAGTCGATTTTCTCAAAATCGGCTCCAACGATTTTGATTAAATTTCATTTATAAACATTAATAAATATTCCAAACAAAATGGCTACCCTCAATATTTCGGCAAAATGGCTTTAAGGGCTCCGATTTGATGCGTAAATTAACATTTTTTTAAATAGCTCCGAAACTATTTGAGATATGAAATTACTTAGCATTACAAATATGTATATATATTTATAATACAGATATTTTATCCGAAACATATTTTTAAAAAATCAATAACTTTCAATATATACGCAATTATATGAATTTTTTTAACTTTTTGGACATTAAAGTTTAAGTATTGCGACCGTAAAAAAAAAACTAACCTGAAATGTTGATGGATGTCGACGTCTCATGAACCCCCGAACCCTAAAAAATAGTCTTTGCAATGCCGTCTCTCTGTGTGTCTATAAAAACTTAAAATTAAGGGTAGTTTACTGAAGGACGAAAAGAGAAAAATTTGGTTTTCTCAAAATCTGCTTAAACGATTTTGATTAAAATTCGTATCTAGGCGTTGATTAAGATTATAAATAAACTGGCTATTTTCATTTTCCTATGAAAATGATTTTTAGGGTACATTACAGAAGCGTTAATTTCCGTATCTCCACAACTATTGGAGAAACTAAACAACTTATCATTGCAAAATTGTAGGACTATTAGAAATAAAAAACTTTTATTTGACATATATTTTTATAAAAACAGCAGTTTCTGAGATATTTGCAAATATATTAATACAATTTTGTGAGCTTTAGTTGTAAACATATACTACTTAAGTCTTAACGCAATAATACTCCAATGCCATAGAGTAATTAAATATAAGTAAGTATCTAAGAAAAGTATGTTATTTTTCCTTAAAGCTCTTAGGAGAAATGTTTGCACAGCAATGATCTATCTCCATTTTAGACTCAATAGTCAATATTTACATTTTTTATTTGTCAAAATGTATAAATGAATAATTAAATATCAATGCGATGACTTTAAGATGTGCAACACCTTATAAAATGTTAAAATTTTAACCAGAAATCGAAATTTTAAAACGAAGTGTTGACCCTTGTGGAAGACATTAAACTGTTTGAAATGTTCTTAGGTGGATAAAGATGCGCCTCTTTTCTCATTGATTCTATATCATTGTATATTATTTTATGCGTGTTCTTATGTGGAGTGGTGATGATACAATGTACATTATTCTGTTCAGAAATCTTACGAGTTTATAGAAAGAGAGAGAAAGTCTGTGCGGTGTGCCGTACCATTTATTTTCATAATATAAAATAAAAGAAAATAATAGTAAATAAAATTTAAGTTATTTTTCAAAATCAATTATTTATTTGTGTAAATTATGTGACAAAACTTGAAAAGTAGGTTGAATTAAACATAATGTCAAAATAGAGATCTAATCCAGAAATGTGTTAAAAGGTTTTGAAGGTTAAGATATAACTTCTTTATACACAATATTTGAAGTATTTCCTGTTGGTGCTAGTAAAAAACGATTATTTGGTGAACTAACCCTAAAATATGCAACGTATAAATTTTCCATGTGAAAAGCAAGGTGTTCTTAAATCAATTCCTGTGTACTTGATGGAATGGCCCTGAGATTTGTTAATGGTAATAGCAAAACATACTTTGACCAGGAACTGTAACCTCTTGAATTGGAAGGGGAAATCACTTGGTATGAGAGGTATTCGGGGGATGTAAACACGTTCTCCTTTGCCAATGCCTATGGGGATGACAGTATCTATAATATTTCTCATGATGGCTTTCATTTGCAGCCGAGTGCCATTGCAGACTTTAGGTGGAATCAAATTTCAAAGACACATTATGGGGGTATCAATTTTTAAGTATAATTTATGTGGGGGCCTACCTGTGGGGTTTAATGAATTCAAAAATTCAACAGGGTAGTTAACACAATCTTTTTCTTCCATCACCCGACTAACAGAAAGGTAAGTTTTTTTCTTCAGATTCAAACAGGACCATCATCTTTGCTCTAATGTTATCAACAGATTCGTTTTAGGAGCTAAGATGGCTCGTTCACAAAACCAATTAATGCTCTTTTTCTTCAAATTTGCCATGTATGGGTATATTTTAACAATAAGTTCAGCCAAAATGTTAACAGTAGTTCCTAGGTGTGATGGAATGTCCACCTCGTTGTCTAGCTCCTTTAAATCCCCATTCCCAATTTGAAGAAGCGTGTTGGAAAATGTATTGGCCAAATAGTCACCCTTCAAACTGAACCGAATGTCACTGATAAATAGAGCTTATAATCTTGCGTCCAGATTAAAGAGAGTCTTACAAAAGCTTTGACCTCATCCGCCCTGGTGCCTCTAGGAACAATTGGATGTTTGTCGAAGGTCACCGGACATCATTTTTGTAATTCCTCCCATGAGTGTATCATTGCCACGGATATCCCTTAGTGTTCTGTCTAAATCGTTGAAGGCTGCCTTATGTGAAATTGTACATTCATCCCATAAAATCAAAACTCATTCCCTTAGTACCATACCATGAACAGTGCCCTTCATCATGTTGCATATAGGGTTTTCTGTGTAAGTTAAATTTATGGGCAACTTGAAAGTGGACTGTGCAGTTCTACCTCCTTAAAGTAATTTAGCCGCAATGCTTGAGGAAGCTAATGACAAAGCTATTTTGCCTGTTGACCGTATTTTGGTGAGAAGAATATTTAGCAGGAAAGTCTCACAGTTACCTCCAGGAGCGTCGGTAAAGAACAAATTACCTAAATACTTAGAGACACTCTCAAGTATGCTATGATAACCTGATTTTTGTTCCCCTACCAGTAAACCTTAATTTTTGCTGAGTAAGGTAACCAAATCGACTGAATTAAAACTCTTTTCCAATAGATAAATAGATCCTGTGACTACTGCATCATACCTTTTTGGTAATGGGAGGCCATAAGCATCTAAACACTTGTCTGTCATTGCCAATAATTTATCTTCCAAAATAATTAAACATATATTGTATGTTTCATCATTGAATGTGACTGTAATAAGTGGAAGTTGTGCTTGTGAAGGATGTCTTCAGATAGTTCATCTCTATGATCAAGCCACAACTTCAGTGGGTCCGACACTTCACAAAAGACCAGCCTGATAACAAACAGCTCCCTTAATATCTGTGGAGAATCGCTGACAGCAGCTTCAGACAGAATTTGTTGTCAGTGTAAGTCATCCTCCAGAATATCATGAGCTTTACAGGCTGATCGGTAATCAGGGTGAAAATGACCATTACTGTTCTAAATGATTCGAAGGAAGGGGGACCTTTCACGTGGTCGAGTAGCATGCTAAGAAAGTAACACTCGGCATTGTTCGTGAAACTGTGTACACTCTTCCAAAAGGTTTGTTCTTTCTGATCCCTGTAAAACCATCAGCGAAAGCTCCTTGTTTACGCTGTGAGAAACTTTTTGTTATTCCATATGTAGTAATGTGGAACCTCATTGTAAAGAAGAGTCTTAGCAAAGTCATCCTCACTACATGGCTCATATAAAGCTGGTAGTGTGGTTTTGGGAGGTCCGTCAAGGTGAACAACATCGGGGTTGAAATAAACCCTTTGACCATTTTCCAAATGAACTGCTGAGTGTTCAACAGTAAGGTTTCTGTCATGTATTGGGAGTAATAGTATCCTCCAGACTGCCTCAGATGTGCTGACGTATCGGCCAGTCTGGTATTTTAAAATATCATATTTCTCATTTTCAATTGTGGTTGTGGCTTTATCACTATCCTTGTTTACATACTTGCCTATATATTTGATATATTTGACTGAATTGCAAAACTCAATATTGATATGGGCTTTGAATGTCCTGAAGAGCACTGGGGAATAAGGGACCACCCACCTGTTGTCAATTGTTAGGGGATTTTGTTTTGTTGACATTTGAAAAGAAACCCTACCTAGCTCAAAGCTCCTTCTTCTATATGTAGGGTATCCGTCACTTCCTGTCTAAGTATCTTTGACAAAGGGTTTGGGATATCTCTTAGAACACATGCCATCTTTCATGCAACGAGATTTCAGAAATTCACAGGGTCCATGAATCATGTTTGAAGATATAATGTCAAAGAGGACAGGGTCTATCTGGGGGTCTGGTAGTTCAGCTGAGATGATGGATTCGATGAGTTTTGGTTCAATATTATTTTCTAACCAAATGAGCAAATTGACATGAGGAAGACCTCTCTTCTTCCATTCAATAGAGTACATGTGACATTTTATGGGACCAAAAATCTCACCTTTAGTCAGCAGCTTCTTAATTGTCTTATCATTCAAATTGAAAACTCGTAAAACAATATCGTGTCTGTCATGGGGTTTTTGTTCAGTAAAAAGCTCTTTGACTATATTTTCCCATTTGGGTTGCATGTAAAGGTTATGAACAAATGAGGCTCTCCGTATTTTCGGACATACGTTACGGCCTCTTGGATTTCTTCATGCATGTATCGGAGTCCTCCTGTGAAAGAAGAAGCAAGAATGAATGTTTGTCCAACATCATGAGTGCTGCCGTCGCTGCTGATCGCATCTCTAAGATGAATGTAGTACTCTATCCTGAGCTTTGATTTATTGTGTCATATGAAGTTAAGTCATTCAGTCTCGATCTTGGCATAATATTTACCAAGAACTGATTGAAAAGTTGTCGGAAGTGATGTAAATGGTTGAATTAATTTTTTCTCATCAAAACTGTGTATGCGTAGAAATTCATGGAATATACCTTTTACTTGCCATCACTATGCTTTGAAATGAAACTACTCTTGTTTCCTATGTCAACAAAATTGCTCAAGGAGTTGTAAGGCCATATGATCTTAACGTTAATAATAATACATCTTTTGCCCATAGTTCAACTGTTTTATTTTGCACAACTTAAACTAACGTGGAGAAGTGAAGCATGGGTTGGCTTGCTTGCGCATCCCAAGCGAGCGGTGGTACGAGTGCCGAGCGTGTTCCAGTGACGGACGAGTTTGTCACCACAAAGCTCGGAGCCGCTCTAGCAGCGGGAAAGGAAACAACTCCACAGTGCTACGCCAGACAACTGCGCAACAACTCGTTACGTCACTGGCACAGAAAAGAAGTTATAACCATCTTCGCCTCATTGGAAAAGCATCGGGTATTGGAGCTAGTCGTAAAAATTATGGGTTTCAGCCTATTGTCCCTAGTTTTCAAAACTATGTCCCTTTTCTCAAAGTCCTGCCCATCGATTAAAATGGTCACTTCATTGACATTGGGAGAGTTGAATCTAGCTAAGTGAGCATTGGCAGGTTTTCTGTCAGCTTGTATCACGACTGTGAAGTTGTTGACTTTCTATTGCTCTCTTGAAAGTTTGTACGTAACTGTTATTTTGGTGAAGCATGGTTTGTATATATTTAACTATATTATAGTTTAGAACGGGGTTTCTCTTGCATCTGAAATCAGATTATTCATCTCCTAAGTAATAAATTCGTAGGAATTTCGAGTCTTCTTTGGTTGTAGGTAGAAACGGTACACCCACCCTTTCAACTTGAAAGTTGACATAAAGTCACTTTCTTTCATTACTTTATTACAACCGAAGGAATTCATCTGGAAGGCCGAGCTATATTTCTTGGTAAGACTTAAGAAGTGATGTGACTGGTGATGATTTTGGGTCAACAAAGTGTACATGGGCTCAAGGGACCACCATTAGGTTTAAGTTTGATCTTTCCACGCCGACGCGTGGAGAGAAGGGGAAGCCATTTATGGAAAAACCACCCCCAGTACACTCTACCAGGATCGAATCATTATCTCACCGTCATCGGCAGTCTGATCTATTTCGAGAGTAGCACCTTAGACCATGCGGCCACCGAAGTGGGTTGGAAACCAGTAAGTTGAGAGCTTGATGCCTTAGATTGCGTGACTACTGATGCAGGTGCATTGTTGGTAGATATTATAAACTGAGAACTATTTAGATATGTCTCAATTAATTAGACAATGAGCGTACAGTCCTTTATACTAATGACTAAACAGAATATACATACACTGGTTATACTTCTACCTTAACATGTGGTACACATTTTAAGAATGGATTTGGGACAAACAAACAATAAAAATAAATTCATATAAATATGTGCCCTAAAGGACTTTTTTCAGATATAAATTCATTTTTTTCCTTCCATCAAACAGGAAGTTCTAAAAATGATTACCTGTAACTTTCGTATCATAGGTTTATTGTCCGTTTAAAAATTCCATAGGTTTCTCGTTTTACGTCGGTGGCGTATTTCAACACTTTCAATGGGTCTTGAGTAAACAATAGTTTCTGATGGCCCTAGAAATTAAATTACATTGGATATAAGTCTGGATTGATTCTTTCAGCATAGGTGCATCCACAAATACACTTGGGCACAGCTAGCCATAAGTCTAATTTCTATCATTGACCACGTAATGACAATACAGAACCCAAAGCTATGGTACACGACGTTATAGCTTATAGGGGAACAAGGTGTGGTAGCAATAATCACTTTGTGAGGATTAGAGTATTAATGCTATACAAAAGTAAAAAATCGGTAGAGTCAACAAACAGAAACACAGTAGAAAATGTATAAAAATTACAACAGCAGAGATACAATATCAAAAGTTTTGATCATGAAAGTGTGAAAATTCTATCCAAACACAGATTAAATGATAAACTTGTAGCACGTCAGGTCAATTTGACTATCTTTGATCATCTGATTTTATATAGTAGGGTTTAAGTTCAACGATATTAAAAGTCGCTTTATTGCGATGTACAACTGGCTCTCTTAACTAAATATACCTTAGGTCCAATTTGAAATTAAACTTATCATCAAACACTTAACTGTTCGGTTTGCATTATGGCGACTTTTTCAATTCATGGTGCTACTCCCCATCTCTAATAAAAAGGAAAGATCGTGTCCTTCCTTCCTTCCTACCTTCCCCATGAATTGATCTAACACTAAACGTCCTATAAATCTGAAATTAAAAGGGAGATAGAGGGGACCTTCTGTACAAAAAAGAAATTTACAAAAAGGGAAATTTCAAAATGCGGCACAGGGAATGAGGGCGTTTTGGGGGGTATAAAATAGAAGAATTCTATTGGGGAAGGTAGCTTGTTTAAATTTGGTAGGAAGGTAGAGGTACTACTCCAAATGGTCAAACAAGTCTAAAATTTGAGATTTTAAAGTTGATATTGATGAAATGGGGGAAGGGGGGTTCAAAACTTTCAAAACTATTAAAGGGTGGTATAAAACTTAAACTCGGCAGGAAGGTTAAGGGACCACTCCAAATAACCAAAAAGTTTAATAATCCAATTTTTTTTAAATGGGAATCTGGGTAAATGGGAAGGGGTGGTATAATAACAGAAAACCACAATTTTAGCTGAAACAGAAAACTAAAATTTGCCAGGATTATAGTGCTATTTCTCCAAATACCTAAATAAATCTTAAATATTTGAAATTTTTAGTGGGATTTGGTGAAATATTGGGGGAGGAGGTTTCAAAATTTCCCAAACTTATATAGAAACTTATTCTTAGTGTCGTAGAAGATATAGGGTTTATTTGTCAGGTAGGTTTAAGAACCACTCCCAATACCCTATAAAAAATTATTAATCATAGATAATTACTCGCTTTGCTCGTTGGGGGCTCCACCCCCAAGCCCCTATTGAGTTTTTTTGCATGTGGATGTAAACTAATGTAATTCCAGTGTTGTTTTGAACGTAACAACTTAAAGTTAGCTGTATTGTATTGTATACACCACACCAACCTTAAAGTTGCTCCGCCATTTTGCATTTTTTCGGGATTAAGCATTTTTTTTTTAACTTTTTGGAATTTTCCCGTCGGTTACAGGCTAGAATCTATAAGTTTGCCTAATTTCATGTTTCAAGCTCATCTGGAAGTGGGTAAATATTAATGTCAGCAAGTGAGTGAGTGAGTGAGTGAGTGAGTGAGTCAGCCATGTGGCTTTATAGTCGTATAATTTGAAAATGGGGAAATTAAGAGCCCCCCAAATATAATATGTTCGCTTCGGACTGGCGGATCGTATTAGGCCAAAATCGTTGAAAATTAACATTACCTTTTATCCAAAAAATGTAAACTATTGTTGTGCAACTTTAATTTAGCGTACAAACCGAATGGGTAGTAAGACACGAAAAAAAATTTTATTTGTTTAAATCTTTAAAAACCAATTTTTTTGCCGTGTCAGTCCACTTTTTTCTAGCGCTTTGCCATTACATCATTTATACAATAAATATTTCCAAAGTCATCTCTATATAAAAGTTTTGATATCAATTCCAATGTTTACTTTTAATTATAAGCTTGTGTTTATTATCCATGAGTGTGCTGCAGTCGTTTGTTGTGTTATGTCATTGAAGACATTCTTGGTTTTTTATTGATTATTATTGGATTTTGAATAAGACAATTTACTTGTTTTTGGATACGACTTGGACTTGGTATTGTTCTTGAATATATCGTATGATTTAAATGTTTATTGTGTTGTTCATTGCGACCTATTTAATTACTATGTACATTGAGTTTACAATAGGACGCCGTCCCATGTTAACCTTCACGCGTAACTCTCCTTTATGATTCATACTACCCGCTTTAAATAGTATCGAAACTAATAAAATCCCTACAATAGTACTCTTCTCTATTGTAGTTCTCGTAGTTTGGTACAATATAATAAGCAATTCTGAACGATATGAAAACAGAATATTATAGGATAATATTCTCTCTACAAATAAAACTGTTCATGTACTTGCCGAATGTATCTTCTGGGTAGAGCAACCACCAAGACGGGCCAACACCTATATAATCCTAGTACGAGGAGTTGACCGAGTGAGCTATGATGTTCCAACAGCTGATGTCCACACCGATTTGACCAACGCAACACTAAAAAGGGGCCGGCTAGAATTTGCCTCGAATAGAGGAAGACTGCTTACCTGCCCTCTGATGGGAGAAACGTGAACTACATCCACAACATCGGTGATTGAAGAAATATTCTGGAAGGCGGATGGAGCTCTAACAACAAATGGGCTACGTGACCGTAGAAAGCTTCTAGAAGGACGTCACCGACCGAGTGTTATTTTCCCCCACCTTGCGTCCCTAGCAACGAAAACCCTATATAGAGTGATGTTCGTGTATTCAAAAAGGACTATACAATATCGACGCTTGATGGAGGAGAGCTATCCTGGACTTGGACAATGTCAGGATAAACTTTTATATTCTACGGACTTATACTATGGCAGTTTATATTTTGTACTCTGACTTAAATTTAACTTTTAGTGTTAACCAAGTTAGACGTCATAATTTTTCTATTTAATAATATTTTTTTTTACCTGAACATTTATTTTGAAATGAAACTCTATATTTTGTCTGTCGCCACTTGGGCGCTAGAGCCTGTTGTATTACTTAAACTTTTTAGATAGCCACAATTATTAGTTGATTTTGTGTTGGACACGTTAAATCTAATTCATTTTGAAATTGTGGTTACTAGTAATTGTTTTGATAATATTAATGTAGTCTTTTTGTAGTTTATATTTTTAAGTGTGGATTATTTTAACGTAACTTTTCTGACTGGTAAAATTAATCATGAGATTAATTCATATTAGAATATTTTCAAATCTTTTGCTATAATTGTTTGTAATAAAATCAACTTTATGGGTTGTTCTGTCTCATCAAGACTGACCCATTTTATTGTAGGATATGTTACGTGTGGTATAACATTCACACAGCTTAACTGCGCGAAATAATTGTTTATTTTTTATTTTCTACATACCCCAGTTTGATTTTTGAGACCATGTAATGATTTCTGATTTGTTGTTATTGCTTTGAATAAACTATTCATATTGTTGTTATTAAATCTTGCATATGATTTCCCTTTTTATATGTTTTGTAGATTACTCCCACTCCCTTTTATATTATTTATGGTCGTAAATAAAAGGTAGTAGAGTGGGGTGTAACAACTATTGTTTGGATTTGGGATACATTGGATTGGGTATTGTTATTTTTTATTGGTTATTGCGGTTCATTACAACCTATTTCATTTATATTTATTTGGGTAGAATAGATACTAACATGACTGACGTTCTGAGGTGTAGTGACATTTTGACACTCCACCATATCGTTGCTATGTCGGGGGATGGCTCATGTCTGTTTCACTCCCTTTCCTACTTGATCCATGGTAACATTCTAATGTCTGTGGATATCAGATCAACCATCCTATCTCACGTCATAGCAAACTGGGAGCGCTTCAAGCCCTTCACTTACTCAGATAACAGGAGCAATTTCACATTGGAAGAGAGGTACCACGATGTCATGTTGAGCCCAGCAACGTATGGTTGTGAGCTGGTTGCAGCAGGGAAACTCCACCCCTTCCAGTTTCAGGTTTACTTGCTGGGGGAACTGCTTCAGTCCTTTGGGGAGCAAGGAATGTCGATAAAAAAAACTTCGTTTCACCAGTAATCTGAACAATGTTCACTTTGATGTATATGAAGTCAATAATTTACCAATCTCTGAATCCCTTTCTGTCAGTCCAGTGGCTCAATTCCATGTTTCAAAAACAGGAAGAACGATTAAGGTTAAATGATACAGACGTCCTAATATTAAGTCAACGGAGGAAGTGGGGGAAAATGTAGTAATAAAAAAAGAAACAGAAAATGTTGGAGAGTGAGAAGAAGAGGAAGAAAGAAGCCAGAGAGAGTGATACCGCAGATGAGAAAGATAGAAAGTTAAAGAATGATATAAATAGAAAAAAGGAGGCTAGAGAGAATGAGACTGCAAAGGAAAGAGATAGAAAGTTAAGGAAAGATAGAAATAGAAAAAAGGAGGTTAAGGAGAATGAGACTGCAAAGGAGAGAGATAGAAAATTAATGAATGATGGAAAGAGAAAGAAGGAGACTAAGGGGAATGAGACTGCAGAGGTGAGAGATGTAAAATTAACGAATGATAGGAAGAGAAAGAAGGGACCTATGGAGAATGATACAGAGCAGGAAAAAGAAATGATGTTGGTTACATTAGAGAAACCAAAAATATGTTTCTATGAGAAATCTTCCATGGAAAAACCAGAAAGGATTGACTTTCATTTATGATCGTAACATTATATATGATGCAGATAAATCAGTCACATTAGGAATTATGAACATTCTTTGCCCCCATAGCAATGCCCTGAAATGGAAAGGAGAGCTGACTCGCCTATTCTGCCTTAAGGGAAAGATCAAACTTAAACCTATTGGTGGTCCCCTTGAGCCCCTGTACACTTTGTTGACTCAAAATCATCACCAATCACATCACTTCTTAAGTCTTACTAAGAAATATAGCTCGGCCTTCCATATGAATTCCTTCGGTTTTAATAAAGTAATGAAAAAAGTAATTTTATGTCAACTTTCAAGTTGAAAGGGTAGGTGTACCGTTTAGTAGGATCTCTTCTACCTGCAACCAAAGAAGATTCAAAATTCCTACAAATTTATTACTTAGGGGATGAATAATCTGATTTCAGATGCAAGAGAAACCCCGTTATAAACTATAATATAGCTAAACATATACAAACCATGCTTCACCAAAATAACAGTTACATACAAACTTTCAAGAGAGCAATAGAAAGTCAACAACTTCACAGTCGTGATACAAGCTGACAGAAAACCTGCCAATGCTCACATAGCTCTCCCAATGTCAATGAAGTGACCATTTTAATCGATGGGCAGGACTTTGAGAAAAGGAACATAGTTTTTAAAACTAGGGACATTAGGCTGAAACCCATAATTCTTACGATTAGCTCCAATACCCGATGCTTTTCCTACGAGGTGAAGATGGTTATAACTTCTTTTCTGTGCCAGTGACGTAACGAGTTGTTGCGCAGTTGTTTGGCGCAGCGCTGTGGAGTAGTTTCCTTTCCCGCCGCTAGAGGGTCCGGGATCGAACCACGATCTCCCCGTCATAGGCAATCTAGTCTATTCCAAGAGTGGTGCCTTAGACCATGCGGCCATCGAAGTGGGTAACGTTCTGATTAAATAACTATAAATTCCGCCCACAATTTAAAGGTAATGCTATTGTTATATTTTTTGACCCATTCGGTTTCAATATGGATTGTTATTTTATGTTAAATGTTGGCTAATGTTTATATTGATCCTTCCATAAATAGTTAGTTATTTTATATGGCAGCATTGTGATGAAACTGCTGAGAGAAAATCTGATTGATTTCACAGTATGAAGTTAAATTAATCTAAAGCTACACTAGTGGACATACAGACTATACGTTAGACATATCTAGTTGGTTTCACCGTGATGTGGAGGCCAGGTTTGCAACTTTGGCTTGTTGTACTCAGTCTTTTTTACATGGCTTCGTACTCTCCTTCCACGCTAATGCGGCTTCACTTCTTATAAACTATACTTTACCTCGGTGTGTAACCAAGGGTGAGTATCCCAAAGCCCATAGTGGTAGTAATTCTTGGTGGCAAGGTAATGGCAATAATAGCAATAATAATAATAATAATAATAATAATTTTAGGGTTCCTCAATAATTATATTCTAACTATGGGTGCAATTTACATAGTTTTATTTAAAAATAAACTATTCAATAATATTATTAGACCATAGTATAGTATATTTGTATTCATTTTATATTTCTAGAATTTATTTATCATTTATTATTTCGAATGTATTTTATAAATGTGAGGAATTATAAGGAAAATAATTCTGACTCATAAAATGTATAAATATATATACGTCACTGGTTTTCTTGATATACCTGTAAGAATAATTATTTTATTCCCAAAACCACAACATAGATCAAAACTTTTAGCAAGAATAGAAAACTAAATATCTATTAATCATTGATAAAAATAAGCAATTTTTGACCACGTCGCGCATATTAATCACACAAATCTAATAGGAACGAGGAATTTAGTGGAAATGTATCCGCACACTCGAGGGATTCAAGCCCCGATCTCCCCGTCATCAGCGAACCACACCACATATGAGTCTGGCACTTAGTCTGTGTGTCCATCGGTGCAGGTAAAGTTAAACTATTTAGCAAAAATAAGAAAAATATTTAATCAAGTAGAAACATATACAGTACGGAGAGATATAAGAATTGTGATTAAGTTTAAAAGCCATCATCTTACGTGCATGACGTTATGTGGGGAAATCAAGATGTAGGTATGGGAAGAGAAGATAATCATCACCTCAACATTCCCGCTCTGAAGAATTCCCACATCCTCCAATCCTCACGCCTACTTGGCGAGCAGCCATCCAGTCCTTGAAAATGACGTCTGCACACTCATTATCATTTATAAAATCCCG